>OX104064.1:36308851-36373893 GCA_944474145.2 Dicrocoelium dendriticum
ACCAGGAATGAAGGAAGAAGACAAAAGCCGATAAGGAGGCTTTACTCGATTAATAATTCGGACGTATGAGCTATAAAAACAGAAACATGTATTAGAACGGTAAATATGCCAAAGCATGGAATACGGCAAAATCAAAAACACATAACATTCTCCCTCGCTAGGAAATCGTTGCTGAGTAGTTGATGACGTTTGTAAAGATGAGTTCGGCGCAGAGCGGTCCGTGTTATGAAGGGAAATTGGATAAGAATAACATGCGGGATGCGAATGAAAGAGCTGTCCAAAAAAGCGACGTATAATAAATGAAGAGCCGGATCAAGCTTCACGATTTCTTAGATTGTACGGTCGGGTTCGTTGTTGTTGTTGTTGTAGCAGAGTAGTCTCTCTTCTAGTAGTAGTATCATCAGGAGATGGGTCGGGAGTTGCTGGCAGAGTAGTAGTAGGAACCATAGCATCCGGTGCATTTAGCACGTGGGGCGTCAGAGGGACATCGCTGTCATCGGGAATCCTGCCAGCAGCAGGAGCCAAGTGGCGAGTAGAAACCGTCTCCTCTCTGCCATCGGGAAGTCGGACAAAAGCATAATCTGGGTTGCAATCAAGTAGCTCAACTTCTTCAACCAATGGTTCATATTTCGATTGACGTGAAGCACGCTTCATGAGTACCCGACCAGGCTCGGATAGCCACGTAGGAAGGGATGTGCCAGTAGTTGACTTTCGGTTGAATCGAAATAAGCGCTCGTGTGGAGTTTCGTTGGTGGCTGTGCACAGCAACGATCGGATAGAGTGAAGAGCATCTAAGAGGACCGACTCCCACTGTCCGATATCCAGGTTTTTTGAAGATAGTGAAAGCGTAATAGCGCGCCATAAAGTTCCATTGAGACGCTCAACCTGCCCATTGCCTTGCGGATTATAAGCGGTAGTCCTACTGGTGGATATTCCTTTATCGTGCAGAAACTTTCTTACTTCTTCGGACACAAAAGAAGGACCGCGGTCGGAGTCTATATAAGATGGCATTCCGAACAAAGCAAACAGCTGAGTGAGGCATCCGATCACTGTTGCAGAAGTCATATCAGAGCAGGCAAACGCGAAGGGAAACCGAGAGTATTCGTCAATAACAGTCAGGAGATACTTGTTTCTTGACGTAGATGGAAGTGGTCCTTTGAAATCAATGCTTAACCGTTCAAACGGTTGTGTAGCTTTAACGAGTCGACCAACAGGGGGTCTATAGAACCTAGGTTTGATTTCGGCGCAAGCTTTGCATTGTGAGGTCATCGTCCTGACATCGTCCAAGGAAAATGGAAGGTTACGAGAACGGATAAAATGCATCATACGAGAAACACCAGGGTGGCACATTGACTTGTGTAGTTCGTTAAGTTCCGTACCACTCAGAGACGCTGAACAATGAATTCTGGAGAGCGTGTCGGCTGCTTTATTTCCGCTTCCCGGTCTATACATTATATCGAACCGATAACTTGATAGTTCCAAACGCCAACGTTGGATTTTATCATTCTTAATTTTTCCTTTGTTATTGTCACCGTACATGAATGTCACTGATCGCTGGTCAGTTACTATCGTAAATGGATTGCCAAGGAGGAAATGACGCCATTTTCGCACTGCTTCGACTATAGCGCAGGCCTCTTTTTCTACGGCGGAATGGTGTTTTTCGCTGTGAGATAGAGTTCGGGAGAAGAATGCTACTGGTCTGCCATTTTGATTCAAGGTAGCGGCGATTGCGATGTCAGATGCATCTGTTTCGACTACCAATGGTACACCGGGTGTGATAGTCACAACTGTAGATCGTTCTAATTCTTTTTTGAGTTGTTCGAAACAGTTCATTACCGGTTCGGGCAGCGGGAAAGTTTCATTGTGAATCAATGGATAGATTTTATCTGAAAATTTTGGAATCCATTTCGAATAATATGCAAACATTCCTACTAGGCGCTGTTGTGACTTGGAATCATGCGGTGGCATCAACTCGGCCAAAGGTCGTAGTCGCTCCGGGTCAGGTTTGATAATGCCCTTGGATATTTCGTAACCGAGCAAGGTGATTTTATTAGCAGCAAAAATGCTTTTTGTGTCGTTAAAAGTGATACCGCAATTTTTGGCTACCGTCAGGAAGTGTTTAAGATTTGCGTCATGTTCCTCTTTGCTTCTACCGCACACCGTAACGTTGTCAACATATGCAAAGGTATCTGCAACTCCTTCCCGTTTCAGAAAACTGTCGATGGCTCGTTGAAAGCAGGCGACGCCGTTGGTAACACCGAAGGGAATACGGCAAAACTCGTAAAGTTTTCCACCAGCTTCAAAGGCAGTGTATTTACGTTCTCCCTCGTTGATTGGTATTTGATGGTAAGCACTCTTCAAATCTAGAGTACTATACACATCGAAACGAGCGATTTTATCGATGAGGTCATCGATCCTTGGAAGCGGGTAGGCATCAAGATAGGTAAATCGATTGATAGTTTGGCTATAATCCACAACCATACGCTTCTTATGTCCGCTCGTAGTTACTAACACTTGCGCTCGCCACGGCGACCTCGAAGGTTGGATAATGCCATCTGCCAGAAGTCTTTTGATTTCAGATTGAATGAAAGTTTCATCGGATTCGCTATGGCGTCTAGATTTTGTGACAATCGGCTGGCAATTTGGAGCAAGGTGTTCAAACAGGGGGAACGGTTCCACACGGGCCGCCATTAGGCCACAAATAGTAAAAGGAGGTCTGGATCCATGAAACGATATCTCAATTTTACGATGATATTTGAGGAAGTTGTGACCAAGTAATACGTCAGAGCAAAGGTTAGATAAAACGGATAGTTTCACATTGGAATAACAGGTGTCTTTGTGTCGAATGGAGCAAATAATATGTCCTTGGGTGAAACTAGAATGAGTAGTGGAGGCCATAACGATGTGCTCCCGAGAGGTTTCGATATGAAATTTGTTAAGTTTTACAACTGAAGCGGAAATGTAGCTTTCAGAGCTCCCAGTATCGACAAGAGCTTGCAGCGGTATGTCATTCACAAAGATGTTAGTAACGGCACTGCAAAGGCTGCCGGGCGCGGCAGCAGACGTCATAGAAGATAAAACCGACATAGAAACGTTCGAGCCGTGATTTGTGCTTGGCCTGGATTTGCAAACGCTCTGGAAATGGCCTTTCTTTGAACACTTTTTACATGTCGCATCTCTGGCGGGACATCTTGATCTAGGATGTCTGGCGTAGCCGCAAAAGAAACACGTTGACTGGGAGGACGCAGCGACAGGTTCTTCTTGAGAAGATAGCTGCGGCTCAGATGGGATTTCGGTTTTCATCGTGGAGTTACAAGTCGTCAGCTGAAAGGAAGCAGCTTGTTTTTGGGCCAAGTCAAGCGATCTAGCCATCTCGAAAGCGGACTGAAGATCGAGTGATTTTTGTTCCAGTAATCTCTGCCTGATGAGGTTAGATTGTAGACCGCTGATAAAAGCACCTCTGATAGCTTGATTCTTGTGTTCGTCAGCAGTGACTGGTAGAAAATTACAGTCACTAGCAGCGGAATTTAACTTCTGAATGAATTGGTCTAACGATTCACCGTTCTCTTGCCTGGCAGTGGCTAGGATGTGACGTGCAAAAATTTCGTTTTTGGGTTTTATGAAGATATCTTGTAGCGTTTTGACGGCATCCTCATAAGAAGAGCACTGAAAAACCACCTCGAACAGGGCAGATGAGATATAATTCATTAACGTTTTGAGCTTGTCCGGCTTCATGGACTCGATCGATTCTAAAAAATTGTTGAAAGTGTAGATCCAATGGGCCCAGCGTTTGCCGGCGTCAGAAGATTGAGGATCCACATCAAAGCGATCTGGGCGTAAGATTCGATCCATGAGATTGCTGTATTAATCGAGTAAATTGTAATGAACACGGATTATTCCAGGAATGAAGGAAGAAGACAAAAGCCGATAAGGAGGCTTTACTCGATTAATAATTCGGACGTATGAGCTATAAAAACAGAAACATGTATTAGAACGGTAAATATGCCAAAGCATGGAATACGGCAAAATCAAAAACACATAACAAGCTTGACATGATTGAAATGGTCCAACGGCATGGATCGCAGTCCGTCTCTGAATTACGTGACCTGCCCTATCCCCTTCGGCTTTGAGATTTGGATGTTTTTTCTGGATTACCATCGCTACCCCGAAGATTTGATCTTTACCCGACATATCCTCAGGGGAGAGAGTTGCAGGAATTCTTTCACCTCAACGTTGGGAGTTCGACTAGAGACCACCGATGGAAATTATTCAAAACAAGGCGGCTCAAAGTACGGTCCATTCTTGCTCTATCCACTCACCTTGTGAATGCCTGGAACCGATTACCGCGGCCCGTCGCTGATGCGCGGCCGGAGAATTGTTTCAAACGACTACTTGATTCCCATCTGTTGAGTACGTTGGCATCGTGTTGCTTCAGTTACGAGTGCAATGGCTCTCTCAGGAGTTTCCGCTGCGCAATAACGCGAACATCACAGCAATGGTTGCGAAACGATAGAGCTGACAAGGGTTCTCCCTCTTGCTCTCTGCTATCTAATTTACCAATGGACTAAGCTAGTCGTCAGTGCACAAACAGTGGAATGTTTCAATCGATTGCTAAACACTTATTTGCTGGACAGGATGGCTCTTTCTTTGTTGGCTCTGACCGCAATACTCCCTTGTGGAACACTGCCGTATCAGCTCACATGATTCCTATACTGAGCAGGAAGTATTGGGGCTGACAAAGGATTTCCTTTCTGCTCTCTACAAACCAGTGATGGCGTTCCCATCCATTCTTTAGCAAACAGCTTTTATAGCCATTTGTAATTGATTTACACTTTGGTACATCATTGAAATCATGTGTCGTAGTGGAATATTCACCTACCAAGGATGCATAAAGCTACACAGGTGATACTCTCGGGCACCTTGTGAGCTACATCTATCAGGCTAATCACCGGTTAGAAGTCAGGCAAAGTCAGTCTCTTTGGGGGTTTCCTTAACTTGAAAGCCGTCTTTGTTGACCGCACCAGTTTATGGCATTGCTTATCCATGAAGGTCATGCCAGCCAAACACCTTTCCATGCTGAAGTCTCTACTGTTACTCCCGAGGCCGCGGTAGGGTCTACGGGAAGCTGTCCTCTGAGTTCTCCACGAAAAGTGAGGTTCGCCAGGGTTGTCCTATATCTCGTTCCCTTTTTAACTTTGTGAACGTAATGATCATGAGTGACTCGGTTCTTTCAGACTACTCGAGTAAAATTCCTGCCAGGTGACTGACTGATAATCCTTTTTGCAGACGGCATAGCTCTCCTTGCGTCGGATGCAGTAGCTATGCGAACACTACTGGATAGACTTGTGCGTGGCGCTGAACGCTTCGGCATGTGATTTGCACCTTCAAAGTGCAAAGTACTGTTGCAGGACTAGACCGATGAGCCACCGGTTCTAGCTATCACCAAACAACCACTGGAAGTAATGGATCGGTTCTCGTATCTTGCTAGTTGTGTCACCTATTGTGGTCACATCACTGAGCAAATTACTTTACGTATCAACAAGGCCCGTGTACCTTTCCAGAGGCTCTATTATCTGTGGAAACGGTGGGATTTCAGCCTGTCAATAGATGGTTGAGTGTGTAACGATGCGATAAGGTCGGCCTTACTGTATGGATCAGAGACCTGGCCAGTTTTTATTGAAGATATTAACCGCTTGGCCGCGTTTAACCACTGATGCTCACGGAGTATTGCTCACCTCCAATGGGAACATCGCGTGAGAAAGACTGATGTCCGCCAGTCGGTTTTTAGCAAAAAGCCTTCTGATGCCACACTCGGGTGTTTGCTGAATTTTACTCGCTTACCTTGATTAGGTCATGTCTCTGTATGCCCGTTGACCGCCTTCGGCGTGGAATATGCGCCGTGACTGCACCAAGTTGGACGAAACCTTTAAATGACTAGTCGATGATGTAACATAAAGGTATGAAGAAACTGGTCGAGGAAATTGGTCAGGCTGGTGTGTACCGTCTTGGTGGATGGGGACCTCAGGATGGTCCACAGCAGTTTGGAGACCGTATCAGACATGACGCAGTCGTGCAGTTAGTGGTGTTCCTGCATTTGGCTTCTTGCATCAGTTTATTAGTATCCATTTCCCCTGTCTAGTTTTACGCATCTCCTTGATCCCGTTTTACCTACATTTCACTTGCGTTCAACTTCATTATTCGCCGTTGTTGGCTATTGTTATTCCGGCGACGTGAATCGTGGCAACTGGATCCACTGCACTTCGGTGCTTGGATCACATTTGTCCAACGGAACTGAGTCTCCTGGTCCTCCAGCTTGGAGTTTTTACACGGGGTGGCATCCATGACTGTAAAAGAATCGTTGCCATCTCCTCGCTGCCTTGAGTACAGGCTTTTGAACCAAACGCTTTGACTGAAGACTAAGTATTCCCCTGTTTAGGTTTGGGCGCCTTGGACCGGATAATTTGCGTTGGTTTGTGCACTTACTATGTATGCCTGGTCACCAGTTGCCGAGGAGGGTCTTGTTTTGTTTGCCAGATGTAGCGTGGCGCAAGACTCTAGGTGGACAAAAGTTGGCTTGGCAGCGGGTGCTGAAGCCACTGACGACCAAACTCGGTGCTATCGGTCCGTTTCGCCTTCCAGGCTGGAGTACACGTAACTCGCCCTGTGCTTGTGATGTCACAGGACATGGCTCGCATTCGGCACTAGTGGCGCGTTTTCTGTCGTCTGCTAGTCGGACTGCCTGTCTGATGCGTGTTTCGGGCTCAATTCTCAGCGGGGTGATGTCTGATTATGACGCGGGCCAGTGAAAGCCTCAAGCAAACTGTCTCGCTTTTCATGCTAGCCAGTTGTTTGTAATAGTATGCTGTTGACAAGTTGTAGGCCCCTTGACTCTGAGTGTTTACTTAGGGCATTAAGGTTTTCCGGTATCTCATCCTCTTTCCCCCTTATTATTCTTCGTTCCCTAGGCCACCATGGTCGTATGGCAGCGAAGCATCTGCTCAAATGACTGATGTACTGCTGTTGCTGGTGATGCTGACTGGGCGCCTTGTCAGTATTTCAGCCCACGTACAACCATGAATATTTCATTAAGGCACCATCAGTACGCGTGTACTTTGTACCGGCGAAAAAAGATTGCGCAGATACAAAAAACGTACCTATCATTGTCTGCCACATTGCTTCGTTATTATCCCGTTCGGGTAGCTCCTGCGCAACACTTGTTTCCTTCCTCGAAAATGGTGTTTTGGGGCTCTGCCAATAAGTTCCTTAGGTTTCTTCAATAGTAAATGCTGCCTGCACAATCGCTAAGAGGCATTGATCAATAGGAATGGGGACTGGGAATTGGTGAAAAACTGCTTTAGGAAACGCTGTCCGATTTCCATCCAAAGGTTGTTCCGTGGTGGCTTTTCTCGGACAGAAATTGAATGGTCACCGGACGGAAATCGGTCACTCGGCGGACACTCGTGCTATCAGGGGCTCGCCTACCCTGATAGCACGAGTGTCCGCCGAGTGACCAATTTCCGTCCGCTTTCGATCCGGTGACCGTCCGATTTCTGTCCGAAAAAATTACGACGGTCTCGCTAACACCTGGTTCCCTGCTACCCGTTTCCTGTGTCAGACGGAATAACTTATCATCGTTACCTATGGCATCAGGTGTTCCCATCTCCTACACACGACGGGACTAACAGATTTCGCGGTCTCTCCTCATGCTAGCATCCAGTTTTACCCTGCGAGCTTTGCGAGTCTTTTTTTGTTCTCTTCCAGCCGGAACACTGCGCACATCCAGAAGTTCCAGAGACTGCGTAGAACTTCAATGTCTATGTTGATAATTTGATTTGCCACATGAAGACATGCTTGCTGATAGTAACATCTGACGAATGTGCGACCACTGCTTTTCAACTTTGTTCAGTGGGCGTTTACTCGTTCTGGATACACATTCAGAACACCTGGCTTCACCAGCTGGCTAGTGTCTATGCGCTCACAGCGTCGTTACGGACGCCCGCCGAAAAGCGCCCTCAGATCACCACATACCAGAGCATGATCAGAGTCCGCGCTCGTGCTCCAAATGGAGCGGCAGTTTTGGGCCCAGCCTCTCCAGCGGTAACTGATCGCGATGTGGCCGATTTGTGTCCATAGCAGGCAGGCACCACATTATACTTCTTCCAAAAGGCATCAGCAGAACGCCTGTACACAGCACCGACGCTTCGCTATCTTTCAACCACCACCAGTCGCGCGTGGGCTAAGGATACTGCGAAGGCCGCCCGGTTCCCTACACGGGTTTACATACGCGACCTCGGATTACAAGGCAGGCTTGTGATCCTTAAGACCCCGGACGACTTTGAAACTCTGAACGAGCCTACCGAAATGACGGAGCACATTTGGCTGTCGACTAGGATTCATTTGATCAGGGCAGCTTCAGTCCGGGAGCTCAGAGCAATGCCACACCGGCTTGACCGACATTTGAAGTTGCGTCGTCTCCGGACTTGCGCAGTGAGATATCGCCAATGTCTCCTGGGGGGGATCGCAGGGTAGGCACAAACTCACATGTTTCCGATAAGCAGCAGATATCTATCGATCGGGTCTCTAGTGTTCGGGCAAGTGTATCAATATGCGCACGTTGCAGCATGTTAGTCTGGAGAAGGATTGTTGGCTCTAAAAAGATTCGGATGAACTGACGTCCTCTTGGTTGAACATGTGCTTGTAGACTGGACCGGAGCGACGCCCTGCGATCGCGTGTGATCAACGCCTATTGCAGCGAGATGGGAGTGGATCAAGCATTGTTTGTTGAAAACATGAGATAAAAGTGCCGTTGGAACGACGCGATAAGCTTGTAAAGCGCAAGAGGGGGAGTAAGATGGGAAGGTCTGAATAGTAGCATCCTCGCCTCTGTCCACCTTGCTCGATGCTGTTGATTATCATCTGTAACGGCCATAGCATCAAGAAATTGTTTGAGGAAGGACTCATTGCATTGTGTGGGCAGGATCCTGTCAGGTTGCCCATACATACACAGAAGAACTATTAGTGTTCTCAGCCAGTCTTTGGTTCAAAAAGCTGACCGCAGTGCATCGGGATTTGGGCACTGGACTACAGGGAGTTCGTTTTATGGAGTGACGAGCTACCCTCACTCCAACTACCAACCTGGAGGGCCAGGAAACTGAGTTTGTCTGGCCTTGAACAACTGATCAATCTGGTATGAGCGGCTCTAAAGTTGCAAAAGCACCACTCGGCATAGCTCAATAAATCACTGAGGCACAAACCATCACACCACGTTGTCTTGTGTTGCTGCTTTTTTCACGCGTTACTCTGCTTTCCTAAGTGAATTGTTTCCTACATCGGGTATCGCCTGTTCCGTTGCATCACAGTAACCACAGTTCTAAATTCCTTATTTTCATAAAAGGCATCAGATTCAGGAGGTTGCAGTGGTTCGTGTTCCATTTCAATCGATTTTCTACCAGTCTAATGTCCCGCTCACAACTTAACCAATGGAATCCCAGAACCTCGTGCTCATTCTTGCGTTGCAATGGTTCCACTCCCGTCCTTACATCTTACAAGATACAATGCTTAACGGTCTCCACATTCATATTTTTATTACGTTTTATTCGACCGGTTTTACCCCAAGGTCGTGTACTCTATCACCCACCGGCCACCTGGTTACAAGATTTTCGACCAATTCGAAATCAACAAACAATGCGACGTGTGTAATGCGATGATAATAATGTTGGAATCTTGCAAACAAGATCAGATGAACCAGGGAAATCCCCACACTGCCACAAGTACATAACTGATGTGACGAGCAGGGTCCGGTTACTCAATGATTATACTCATGCTGCTCCATTTCTTTCCGTCAGTACAACTCTGTCCATTTGGAAACAAGCGCTTTTTCTAGCCCGATACCAATGGAAATGGGGGGTACTTGTACCATTCCGTACTTGAATTGAACAGTAAAACATTTGCTCATTTCGTCCTCCCAGTTCATCAACAAGAGCGGTGAATGCGCAGTTGTTTATACTGCTCATGCTTTGAGTACACGATTAAACACAACTTAGAAAGATGCTTGCCTTAGCTCATCCGTCCACTCCACCTATCATGAACCCTTAGCCGCGTAATGTACTACGGCCCCAAGAGCTTCGGCTGACACCCCTGCCTTAGTTTCCAATCGTCGTAGTCCACAGGCTATTAGTGTTCATGGCTCCGCTGCTGCTAATGAGAACGACTGCGGGTGTGGTCTCTCAAACACTCGACGACGTTTCAGCACGCGATTCATTCACATGCTAATCAGACCTTCCAGGGCCACCTCACCCTCATCAACGACATATTCGGCCCCAGTCGCAACAGCAACAAATTCCTTATCCTGTTGCCTTACATAGCAGCTCATCTAGCTGCTTTGCTTACAGTGATTACTGTGCCCAGTGATCAACTTTCAGCGTCTACAATCTGCACACTCGTTCAGGTCGTTCTCGGAGGTGAGACATCTGATAGTGGTTACAAGGGCGGCGCTCTAACGGTTTTAAAGCCGCGCCCCCCTTTGAATGCAATGCTCATTTCACTGATGCACCTCAGTTCTTCAACCTACGCCTGCGCGTTAGCCCGTCAAGCTTATTCTAACCTATGCACCACCAGTACACGTGGTCAAAATTCCACCACTGCTAGTTTGGGTCTACCATGGATCCTTTCCCAATTAATATGGATGTCAGAATTACCTAATTACGGGTATTGCCCAGTCCATCGTTACACACCATGCTCGTACAACGCAACCGATGGTTTTGAAAAAAGCAAAAGGTCAAACAAATTAGACGGGTATGTGTTTAGTGGGAAAACGTACAGTCTCGCTAGGCTAATGATCACTAAGATCTAGCCATGGGGGAGACAAGGAAGAATGTTCCTGGAGCGTAGCGCGCAGCATTCGGTTCGCGCCCGTATGTGTGTATGTACAAGGTGCGTCTGAAAAGTTCGGTAAATGGCCTCCGAGAATAAGGAAAACAAGAGTTACAAACAAAATATCTTTGCTAGCCCTCGGATTAATCACCAGGGTTTGGTCGACCCTTGCAGTAAGCTTAGCTCACGCGCCACTGGTGGTGCTTGCGCGGCATCGAAGCGTTGCTACTGCGTCCCGGCGTACTGCTGATGCTTTTTTCTTTCTTTTTACAACTCACTTTGAGCGATGCAAACGCTTCCTGCAGAATCATTCGAAGCATATGCTCACGCCTTGTTGGATATCCCCCAACGCCTGTAAAGCGTAAGCCTTTCAGGGCTAATTTGTGGTGGGAACAAAAATAGGTCTGCCAACGCCAAATCTGAAGAGTAAGGATGGGGTTGGTGGTGTTGAAGAAGTCGCTTTGCGTCGAGCGAGAAATTTGATCACGCGGATCGCGGTGTGCGGGTGGGCATCGTCGTGGAGGGAATCCCACTGTCCACTCCGGTACAATTCTGGCCGAAACCGCCGGATGCATTGTAGCATCCGTTTCAAAACTCCCTCGAAAACTTCTGAGTTGTTAGTTTGACCTCCCAGTAGAAATCCATGATGAATCAAGCCCTTGCTATCGAAAAGGCGATCGACACTGTCTTGCTCTTGGATTTTGTCAACTGACTTTTGGGAGGTGAGGAAGACGATGGCAACCATGTCATTGACTGCCCCTTGATCTCCGAATCGTATTGGCGGCACCAGATCTCATCTCCTATAATGATCCTTTCTAAAAACTGCGGATTCCGGTCTCCAGACATCTCTATCTGAGTTTGCTTCTGCTCGTCTGTCAGCGTGTGCAGTACAAACCAGGCACCAATCATCCGCTTTTTTATGTTCGTGAATAATACTGTTTATGCTAGCTGCCTATTTTCAACTCTTCTGCTACCATTCTCAAAGACATCCACCGATCATCCGAAATCATCCGTCGCACTCGTTCGGTGTTGTTTGGTATTACACTTTTTGACGGTCGACTCATACACTGCTCATTTTCCGTACCTTTCCGTCTCTAAAGCGTTTGTCACTCAGTCACACACTTTTTACTTGCTGCCTCAACACCGTACACTTGCACTAACATTTCATAAGTCTCCGTCGCCGTTTTGTCCAATATGAAGCAAAATTTCATCTTAATCCGTTGCTCCATTTTGCAATGACACGATTTCTCACCTTGACTTCGTTAGCTTTGTCGCAGCGTTCACTGCTGCTTCATTTCGGGGATTTACATGGTAGGAAGACTTGTTGACATCGTCTCTCAATACGTATCTGCGGGTCCCTCGTCCTAACCAGCCCGGTTTTTAACACGGTACGGTACACTAAACGTTTCAAACGCACCTTGTGTGTAAAAAAAGTGATCAATATCACAAACTGTCTACTTTTCATGGGTACGAAATAAACCTAAAATTTGGAAAATTTTGTGCATCATGCGGCAGCCGTAAGAGGAAATCCCCATGCCATTACACGGCTCCGTCCTAAAAGGGAACCGGGTGACCCTTCTATCCATGTAAAGATCGTCCGTCGTCCGTCCTCAGACATTCTGCTAGACAAACTGGTCAAACTTCATGCAGCTGCTGAGAGAGCACCAGTGTGATCAGACCTTAGCGGGAAGACCCTATGAGTTCTAACAAGTGGAAGAACGCAGTGTTCGATCACATGATGCTTGACCACGTAATGTCCGGTACTTTTTTACATTTTAGGATTGATAATGGGGCGAAGTACTAAAAGGCTTGATGTTAAGCATGCGAAAATCATCAGAACAAATTAACGGCACTTACCAATACGATAAGATGATAACTTTTCAGCACATTTTGCTATTTTTGCGTTTCGATCTGGCCAGGAAGGAAATAAGAGTGAATAAAGGAAATGATGTCAATCTCGTCTACCGGACGTGGTCGACTTTTGAAGTTCTGTTGTGAACGCAGTCGATTTTGGAACAGCGTCGCACCGCAGATTATGTGCTATCCGGTTCGGCTGAAAGTTGCGTAACTGATGACCGATCTTATCGTCAGATTCGAGATGAGCTACTTTGAGTCGACCGATGCTAACTGTTTCACGTTTTCCGAGGTGTTCGATAGTGGATAATCATTCTTAGTGATGGATTGCCTTAGATGGCCCTTCGTATAGACGCTCTAAGAGTCTGCGGAAGCCGTCAACGCGAACAACGATGAAGGTCTTGGGGAACGAAAGCTTTACGCTTGGGTTCCCTGGGTTTATTCAGTCGAACTAAATGCACCTTGGTAGTTGTTGAGCATAAGTAGCGTCGTAGCGACGAGATATTGTGACACAGGATAACAAATCCCAAAAAGATTGTAGGGATTGTCCATAGTCAAGTTCGGTGCTGGAGGTTTGTAAGTCTTTTGATTGCTGAGCGAATGCCAAGCAGTATCACCGCTAAGGCATTTGTTTAGTTGAATGCATTAGCCACACTGAAGGACGACTTGAACTGTCTGTGAACACATTCGACCACACCATTTGAAGCAGGGTGATAGGTCATAGTGCGAATGTGATGAGTTCCTATCACTTTTAGTGTCTCTCTGCTAGGTTTAAACTGAGACTCCATCGGTGGTCACGGTTACGGGTCAATCGTGAGCGGCGACCCAGCGATCGACAAAAACTCGTGTAACTGCTTCATCTGCGACGTAGGGAGTCGGAATAGCTGCAAGCCAATGTGTGAATCGATCCGTTATACTTAGGATGTAGGCTGTTCCCCCAGCTAGTGCTAATGGTTCAACTATGTCGAGATGGACATGTGCAAAACGAGCGAAAACTGGAGAAGTATAGCCAGCTAGAGCAGACGTGTTGTTTAACCTTGGCCTTCTGACAGATTGTGCAACTAGGTTTCCAGAGCCTGATGTCGTTTTGCGTCCCAAGCCAGACCTGTCGCTCTAGAACTAGCTTAGCAGTAGTCTTAATATCTGGACGAACGAAATTGTATCTAGAATAATGCGTCGAAAAGACTATGGAACGACTGGACGAGGATGTCCGGTGGACGTGCCGCAAAGGATACTACCATCAGATGATGGTGGTGGGTACGGTGCCACTTCCAAAGGAGAACCTACTACGGCGATTGGCAATCCTTGTGAGTTTTCTGGCTCGTAGCCAAGGCAGACAGATCGATTACTTGTCCAGAGATGCGAGTTGCAGAGACGTGAAAAGGGCCGTCAGAAACAACATTATTCGATTCTGAAATGTGCTGTAGGTCAGTAGGAAACGGCAAGGTGCGGCTCACGTGGCAAATGTCGAGCTCATTGATTTCGAAAGGCATACCTAAGCAGCTCGTGGTCGATAATGTAGCAGTTACCTTCGAGCTCTTGTTGGAAATGGTGCACAAATGGTGGAGTCCAACCGTCGATCTGGCCGACTCAGAGCTTCGCTCACGTAAACGGCAAACTACCTTGACCTGGGTCCCATCATCATACTTCTGTGATCCCTGTGCATATTGCCTAATCCCTTCAGCTGTTTGGTTGTGTTATCTTTTCTTAGCTCGCCTCTGTGCACTTTGGCTCGGGCCGATACATGATATTCGCCGCTCGCTTTTTCTCATTGTTAGTTTGCAATACTGACTTTGACTAATGTGACAATTCCCTCTCCATTTTAGCTAATTGGAATTACTCCACCTCTTCGGATTCCTGCACATCACAACTTTAGATGGACCAAACTATTCACCAGTCTGTAATCGATAGTGAGAGGGAATATCTGGACTTTCTGGATGATACCGTACGTCTGGATCATCTCTGTCATCCTGCTCTTATCGTTAGGATGAGTACAAAGACCGAATTAACTCCTTGATCACCCGTGACGCTGTTCGTCTGATAATTAACGTAAATGATCTGCGTCGTGAGAATCCCGCACGATGCAAAAAGTAAGATTATACCTTGTTACCTTGACGTTTGTAGACTGTTAAAAGATTCCTCAACTGAACTTGTGGCTTGCCAAAGGGCTCTGAGAAGATGCATCCAAAATGTGAACCCCGACTTTGCCAAAGGAAAGCATGATTTTTTTGTTGGTTTCGAGGGCAGGTAACTCACCATCAGCTCACTTTACTACTTTTTAGTTTTGGGTCTAGACATGTCACTCCAAGGACTCTGAGTTCAAAACTACTCGGTTCGATTGTCTGTTTGGAAGGGATTGTCACAAAAGGTAGGATACAATTCATCGCTCGGCTCACACGCTTTAGCGTCACTTATCCGACCAAAAGTCGTTTGTAGCGTCCACTACTGCCCAGCCACTAAAAAATCCATTGAAAAGCGGTACGCCGATCTTACGAGTTTGGAGGCATACCCTTCTTCTGGCGTCTACCCCACTCGAGATGACGACGGGAACTTATTGGAAACAGAATACGGGCTGTCTGTTTATCAAGACCACCAAACTCTCACAATCCAAGAAATGCCCGAGACTGCTCCTGCTGGGCAGTTGCCTCGATCTGTAGACGTCCTGCTAGACAGTGATCTGGTCGATGCCGTACAGGTAAATTGACGTCCTGTCAGTTCGAATACCCACTACAATATACTAACACATGTTCTATCTTACAGCCTGGTGATCGCGTTCAGGTTGTTGGTCAGTATCGCTGTCTCCCCGGCAAAAAGAATGGATTCACCTCGGCTAACTTCCGAACAGTATTGATAGCAAACAATATACAATCGTTGAGCAAGGATTCTGGACCGAGCTTCTCTGACAAGGACATCAGTATGATGCGACTTATTTCCAAACGGAATGTAAGCTGCCCACTCTTTTCCCTATTTTTTCTTGTTTCTTCTGCCGGTCAGCATCACCTTTCGGTGACCAGTGTTGAACTTTTGGTTCATCGGATCTTAATTCGTATATGAAATTATCCGCTACTCGAAGCCTGCGCGAACCTGGGTGTTTTAGCAGTGTTTCATCCGTATGTAGTGTCCGATGTTTGTGTAGACACTGACCATGCCTGTTCGCATACCGCTCGCTTCCCTTATTTCGCAACCGAACTGTGTCTATCTTAGGCTATCGCCTCTTCGTAGCGTTGTTCCGGTTCGGTCTCCAGGACCGACACAGTTTTTCACTTAACGAGCGTTCCGTTTTGTTACTCGTCCTTGTTATCGCAGAACCAATGCAACTACTGCTACATGCACAAAAATTCCCCAGACATCGTCTCTCGACGGAAGTCACCTAGATTCGACCTTAACATTGCTACGGTAATTCCGGGATGGGTTTGGCCAATTTATGTTCATCCCACTTTTAAAAGTTCCTACATCATCACATCGTGCTTAACCATAAAAGTTTGTTCCAACTACTTGATACGCGCTTCATAAAACGTTCTCCCCTATATCCATTTTTGGTTTCTCGCTGGAGTTTTACACGATATCCCGGTTACTACTCTGACGTTGCTGGTCAAAGAAATTGATGGGCTTAACACCACTGAGCTCCTACATAAGTTTGAATTTTTCTATCGACACAATTAACTAGCTGTTAGCTCTCCGGAACCATGTGCATCGGTTACTGGTGACTCAGCCGGCGTAATTCTCGTATGTTATTTTTTCTGTTCTTTAATATTGCAGTACAATAGTTGAAGTGTTCTCCACCTGCAGTTAACGTGTACAATGATGCTGATGATGACTTCTATCGGAACTTCTTATCTGCGCCATTTCATTGCAAACAAGTCTGCACTATTTGGCTGATTTTCACACAACCTTTCACATTAATCTTCACTCATTCGGATGGCTAGTATATGTACTCTCTACAACAGCATTCCGGAGATATAGCGGCCAAACTTAAACTCATTAATTTGTATGTGAACTAAACGCATCTCTACTAAAACATATGAGCACAGTGTTCCGTTCTGCGTCGCAACCCTTTGAGTCCACATATCTTTCGTAGTCCGTTAACCTCATGTTACTGTGCACCGATAGCTTAGAGTTCTTCGCCAGCTTGGCACCTAGTTCCCGTGTTTTATCAATGCAACCGCAATATTGGTGACTCAACGGAAGTTTTCAAACTAATTCCATCACCGCTGGAGTTCAAGAGTAAGCATTTGCGAACGAATCCCACGAGTCTACTGATTTGGTTACTTCATCAAATTTACGAATCTGCAACCTTGTTTAGAACTCTTCATGACGAAATTAGTTCGGTTATAGACACGAAATACAGCAGTAACTTTATCACCTTAATCTTAAGGTATTAGCCCTTCTCCAAGAACGAATACACTCTCACGGAAAATTTCCGACTTCTAACTTTATGCTCGAAAGTGGACTTCAACCCGGGTCAAACTTTGCAATGAGAGTGATGATGATTTACTTAAATATAAATTTTATCAAAGTCAGCTGGTTGCTACTCCACCATTGAGGCATCGATTTTCCCCGTCTTTCAAGCACGATAACTTTGCATGACTTTTTGTCGAGGCCATACTGTTCCGCTGCGGCCAAGTAATTGACGATTACTTATTCGCTAACCCTATTTGTCATACTAGTGGATATATAATTCTGAGGTACGGATCTAGAGCCCTTGCTACAAATCACTACATTGGTTACCTTCCTCCGGGGCTAGATCTATTCACATGGTGTAGGAAAGTCGGCTGAGCTAATTTCACTCACTACCTAATGTGCGTTTTTGCCAACCACACTACCTGTGAGTTTTTGAATTCATCGATCCGTGTCTCTGCTTATCGGACTTTTTCACTAATCCTGCTGGACTTCTACAGGCTAACGCTCCATAGTCTTACCTGTTACAAGAGAATCAAACCTTAGCATGGTTGGCGGGTTGCATTTCTCCGACCAAATAAGCCATACTGGGTAGGGCTTTGGCGGACGCCTTTGAAGTTACTCCTACCATATTCGCCAGCGGATAGAAGTCAAACAACTTCAAATTCACAAGGCCAATGGGTTAAAGTTACGGTGGCCTATTTTGTTTAACGTGTTCATATCTCCACTGTCTTACAGCCGGGTTTTCTAGCCAAATGCTTTGTATTAGAACTGATGACAGCTGTCCTCTCACTGACGAAGCGGCGATCCAGGAGCCTACCGTCAACTCCATAGCACGCATTTGTTCGCGCATGCGAAGGAACTCAGATGGTCGAGATGGACTGTAGCGGGCTAATAAGAGATACATCACAACTTACTACAAGCAGCTTTATTGGGGTAATTCACTGTGTCAGGCAATTTCTCCGTAGCGAAGGATGTTTGACAGCAACGGTCACAACTAAGAGATTATGCCGCGGAAATGTTGTTACCTTAAACTCACTGTTTGCCTGGGGTCTTCATTTTGCTTGTTACCCTGCGGCGACTATGCCAACTTCAACCTGGGTGGTGGGGGTGATTACTCCATGCCCAAGCTGTATGCGGCAGTTGGACAAGACTTCTTTATAGGAGTTTCGCATTTTGGGAAACGGACGGGAATGCTAAAAATAAAGATAGCTGAATTTGTGAAGAAATGTGTATTCATGGGAAACACCATCGAAGGCCTGATCAATTTTTACAACTATCAGTTGTCTGACTGTGAGGGCAATAGTTGTATTCATGACTAAATTGGTATGCTGCCTAATGGTGCCATTATTGCGTCGTCATCATCATCATCATTACACGTTAGCTGGAGGTGGAAAACACCTCAGCTATTGTGCCGCAGACTGAAATCTAAGAGCGTTGTCAAGAATTCGTTTTTATGAACTCATGAAAGGTGAATTTTCAGCTGTAACACACACGCGATCGAAACGGTAAAGCGAACAACACTGTAACCTTACAATGTGCTGCTGGCAGTATGATTCCCTTTAGCAGTGAAAGTAGCCTAATTAAAGCTTACGGGTTTGTTGAAAGCCAGTCATGAGGCGATAACAGCTTTTGTGGCGATAGCAATACGGCGCACGTCGACCGGTCACCACATACGGCCAAGATGTTTTTCTCAGTTGCTAGCACAGCGACACCCTTCGCAGGAAACCCATTTGTTGGCTTTTCTCCTACATGAAGGCCGACTACCGATCGATCGACGCATGATACGTACAGTGCGGCTATGTGGTGTCCGGCTCACGTCCAGTTCTCACAGCTGAACGGCGTGCGTTCCGTAGGTCTTGCCATGCGGTCGAGGCATGACGCATTCATTGCGGCTGTAGTGTCTGGTTAACGTTCACTTCTCACAGTGTGTACTCTGCGATCGTAGGCACACATGTGGCGTCTGTGTCCCATCTCACTCCTGCCGGCAAAGCAATTTATGCCATTGGACAGTTAGCAATTCAGCGTACCGGTTGTACGTCAGCACCTGAGTGCAGTCGCTCCTAGCTCCGGACCACATTAACAAAACACCCGGTAGTGCCATTATTTTCTATACCGCCTGATTCTAGTTGAAAACTCAACCACTCCTCCGGGATTCTATTTTCCCGGCATCGTGATGAGCTAGACTAGAAACCGGTGACTTTGTCATCACTAGCACTTGGCTGCCTGTTGTTGTTGCTGCTTTCCTAGTTGACAGAAATGCTACGACTCGTGAGTTGCGCCTCAGTTGGCTGACACGAGCTTATAACATACTTGACCTAATGAATCCATTTTTTGAAGAAGGCTTTGCCCCCACTGTTATGTTTCGAGAATACTAAAGAATATGGATTCTGATCTAAACTATTTAGGATTGAGATCATGTTTCTTATCCCAGATTCAAACGAAGCCCGTGGATTAACCAGTCATAATTTAACCTTTGCAGCTTCTGTACATTTCCTCTTTTGGACGGGAAAATGGTAAAACTGTTCCTGAATATGCTGTGTTCAGCCAACTAGGCGACATGATGTGTTGTGAATGGTTGCATTGGCGTTTTCCCTGGTTGATTTACTAACGAAATCAGTTTATTCTAGAGCCATCAAGCTCCTCCATCTGCTTATTGATTCTCTCTTATCTCTTTCCTGATACTCATCCAGTAGCATTATACTCGTTGGCAAACTGACTGCTTTGACCGAATACCATCGCATTCAATGGCGCTCTGGGCATCCAGTTATCGACGCCATACGTTGCGGCAGGAATCTTACCCCATTGGAATTCCATGCCCCAACAGTAAACGAGTGCTTGCTGAGCGCACACGACATCTCAATGGTTTTTTAACCATTGGATGCTACAAATCGGTCGGTTGCATTATTTTCATGCCAATGTGAAGCAAAATCGACAATTGTCGTGTTTGAACGGAGGGGCCATCACAGATTAAACCAAGTCATTTAAAATATGTGGCGATATATGATCTTTTTCGGTCCATCGCTGCCTCCACAGCCAAGAGGACGCCAAGTGGCGTACCTGAATCCATTACTCCTGAGGGTTGCAGTTCTTAGAAACGGCCGCACAATTGTAATAAACGCTCGTCATCTGCCTAAGTTCTTTTAGGAAGGTTGGATGACTCATATGCGTAGTTTTGTTACCATCAACAGGAACTCTTTAAGGGCTATGATGATGATGTTAATAATACCACTGAATAGCGAGCACCGACTTCGTGGTAGAAAGCATCTTCAGCCTCCCCGAAGTTACGGTCGACCTAGGCACGGACAACAACCACAGGCAACATGTGACACTGCGGCCTACTCGAACGTTAGTCGATATGAAACCGGTTGTTCGCGGGAATCCAATTTACCAACAAGGATTCAACCTTGGGGCCGGGAAGCATCCCACTTCTGCGGGATCTGACGCGTCTAGCCTCGGCACGGTCGGCTCACTAAATACCAGTGAGTCGAAACAGCCACTTACGGTTACGCAACGCACGTCGTAACTTTCTGTGTCCAACATGCGTACGAGTGCACTCTATACATTTCTCTTTTTAAGACGAGCAACGTGACCACTCTGAGCGTTTTCCTTAACATGGGGCTATTGCGCATGACGGGGATGTGACTGCAAACAGCTACTATTTGTGTTTATCTGACAATCACATGGACTCCGATCATTGAGATGTTTGGTTGCTGGTTTACAAGCGAGTACTCTCCTCTTCGGATTTTGATCACCAACTCTCATCTTGGCTGTGGTTTAGGTTACCTACGATATGTGTCGTTGTGTTAACCCCCACAATAAACGGCAGCCTGACTGATTCGTGCTTCGCTTTTATGAGATTGGTATGCGGTACAACCATCATTTGTCTCACCCCAACTGTATCACCGTAACGCGTGAAAACTGTAAGCGAGCTGTTTCGCTGATACCATCTTATCTTCGCACGGTTGCCAGCTGTTTCTAACCGTATGTTGAAAGGGTTTAGGCATCGATCCTGGTTGCCTTAGGTTTTACCTTATGTTCCCCTTCTCCACTTCTTATTGTTTTTCGTTCCCTCGGTCATTGTGGTAGTGTGGCAACGACGCTTCAGTTCAAATTACTGTTGTTGTTTATAATGACTGCCCGTCTACTGATCAAAGGTTCCACTTTTCACACTCCTTGCTGCCCGTCGTCACTAACACGTTGTACTTCCGATTTGCCGGTTGTTACTTCCAGTACATTCTCATCATTTAGCGGATTTGTAGGTTATCTAGCTTGCCGATGACTTGCCTGTGCAACTAGAGGTGATCGCCCTTGAATGCGCTATTGGCCTCGGTAAACAGCCATACGAAGGCGCACAACCCCATTTTGGAACGAGTTACTTTTGTCATGTCACGTTGTGATCATTTCAGTGGACGTTGGACTTTCCGATTCCCTTGATGGTGCCGTGCTGAATTGTCCTCGGATGCTGATATGTGATACCTCGTCTCATTCGCACAATGTTGGGTTTGATCCTATATCAGACTATGGGTTGCTGCATCCATCGACATTGGTCGGTACATACCGTTTTTCACCTTTGTAGTCGAGTCCCCTTAAGGTTCCGCCGTCCCTTCTCGAACTCTCCTCTCTTTTGCAGTTACGAATCGTCTTACATGCTCACAAACTCTACTGACTCAGCTTTATCAAGTATTTTAATTTATGCGTAGACACATTCTCTATCTGGTACTCAGCAGCGGTATCCAAGTCAATGGTGTGTTGCGAGTATGGATACTTATGATGGTACAACTCACTCCGCCTTAAGCCTATACTATGAACTCGCGCGTTTCTATGCATCATCCCCTTATGACATGTTACCAGTGAGTGATATACAGACTGCAGAGAATCGAACAGAATTCCCAATGCCAGCATCCTTCGGTAATGTTTTTTTGAGAAGCATGCCTCAAAGTAAAGGCCGAATGCGTCTGACACGATCCTCATTAGCCGCTCGGTATTGGGTTCAATTATTGCGAGAGAGTATCGATGCAAATTGCGTCTGAATCTTCACCAAGCACTTTGCTCTTCTTTTTGACTTCACACTCGTCTAAATGCCTTCTGTAGAGAATTACAGCATAGTGTGTTACGAGGAGCGTCCTTTCATACTCACTATTTAATCAAGCGGACCAATCTCTCAACCGCAGGTCACTTCAGAGGGCCGAATTTATCATCCGCTTTCTGAACGGACCCCCATGCCATCTACTTAATTTTTGTAGCTCTTCAAACATCTTTTGAATTCGTTTCCGTTCGCTTCATCACTGCATTCGTCTGTTGCTGTTGTTGTTGCTGCTGTTGTGGTCCTTGTTATTTGCCATCGGAATTCTGAAAACTTATTCTCTCCCGTCGTAGGACGTACTGTCTCTCTTGACCCGATCGATTGCTCCGTCCATCCACGGCCACGAGCAAATCAAGCGTGCAATTCTTCTCCTCCTTCTCGGTGGAGTCGAGCGTCAATTGTCAAACGGATCTCGTATTCGAGGGGACATCAACCTGCTACTAATGGGCGATCCATCTGTTGCCAAGTCACAATTTCTCAGATTCGTTCTGCATGTGGCTCATCGGGCTATAGCAACTACGGGCAGGGGATCATCTGGTGTCGGTTTGACTGCAGCCGTCACTACAGATATGGAGACAGGTATGGTTCATTTCCTTCTGAGTTTTGACTCCATTTTTCCACTAATATCCCCATTGCCATTATCCAGCTGTCGCATGCACTGGTCGATTCTTCTTTCCATGAACAACCCACCAACTTCGTACTTCTCTGATCTGCCACTGAAAACCTATGTGTATCTTATTTAATAGGAAAGAGAGGCCCAGCTGTCAATCGCTTCTACTATTTTCAACCCTATTCCTCTCTATGGTCCTCTGTGCTCTTCTAGACTTCGAATTATGTAATTGTGAAGGGAGTCGTACAAATGTCCACTAACTCACATTCGTTCCCTCATCCAAGTTCCGCCTGACAACTCCGTTCACACCATTGGCAGAGTCTGCCGGCTCCGCTATCTCATCATGTCTTGTTTCGGTGCCGAACGTGCACCATGTTGTCTCCTGTTCACGTTCTATTCCTACCCAATGCGCTTCTGTTTAATCCGGTGCTTGCGTACCTATTTCGTCTGTACTGCCACGATATACTTTACTGAGGTTGTACGAACCGCTGACGACCAACTTGGGTAGAACCCTGGGTCCCGGTTGTGCCTCTTTTGGGTACATGTATCCCGTTACCTTTTCACTGTAATGCATTTTGTCGTAGGTGAGAGCAGGCAAACCAAGGACATTCATTGTTTTATGAACATGAGCCCCCAGTTGAATAAGTTGGAGCTCCATTGGCTCCCTGCTTCTCGATTGTTGGCACCTCAGGACCCGTAGCCTAGAGCTTACGAGCTTGTCTCGTAATCTTGTGGCGCGGGTTCGAATCCACGTAGGGGTGGGCGTCCTCGCGGTATACTCAGCCCGCGTGCGATTGATGGTGGTCACACGGCAGCGAAGCGCCGTTACGGCGTATAGCTGACACAGTATTTTACTATTATTTTTACCTCAGGATACCGTTTCAAACTTGCTTACTGCCCTCTGGACATGTCAGAGTTCAATGAGTAATTCCAATTGGAAGACGCGAACGTAAAGTATTATCTATCACTTGAACCCGCCTCCAGTACTGTTCATGTTCTGTTTCTCCTTCCAGCTTAACCAGCGAGAGACTGTCGTGATTTCTCAACTAATGCTAATGACGTATTTAAATCGTCAATCAGACCGACGCTTCTTTTCACGTTGTTTCCTCAATAATCCGCACCTTCTGTCAGCTCAGTCTTTGGAATCTTGTGTTGTATTCCCGAAACACGTATACGAAATAGTAGCGTGTTAGGGAATTTTTTAACATTAGCTCGTACTCTGTCGATACTGACTGTATTCTCCGGCTCACTGGCGCTAACACGTTGACGGTTCGGGCTACCTACGGTGTCGATATTGTCTTCGGATGACATGTTCGAAGCAGTCTATTCGTATGAATCCCGGCGAGTAATCGCATATCTGCGGATCTCCACTGTCGTTGCAAGGTCGGCGGGTGAGGTTGATTTTGCTTTTATTATGCCTCTTCACTGCAATTCGGCTAGAGCAAAGATATTTAACGTCCGGCCCCGGGCCACATGCGGCCCGCATTAACATTTCAACTGATCCGCGGCCTCATCATAAAATAGTAAATTCAAGCTTGGATTTCTTTCATATAGACGATATTATACACAGTACAAAAAATTAAGGATGTTATGAATATAACATTCAATAACGTCAGCTGCTGGCAAAAATCCATTATGTACTGTTTATTTTTAACTAACTAGGAAAAGACAATCTAGTGTCTCTACTAAACAGGCTCTAACTAAATCAAAAATGAAGAGCTCGTTCTCGGTTTCACCCTACACATTAAAAACTTGAAATAAAAATTTCTGACACGCATTTTTTGTTATTATCCTAATGTCCGACTGAATATGTCCCGACATATATTTTTCGGTAAACTCTCCTCGGACCCAAACGTTTACATAACACTGATTGTGAGGGGTAAGCGTCAAATCGGGCTGGGATTGCTTTCTAAGCTGTTTGAACGGTCAAGATTGATGAATAAATGCAGCTACAGATGGGAAGAAAAGTACACTAAAGGGAAATTAATACACAAGCTGCGACCGTCTAAAGTAAATAGGTAAGGTCACCAAGGGAATTAAGTAACCACGTCAGTGGGCCACCGTAGTAGTATCGGCCGTATACAAACGTTTATGTACACATAATTTGGACTTCAGATGGTGGATGTAAATAGCGTCGGCAATAGACAAGATTTGTTTTCGGAAGCCTTGTGAGAAGCGTTCAGGTAGTGAGTAGATAACTTTAAGGTCATTCTCAGATGCAATATGGTCGCATTCGAGGAAGTGCGACATGATTGAGCTGTCTGAGGACCTCATTCCGCCTTTGTAAATCCACGCCGGGATGTGCTCGCGAATCCTCTGGGATAGGTGTCTCATTGTGGGACCCACGTATCGTGCTCCACAGGAGCACGAGTACTGATAAACGAGCGTTGAACGGGTCAACGAAGGCAGACTATCTCTCAAGGGTTTTGCGAGCAGTGGCTTGTTGTGGTAAACAATTCTCAAGTGGGCTGCGAAATAATTTTTCGCAACAGCATCTTTCAGACGTCGAGATAAGATATCAGCTGCAGTATCTCTCTTAAATGGCAATTGTATGAACAGCTCATTTTTGGGAGCAATGCTCCTAGATGACTTTCGCTTTCGTTCTTTTAGATGCTTCATGGTAAACCTATCGGGGTAATCATTTTCCCGAAAGGCGTCGCTGATACTCTATAGCTCTTCGTTCACGGTATCCGGAGTGCCAATACAGCGCGCCCTGAAGGCAAGAGATCGGATTAAACTCCTCTTGTGCTGTGAAAGTTTGTGTACTGTCCAGTCCACATATGCTTTCCGTGTACCTTTCTGCTACATGAGCCGTCCGAGTTGCAGATGACTTCTACATACTGCATCTGAGAATGACCTTAAAGTCATCTACTCATTACCTGAACGCTTCTCGCAAGGCTTCCGAAAACAAATCTTGTCTATTGCCGACGCTATTTACATCCACCATCTGAAGTCCAAATTATGTGTACATAAACGTTTGTATACGGCCGATACTACTACGGTGGCCCACTGACGTGGTTACTTAATTCCCTTGGTGACCTTACCTATTTAATTTAGACTGTCGCAGCTTGTGTATTAATTTCCCTTTAGTGTACTTTTCTTCCCATCTGTAGCCTCATTTATTCATCGATCTTGACCGTTCAAACAGCTTAGAAAGCAATCCCAGCCCGATTTGACGCTTACCCCACACAATCAGTGTTATGTAAACGTTTGGGTCTGAAGAGAGTTTACCGAAAAGAATTCTTAACCCTGAACTGATTTCTGGTCTTGATTCATCTGATTACAATGGGAATATTTGCTGTGCTGAAAATCAGCATTGCCCGTGATTCGTTGACGATATACTTTTACCTCACAAAATGTGGCCCTCCTTGCGAAAGTTTGCACAACCCTGGGCTAGAGTAACTGACACGCTTGTTTCGCATTGCACTACATCTAACTGAACCCACTTTATTTTATTTGCCCAGTTCTGATAATCCTCCGTGTATTCTCCTCGTATATTTTTATCCTTTCGGTGTTATTCGATTGTTATCCCCTGACTTACACTTGGCTAAGCCACTATTACGCTAGATCAGACGAAATACACATTTTGTTATTTGCTGTTTTGTTATACTGCCGTACATCTACTGTCCAGTTTGTGTGTTTATTCTCTGTCATATTACGCGTTTGCTGTTTGATATCCCTGGCGTGGTTGCGTTAACATAAATCTTTCCAAGGTGTCTGCCTGTCGAAAATCCGATATCTCGGTTATACTGCCTTCAGGAGACAGTTGGTCGTTACTAGGGGATACGGGATGCACGGTCTTTGTGACCCTGCTGGACTCGAAGAGTGGTTCCATGCATCCAGTGTGGAACGAGTTACGGCCCAGCCATCGCCTTGTGTACGTCTAGTATACATGATTCCCAAATTAGATTGACAGGAATGCTGCTTCTGTGCATGTTGAAGGAGTGTGGGCCAGTCGGAAGTTTTGCCAAGTGATCGACTAGCAAACCTGGAGTTTGTGGACGACATAACTCTCCTTGGGTCTTATGCATTGGCTATACAAACACTACTGCACAGACCGACACGTAGCGCTGCACGCTTCGGCATGTGCTTGGCATCGTTTCCTGAATCACTCTAACTAGCATGAACGGATGATTTCAGTCACTCAGTTTGGGATAAATTCAGTGTAAGCTGACTCCCTTCGAATGTGGCAAAGCTCTTGAACCCTCCCTCCTCCAATTTTAATGAAAAACGACGGACTCACTAGTAGCTGGCAAAGTCTTTTCTGTTCAACACTATGTGGGCACTTAAACAGTGACTTCAGCTTATCGGCTGCCAATCATCATCCCCATCTTAGGAAATTGTCTCATACCTTTACGCTATTTCGAAGCTGCTCACAAACATCATACTGCGGCGACTCGCTCCTCCTCAAGTGAGTCAGATAGGTAAAAGCCAACTTCTCTTCCTCCTTGGCCGAGGACTCATTGACCACATACGCTTCTTTAAGTGCTGAAACAGTAACACACACTTACGGTTGGTCCAGCATGCTGGTTTTCCACGACTTAGAAACCGCCTTCAGCCTAGTTAATCGCACCAGCTTTGTGACTGGTAATCCTTGAGAGACGCGCCAGGGAAACCCTTCTTTTCTGTCATCCTTCTACCGCTACTCCGTGTCTGTCTGTGGGAAGCTGTTTGCTGTGTTCGTAACAACAAGTCATGTGCATCACGCGACCACCACTAACAGTCGCGTGCTGGCTAAGGGTACTGCGAGATCGCCCGCAATTACGCAGGCTCGAATTCTGGACCTGTGAACTACAAACCAAATGCCTGAACCACTCGGCTGACTGGAGTGGAAGCTCTGCCGACCGACGCGCTAGCAAGTTTAGAGTACGAGAGAAAGACAGCTTCCCTGTGATCAGGTGCATCCTTTTGCGTACTTCGACACAGAGTGCTGTATGTTTCGGCGCGTGATTGACACATACGAAATTTAAGCTACCTTTGCAAGATTGGGCCGACACATCACCAACTTTATCACCCAGTAACCACTCGAATCGGTTTATTGGTTCGTTTATCTAGGTGGTTGTTGCATGTCTGATTGTTACGTCACTGCACATACCAGCTAAGCCAACCTATTTTCGAAAGCCTCAAGTATCCATCAAGACGGTTGAGTATCACTCCAAAGCGGTTAGGTCGATCTCACTGATTGGTTCAGAAGCATGCTCACTACACACTGAGGGCATTAACAGACCAATACTCTTTGTCCACCGGTGCGTTCGTACCACGGCCCATAAAAAGTAGGCATCCGCAGTACGCCTACACACTGCACCGGCGCTTCGCTGTCACGCGACCACCACCGGTCGCGCGTGGGCTGGGCATAACAGGAGGTCGCTGGCATCTGTTCAGATTCGAGCCGACGACCTCCGGATTGCCATGCAGACGTGCAACCCTTTTGGCCGCCGGTCGACCGTCGATTGGATCATGTCTTCTGGTGCCACACTGGAGTATCTGTTACTATTGGACCTCAGGTTGTGTATAAGTCATATACTTCATCTGTGTTAGGAGAGGCGGACTCGAACGAGATCGGTCGGATGCAGCTTCCAGCTATTTGGCTCGAATATGATTCGCTTGTCCCATGATCGTGACCTTGACTCAACCAATGACAGTTTCCCAGATTTACGGTTTCAAAGTCATTGTGTAGGACTTCATAAACCAATGAAATCGCCTCTATGTACCTCGTTTTGTCTTCTCGCAAGAGAGTGTTCCTTGTTAACGTGCTTCGGCTTCTGTTTTGATTCGAGCGGTTGGGCTAAAGCCCAACATTCGCGATACATAGAAGGCTACAACAGACTTTTCCTGGCGACGGAGGTGGGGTAAAATTTTCCATTGTATGTCCACAGACCATCTAACTCGGCACGCATATTTCACTGTCACACATCCACTTGGGCCAAGCCGCAGGGTATCCAGTCGATGAGGTGGCAAAATGATATGCGAAAATTGACTGGGTGACAATTAACCTGGTATGTGTCCCATTCCCGGACAAGAGCCTCAACGTAGGCCGTATCAGTGGTAACAGACCTCACCCAGCGTTACTCTTGCATTCGATCTTCTGCAGTCTGTTTAATATTTTCAACCTTTTTCACAACCCCATTGTATACTGCTTTGTATTCCGCTTCATTTTGCTCACCATTGTTGCTTGATTGTTACTTTCATGACAACATTCATTTTGGAACCTGCATGCACCGCAGTTTGATATTCAGATCGTGATTGCTCAACTAGACTAGAAGAGGGGCTTTTGTGTCCACAGACTCGTGCGCTCCCTCTAAACGAAACCGCGGAATACATATGTGCTCCCTTTTAAACTTTCCTCAGTTAGACCGTCTCACAGACATTGCCCACCGGGTGACTATGCTTTTTCATTTTATGTTGATCTTCTCAAGCTGCATTTAGTCGGAAAAAACCGTCATTTCTTCTTGATGACAGCAACCGCTCTGTTTGATCCATACTTCCGCACTTTATTTTCCTCACCGGTATTGAACGGGACATCCGTGTTCTATCTTAGGGCAAATCTGCAACTCCAAGTGGAATACTTTCAACTTTTTGGAATCCATGAGGCGTCTCTTTTACGAAGTGTATTTCAATTTAACGGCATTCAGATGAGGAAGGTTTTAGTAGCCTGCGCTCATAACGGCAGGCTTTTCGTTAATTTCGCCAGAATTTATGTCTTCCCTACTTCGCCGATCCACTGGTCGCTGTAACAACATCATGTGCTGCGTTAGCCTTATATTTGTCAGTTTTCCGTTTCTAAGAATCCAACTTACTGTATCGGCCTATGTTTCAGCTCGTTCTATCTTTCTCTTCCACTCTTGTCGATGACTGTGCGTCAGCGGGACGTCGCCACAGCGGCCCCATGTGACCAGTGATTTCTTTTACTTATGCTGTTTAAAAGCAGTCTTCTCTCTCTTTAAGCCTCGTTTGCCAATAGAATGGTTAATTGTTAACCGTACTACGGGTTTTCTTCCTTCAGGTGAACGCAGTCTTGAAGCTGGTGCCACTGTTTTGGCCGACCGAGGCATTGTTTGTATTGATGAATTTGACAAGATGTCCGATATCGACCGTACTGCTATTCACGAGGTCATGGAACAGGGACGGGTCACCATTGCCAAGGCCGGCATACAAGCCAAACTGAATGCTCGATGCTCTGTTTTGGCTGCCGCCAATCCCGTCTATGGTAAATACGATCAGTATAAGACTCCGATGGAAAATATCGGACTCCAGGTGAGCCTAACCAGTAGACTTCCACTTCCTCGCATTCCTATTCTACTGTTCGCGCACCACAAGTAGCGGTAAGTGGACTACAACACTAGGGAAAAATTAACCAAAAGTGTGCATAAGTGTACTCTCGAAATAGTGTCCACATGTTGCGTATGCCAGCACTGCAATTCCCCGCGACGAGCGTTGTTCGCGGGACCGGGGTGCGGATAGAGGAAGAAAATTGGAGACCAACCGACGACGTGATGAGGAGGAAGGAAGGCTCTTAGTGCGAAGGTGGCCTCGGTTCGAACCTCTCGAATCCCTGGTTCAAGTGCAAAAGACGATGGACATGTTTCGCTGGATACACCATTAACCGACAGTAACGATGTGCTGTTACCTTCTCCTTCCCGCGAACATGATCTCATTCCTGCACCATCACATAAATTGGCTTCATTCACAACAGCCGCCTCCTAGCTCTCCGAAACGCTATCCATCCATTACCGGTGGATAAGGTAACGCGCATGTGTTGCGCCTCTGCTTTCAGAACTAAGATGTTTCCAATTACCTAACCCTTTTAATCATGAAAATAATGTTCTCCAAATCTTATTCAACACTACTTGACACGGCGCTTCACTTGGTCGCAAAGTCACATCGATTTCGATGTCCCCGTGAGTCCTGGCAGATTGTCAGCCGGCTAGCGATTTCGCATACATTTGATACTACTTACAATCTCACCTTACTTTATCCTGTTCTAAACGTTCTTGATCCGTCGGTTTCCTATGGCATCACCTAGATTGCATCTGTTCCATTTCGCACGCGTCTCCGCTGAGAGTATTTATGCACCGTCATATGTGGTCAGATGGTTGTGAAATGTGATTTTCGTGCAATTTCGCTTTAAGTTGAAATGGCACGACCCGTTGTCCGTGCGTCAGAAAAGGAGAGATGGTTGGCAGTCCCCTGCACAAGGTCGGACCGGGTCAATTGGCCCACTCTCCGAGGCATATCACGCCCTGTACTTCTGGGCGGCCTTTTTTCCCGCTTTCCTCTCCACAACATTGCTGACGGCGGATCTATGGGCAAACCAAGATTCCCACGATGCCTAGTGTTGGGACACGTATGGTGGAGGTCCCCACGCAATTCCAAAAATAACAATTTACTGCTTCACAAAACTTCTAGCCCAACCGAAGGAGAAAGCAAAACGCCAATGACCTTGACAAAATAACGTATTAATCGCCGCCAAGGAACACTACAACTACTACGGACCTTGGCTGTATTTATAGGTCTCTACTGACCTACGACCTCTAGAATTGGAAGGTCAGCTACCAAGGTTAGTGGTTTCCCATACCTTTTGCCGAGGTATCAGGTGGTTTTTAATCACGTGCAGAAGTAAAACATACCGGAAAGTTCGAAATCGATGCGATAATCGTTAATAATCGATTAATCGCCAAAACAGTGGATTGCCAAGGCAATTCTTACTTTCTCCAGGGGTACAGCGTCGCTGCAGTTGGTCTGTATGTGTGTGCATGCGTGTTTGAGTTTCTTGTATTTCAGATGTTGGCTGGTAATTGATATCCCCGGTATCGCTACGCTTGATGTGAATGTTGACTAGGCGCCTACCTGTCTAACACCCTCCTGTGGTGCACGGTCTTCGTGACCATGCTTGGCTTAAGAATGGTTCCACGTAGCCGGTGTAGAAGGGGCTACGGCACAGCCACCGCCCTGTATACGTCTGATAGGCGCGACTCCAAAATTAGATGGTAAGAAATGCTGCTACTGTGCATGTCGAAGGAGTGGGGGCCCGCTCCGCCAATGAAACGTGGTTTCCATCCACATGCCTCCAGATCTTGATAGACAAAGCCATCCAAAAGCATGGAGATCAACAGAAGATGAAAGGAACATTTGTTGCAATAAAAACAAAAAGGTTCCTTTGCTGTTTATTAGGTTGTGACTTATTTAATGCTTGAGCAACTAACATCTGAATCCAAACAATTAGGTACATAAATCGTCCGCTGGTTTCGGCTGCGTGCCATTAATAGTTTTATTCCCTACCAGGTGAGACATAGGCGGTGCTAAAACTCTAGTTCATATAAGAAGTTCCTTTCACAAACTTCAAAAGAGCAAGAAGAAACATTTCAACAGAATAATCTGCATCACCAGTCCAGCAAGAAATGCTATTTTGAGGCCGAGCTAGTACAGCTCTATCAAGTTAGAAGGTTGTTCTGGAAATCCGACCCGGACAGGTCAGACTCTAGTTATCGCCCCCTGCATCCACCTTTTCCATTGTACTTGCAGTAGCAGGTACGTGGACCGAACTGAGAGGAGGCTGTCCAGGAGGATTTCAGAACATGTCGCACGAAACCCGGTGGCAAATGGTCCCAAGCCCCATCTCCCAGCATATCCTTGATTTCCCTACGTGCCAACATCCGCGGGAACAGTTCAGAAGTATTAATCGACAGAGCACTGTTCGTCTGCCGAAGCAAGTAGTTGGAGACCAACAAACTGAGGAAATCGCGCTTGTCACACAGATCATGTGGGATATCTAAGTAACCCGAAGCAGACAATGGAACGGTACGAACGGATCTCTACATGGTCATTCATTCCGCTCCAACTGAAGCGTCTAATGCGAGCTAGTTGTCACGGCTGACGTCGAAGATACCTGGCTCAACTTTCGCCGTGACAACAAACACTGTACCGAATGAACGGTGTCATCGACAGCACCAATGAAATCTAGCAGGTTGGCCCGTGCATCTCTATACCTTTTCGCAGATAATTGCATGTTCCTTTCTCTCTATCAAGTCGCATTTAACGGGCGTAAACACATTTTAAAATGCGCACTGTTCGTTGAGTAAACAATCTCAAATCAGCCGATAGTATAACAGATGCGTGCATAGAGTTGAATGCTATTGGCTGATTTTGGATTGGTCACTCAATGAACAGTAGCATTTAGGGTCATTTGCGCCCGTTGGATGCCGAATGATAACGTTAAGGACCATTTCGAAAGATCTGTGCACGAACATGATTTCCTTCAGGGGGAATTTGAAAGCCTCATGGATGCACTAGGCTGAGAAAAGGTATAGAGTAGAATACATCTAGACACTGTTCAATGGTAGGTAAATCAGAGCGGCATCTTAATTAATGGAGAGAGTTTAGAAGCATGCGGTATTCCATAGCACCAGAAAGATATAAAAAACGCTGGTCGCATGGTGGCATACGAGTCATCTCATACAGTAAAGATAAAATGAAACGCCACTGAAAGGCACTGGATAAAGAACCACTGGAAAAAATCAAACAAGTGCACTCAAACTCAGGCGCCTGAATAACGCTCAGATCTGGTTCCACACAGCTAATCTATCTCCAGCAATTACTGGCCCCTTCAACCCCATGCTTGCTCAGAGTATGTTAGTAGTAAAGGCTCAGCAGCATGCGAATAAGCAGACAAAAGACGCAGGTCACCTGCACGTGTCCACAACTTCAGTGCAGAATAGAAAACAACCAACAGATATACGGACCGCAAGTTGCAAAGATGAGAAGCGAGAACAGTAGGACGCGCTCCAAGAGTCTAGCACTCTACGTGACAAAGAATTGTTAGCGCGAACCCAATCAGACCGGAGTTTGTGCAAACTTATTCGGATGCCCACGAGGATTTAACAACTGAGTCGGATGAGAGAGACAAGATAGATCTGGACCGATCCATCCCGTCAAGATGCGAGAAGTGGGAATCAAATCTCCACGACAACGCCGATAGTGTAACGAGAACATCCCCAATTTGAGCAACAGGGCAGGGTGCGATATGTGCACAACGAACAAACCATTTTAGTCCCGACCCTTAAAACCTGTTCTACCGCCACCTTCCCACAAGTTAAGTAGGGAAGAGAAGCCTGGACGCGGCCCTCCAGGCGCCGTGTAACAAAGGTTTTAAACAATCTGAGAAACATTTGTTCCGTTAAAACCCTCCAGCATTTAGGGATCGTGCAGAAGGTTCGGAAACTTGCAGGCTGCCTTTTTCCAAATTTCAATGAATTTAAGGTCGGATGATAGCTTGACAAGCAAGTCAACCTGTCGGCGGGATACATGAGATATTTTGTTCCCATCAAATATGCAGTGCGTCATCGGACCATTAAATCCTATGCAAAGAACCGATAAGTTAGCCTGACTTATCGGCATCTGCCACAAAATGGACCGGTCTAGAAGTCTGTTAACAGTTTGCTGCAGAGCCTGAGAGCCATCTGGATCGTTCGCCGTGCACCAGCACTTCAAGTCGTCGGCAAACATGAGGGTCAGAACCTCCAACACTGCCGGTAATTTGTTCACATACACGGCGAACAACAGTGGACCGAGGATTGACTTTTGTAGAACAACACTCAGAACCTGCCGAAAGGAAAGGCTGGAGCCCACCAGGACATACATCCCTCACCCGTCGAGAAATGCTCATAACCATCGAACAGCGTGTCCAGAGACGCCGTAAGAACGCACATTAAGAGAGACACGGGAATGTGGGACGGTGCCAGAGTTATTTTTGCGAAAGCAATGAAAAGTACGTCGCTTGAACCTGGTCGACAGCCTCTGCCCGCCGCCCAAGAACAACCTGAAAGTTGGACAGACACGAATAAACCCAGTGAAAACAGTGTCGGAGCGGGCTGTGAGGACCAAACGCCCTATAGTGGTTTGTGAGGCTCTCTCACCAGGTCAGGAAGTAGTTTAACCGGCCTGCTTGTTAAATTCATGGGCCTATCATCTACAGGGCAGTGTGCCTATCACCCTTCTTAAAAACAGGGTTTAGGACAGCTCCTTCAAGCCAGTAGGTAGGACGCAGGTTGCAAAAGACTTCTCAAACAACTAAGTTGCGAGTCCATTTGCCAACTCATATAACAAATTGGGATGAATGAAATGGACGAAAGAATCGTTGCTAGGATTTAACCCACGGAGCAGTGAAAGTACCTGGATCTCTGACACGGAGATAGCGGTTAGAAACCAGCTGCTGCAACTTTCTCTTCTGAATCAACAGCTGGCAAAGGAGACGTGGGAACAAACGTTCTCACATACTGCTCATCAAGCAAACAGGCATTGTCGTAATCAGTGTCCGCGACAATACCATCGGGTTCGTGCAACACCGGAATCGATGGGAGCACACAGCTTCGTCTTCTGACACAGTCAAACCTGTCTAAGGCGACCACTGAAGGAACCGAAAATAAGCGGTCGCCTTGGATAGGTTTATGTATAGGGACTTTACTCATAGGAGAAAACATTGGGGATGTTTTTGGCTGGTCCTCATAGCAGGTTGGACTGTATAAGCAAACGTTCGCTTCGGGTTCATTGAAACTGAGTTTACTAATCCCATTTCATAGCGAAGTCGAACTGACCTTGGATCCTGCTTACATGCAATACGGAGAACTCAATAACGCAACAAAGTATCATCCGAGTGAGTCGAGAAATAAGTCTGTCAACATATGGCCCGTCTGTTCAGCAGTTAGCGTGTGGTTAAACCAAAACAGGGTGGCACGGCGCTTGACTTCGTCCCAACTGAGAACGGAATGTAAGGGAGGGAGACCTCAGAGAGGAATACTTCCAACTTATCCCGCGCCGTCTGGACATAAACCGCTGCTGAAATCTTATAAGGTGACAGGGTAGCTTTGGCTCTAACTGCACGGAAGATAGCACGCCAGATGTCAGGAATCCTGGTAGCGCAAATTTCTTGAGCTCTATTGAAAGCACACTCGAATGACATGCACGCGTAGTCACTAGCTCACAGTGGTGGATCGTACACAATGTTGTTTACGAAGTCGACTGACTTCATGGAAACTAGATAGAGGAGGGATGGAACTTGTCTTTCCATGAACCGAGTGAGCTGATCCACAAAATCGTGTAGAAGGGATTGCAACATCAGCCCTACGAGTTTTGCGGCTAAGCCCACGGTTATAGCTTCGCAACAAAGATTGCACCAACCCATGTTAGGAAAGGTAAAGTCACTCAGCACCAAGCCCTGATTCGTTGAGTGAGTGCGAATGAAATCAATGTATGTTCTGCAAGGACTATCAGGGCTCCTATACAAGAACGCAATCTCAAATAACGAAGAAAAATACGCACGTCAGCCGAAAGGGCTCCGACAGTCCTATCCGGTGAGCGGAAGGTAGACACGTTTTGGAAACATTTAAACTGGAGATGGTGCAGAGGACAAGTTCTCCGCGATGGTCGCATGGACGATCCGACCACAGTAGTGCGTAACCAAGTAGAAACAGTTTACCATTCATGATTCCTGAGGAGAGCCACATTGCTGCGAAATCAACAACATCTGGATGAGAGTGGTTCACAAGAACGCCAATTTCGTATATCTTGCTACACAGGATACGCACATTACTGAATACTGCTTGAAGAAGATTCGTATGGCGAGTTCAGTATCGTGCGGCATCAGAACAGGCTCTGGAAAAACGGAAATGGAACGCCGGATCATCAGCCGAAAAACTGCCAACCACAGACCACTTTCACCTGCCCCGTGACATGTCCTGAGGTATTTGATGGGTACCTTTGATCTTAAGGATCATATGTCTACCATGTAATCTGAGAGCGCCGGTTCGAGCCTGCGTAGGGACCGGGCGACCCTCGCAGTACCTTTAGCCCACGTGCGACCGGTGGTGGTTGCGCGGCAGCGAAGCATCGATACGACGTGCCGGCGTACTGCTGATGCCCTTCTAAAACGGTTAGATGACATACGCAGGATATGACCGAGCCATCTTAACTGGTGCAGCAAAACCAGCTTGTTGAAGGGAATGCGCGCATTCCCTTCAAGATACCACGTCTGACGTCATCGCTGCAGTTACGTTGTTGCCACCAGACGGGAGCAATCCTCCTCAAGCACCTATTGTTGAAGGCCGACGCATGTCGCCCGCGTAAAACTGGCCACAACTCACTTCTGTATAGCGACGTCACTCGAACAGTCATAATAAATGCGACTGACTAACGTGAAAGAAACATCAAGACAACGCCACAAGTGTTTCAAATGGACAAACATAGGTTAAATTTTGGCGATGCGGAGAGAAACTTCCTTTCCGATGGTGCCAGCAGCAGACACGCAGTTGCCTAGTTAAACAAAGCTAACTACCTTTTCAAGCTGTGCATCTTAAAGAGTGAGCACGGGAATGAGTCTCAATCCTGGAGCAGCACTTTACACTTCGAGGCGACGGACATTCCATACTTAGATGTCTCAGTAGCCAAACGGTTCAGAGCGGTTTGCAAACTGCGAATCGTCCCCGAGCAAGGCAATATCTTCAACAGAACCCACGTCTGTTGCTCGGTTGCCTAATAGTAAACGCAAGCAAAAATGTTGGCAAGCTGCCAGAGCTCTCGACAAGACGTCTGCAATCGCAAAATTAAAGAAGGGGACATAGGGCAGCCCTATCGTATGCCGTTATCGACAGCAAAGGACGAAGAAAGCTTGTCATAAACTCTCGCTCTGTCTGAGATGTAAATGTAGACTGCGTGTAGGATGGTAGTATACTATCCTGGGACCCCGTCCTTTGGCAATCAATGTCATAACACAGGTCGATCAACCGAATCGAATGCCGCACGGATGTCTAGGAATGCAACGATATTAGGCCTTTGATAAAGGTGTCGATATTCTAGAAGCTGGAGGAGAGGGAAAATCTGATCCACATATCCACGGCCAGGACGGAGGCCAGCTCGTTCTTCCAGGTGCCGTGATTCATGAATCGAGGATAGACTACAAAGCAGAATGGATGACAATAGGTTGAAGGTAACTGAAATGAGACCAATTCCACGGTGATTAATGCATGAAGTGCGAGCAGTCTTCATAAAAATCGGGACAATAACTGATAGCTCAAGAAGAAGGCACCTCTTCTTTACACCACATTCTGGAGAATAATGAAGCTAGCTGGCTGGTGATTTCTGTGTCCATACTTGAACAGCTCTGGAAAAAGTCCGTCTGAGCCGGCAGTCTTGAGTCGGCTGGCTGGCCGAACAACCTTCTCGTGGTGCCAGCTGGGTGGTTCGGCGACAGTGTTCCAGGGCGTGGTTGTTTTTCGCCTTGGCAAGCGTTATCCCAATAAAAAGCTACATAGGTCCACGTAACAACACTGTGGTGTGGCGGATGTGACTCGTCATTAAATAAAGCCATTGCCCCTTGCCTCTCCCTGAGTGGTATGGTAACTTCGGGGTGTGTTGTGCTCCTGGTCCTTTGCAGGACCTAAAGGTGTATGAACCACTTGTTTGGTCACCGGCTCCCAACGGGTGGCGACGCCCTCATATCGCCCTGCTGCCTTGTAAGTTAGATCTTTGATCAAAGGCTCGGGGTTGGGCCCATTAAGGTAACTCTCTACTTCGGCATGAGCAAACGGGTAGTAGCACACCACTGATGAATCATGAACGGACAATAGTACGGATTTCACTTTTGCTATGTCTACCTACTCCACTGTCCCTACTGCTGAATCACCACTCACAGATCGTCCCACGTCCCATTATTCAACTACACCTATGTCCTCCCCGGTCACCACTAACAGCAGCTCACTGGTCACACCTGACGGAAGTCAGAGTCAAACTCTTGGGGTTCGATGCCTGGCGACCACAGCCTTTTCATACTCCACCGAAGCCCCAGCTTTTCTTTGATCTGGTTCACCACTCAGCCGTGCAGTGTCCAATGTTTGTACTCTGATGCAGATATGACAGCAAGCATGCCTGACCCGCACTCTTGAGACGCTCTCGGCAGACATCCACTGCCTCTAAGAAAATAGATTGCAAGACTCCAGTACCTTCATCATAATGGTCTCTCCTGCAAATACCCCTTGCGCCTTTTCAGTGATCCAGAAACTGCCGCTTTTGGCCAGGATGGTGTTGGGGTTGCACTGAATGACAGGGCTGAGACCGCTCTGCTTGACTGGATCCCAGTCAACAGTCGGCTATGTGCAGTCAGACTACGAGGTTCTTGTAAGTTAACATCGAGATGTTACACGCGCATTATTTGTCGTTTCCGCCTACGCTACTACAAACTGCAGCCAACCACTACATGACCTACTGCGTTCCGCTAAAATGTCTGATGTTGTCATTCTTGTCGGACATGTAAATACACGAGTGAGTCGCCTGTCACCAAGCGAGCACAACCTTGGGGGTAGTTTTGACTTCGGTAGCAGTCGATCAGACAATGGAGACGGACTACTGACTTTTTGTTCTGATCGTCGCTTGTTTCTTTTGAGTACCAGTTGTCAACACTCGAAGAGACAGACTTCTACCTGGCGCCTGCCTTCTCAAACCCAAGAGTGGTCCCAACTTGATCACATAGCGATAAGCTACAGTTGGCGCGGAGCGCATTAGACTGCCGTTCCTAGTGGTTAACTTGTCTGGACTCCGATCACATATTGGTTCACGCTAAGTTATGCATGCGTTTCGGAGGACCGCCTATGCGTAAGCACTAGCGACCGGGGGGTTTAAAAACTTACAAGACCCTACGAAATTAGCCAAGTACCAGGCCTCCCTGAACAACACTGCTTACCCCAGCTTCTGATGATGATCTGAATTCACAGTGGATGGGAATCAAAAATGCCTGTTCCTGCCAGCATTGATAGTTGCGGAGGCATCCGCCGAAAAGCTAGATCACTGATGTCTCCTTGTCGCTGATGGACAGACGCCATTCGGTCCAGGCCGATTCGAGCTGTAGTGAAGAACGACGATCCCTAGATCGAGAATTGCGCATGAGTCTGCAAAAGGACCGTGAAACCCGGCGGTGCTAGAGAGTTGGAACTCGCTAGCCTTTGCGGTAATACCGGAAAACGTTTCCATCTTATCCGAGCTACCGAAGGTTTCCGATCTGGTGCAAGCGAAACAATCTGCGAAGAGGATGGCCCACTAACCATTAATCTTCAAGGACGGTTGGAACGATGGGCTAAATAATTTGACTCGCAGTTTTGCTGGCCACCAGTTCCATCTGCTTTCCCTGTAGCGCTCAATGGTGTTGAGTGGTCTGCCCTCACAGATCCTCCCTCTCACCAGGAAATATGGCAGGAACACCGCCTCTTGCAGCACTAATAAGCACCGGACCCTGATGGATTGCCTCCCCCCTATTTAAGGATGGCGGCTATTCGCTGGTTCGAGTACTGCTTTGTTCTCAGAAGTCCGTCCGAAAGAGGAGGTTCCATCATCTTGCCGTCCTCATCTTCGAAAAGGGCCTGCGCACAAGGTGCCCAACCACAGAGGTGAGCTTAATCCCCGTCGTTCGTAAGGTTCTGGTGTTCACCATACTTCGAAGGCTACCTCCAATGCGCGAATCGCCATAGAGGGAAGAACAGGCTGGGTTCCGCCCTGGCTGCGGCCGCATCGATCAAATCTTCTCACTCAACCAAGTGTAACAAAAGTAAACGATCGTTGTGTTTCTGGATATTCGCGCTGCCTTCAATTCTATCGACAGGTCTGCATTTTGGCACTATTTTTTGAGGAATAGCGTTCCCGGAAAGTTCGTTACCGTAATGTGTGCTATGTACAGTCCGACCTGGGGTAGAGTTAGGGTTTATGGTAACCTTTCGCCCTTCTTTGATGTCACCAGTGGAGTTTGACAAGAATGCCCTATCTCATTCCTTTTCAATTTTGCCATTGAAGATGTCCTCAAAAAGACTCTGGAAGATTCGTTGAGCGCTGGCATTGAGCTCCTCCCAGGTAGCTGAGTTGTTGACTTGGACTACGCTGGTGATATCATATTTCTAGGTGACGGCACACAGCCGTCCAACTTGTACTCAACCGCTTAGCGATTGAAACGCCAACGTTTGGGATGGTTTTTCCTCATCCAAGTGCAAAGCTCTTTCCAGGACTTTCAGCTTGTTGTACCTGCACTCACTCTTGATGATGAGACACTGGAAGTTACGGAGAGTTTTGCCTATCTGGGAAATTGCATCACAGCCGGTGGAGCTGGTGGATATGAGATTTCGATATGTATTTCAAAAGCTCGCCTCGCTTTCTCTCAGCTGAAGCCCTTGTGGCACCGGCATGACATCCGTCTATTCATCAAAGTGCGGGTTTATTGTGCGACTGTCCGCGCAGTACTGTTGCAAGACTTGGGCTGTTTTTACCGTTGACCTGCGCCGTCCATGTCTTTGAGCACCGTTGCTTGCGGTCCATCGCTCGTGTGTGGTGGCTACATCACGTAACCAATGTGAAAGTTAGACAGCATGTCTTGGGCGGAGGCAGCCACTCGCACGAGGATCTCGTCCCGCTGCGGTGGCTTGGACACGTACTGCGCATGCCCGCTCATCGTCTTCTGTGTTGGGCGCTGTTCGCGATTGCTGGACAGGACTGGGAAGAAGGCGCGGTGATCAATCTACAATATGGTGAAGCCACATGAAAAAGCTGACTAAACAGTTGGTCTCGGTCAGTTGTTCCCGACTTCGTGGTTAGGATTTCAGAGTTACAAAGGGTCACTGGTTAGAGACCCTGGAAGTCATGGCTAAAGACGGATGATAATAGAGGACGTGTATCTCTTCGTGTTGCGGCGATTTCCTTTCCCTTCCCCAATAAAACAAACAAGAAAAAACTCAAATTGCAGGTGAAAAAATGTTGCATGTTCTTTTTCCCTATTCCCATCCCGTTTTCTTATTCCGCCATGATGCTGATGGCACAATATCTGTAGCACAGATTGTGGTCAATATGGTTGACGGCATCCGGTTTCGGATTTACCTGTCACTGTGGCCAGCCACAGGACGCCTGTGCCTACAGAGGGATCACGGGTGGCTTGCACTGCACCACCCACAGCTCCAACCACACACCCCATATCCAGTGAAAACCCGAAAGAAGAAGACCAGGAGGCATGTGGATGGGAACCACGTTTCATCAACGGAGCCGGCCCACACGCCTTCACAGGTAAACACAAGCAAGCTGTATTTGGGAATCAAGCGCACACAAGCCGGTGGGCGGACCGTAGTCCGCTCCACACTGAGTCCATGGAACCGCTATTCGAGTCTAGCACGGCCACAAGGACCGTGCACCCCGTCCCCTCCAGCAACAACCAACTGTCTCCTGGAGCCAGTATGGACGAGGTAGTGGGTAATAGACAACATGCACATCAAGCGCAGCCACACCGGGGATATCAAGCAACAGCCAATCACTTGGAATGACAAGATGAAATAAAATAAATTGTATAATGCACACAAATACGGTGGCGTAACTCTTCGCTAAATTGCCATATGAAGTAAGTTGGTTAGTAACGAATCCGTGATAAGTATATACATATATATATCGCTTCAATTGCCGAAATGCAAGGCAAACTTCGCCTTGCTGGGTGATTCAAGTTTGACGACCCAGGGCACGCAACTGGGTTCGCATGTCCCAGCAGATGAAAGTCTGAATGCTGAAAGCCAGTGGAAAGAACAAAAAACGAAATTCCGAAGGGACGTTAGACGTTTAAGTTCTGTAAGTCAACAGTTAGCCAAACCAGGTGAGGCTGGTAGTATACTTCGCCCTGCAAGGTCAACCTCGTCCGACCAGAGGCGTTATAATCTCGTGATCTTTCACGCACCGGAGTCCAGTGATCCGTCACCCCAAGTGCGCTACGATCACGATGTCGAGTTTTTACAGGGTCTAATTGACAGATTCCTCGACGCTGATGAGGACTCGGTAAAAGTGAGACAAATGACCCGTCTTGGAAAACAAGGTGATCAACGAAATCGGCCTATGAGAATCACTTTTGTGGACGAAGCCAGTCCAAGACTGATCATGTTCCGCCTAAGTAGGCTGAAAGGTTTGAAGATCCATGTTCGTCCAGACCTGGACCCAGTAGACAGGGAGGGGCTCAAGTCTGCCATCAATGAGCTGAAAAGACGCACTGGTGAGGGGGAAACAAATCTTCGTATGGTAAATTTTCGGGTGGTTTCCAACAATCCGCGAATCAGGATAAACAGGCTGCTCACACTTCAAGCACGCCCGGCGGCTCCTGTTGCGGCCTGCGAGTAGCCTGCACAAACGTTTGCAGTGTTATGAATAAGCGCGAGGAGCTTTGTTGTTTCGTTGCGTCTGAGCGGCCAGACATAGTGGGACTCGCAGAGACATGGCTGCATGCAGAGTTATACACCCAAGAACCTGAACTCAGCGGTTACTCGTGCTTCCGATGCGATAGACTAAAGAATGCCCACAGTGGTGTCTTACTTTAAATCCGGTCTTCCTTGCGTAGGAGACTTGTGAGCACCTACCGAAGTGACGATGGTTTGTGTGAGATACTGTGGTGCTCCATCCGTATCAGGCGCGGAGAACTGCTTGTGGGCGCAGTTTATCGCAGTCCCCTGAGTCGTTGTTTGGATTGGCTGCCCATTCTTCGAACCCATATGAGTCGTCCACACTTTCTACTTATGGGCGATTTTAACTGTCCTCGAATAGGACGGCCTGATGTGCAGTTGATGCCTGGACATAGTGAAGTTGAAGCAAAGTTCGTGGGTTTGGTACTTGAAACTGATGCATCGCAACACATACGCCAGCCAACACGCGTAACAACACGTTCGACCCCGTCCTGTCTCGACCTGATATTAACGAGCTACGAACAACGAGTGCGTGACGTTAGGATCCTGGAGCCCCTGGCTACAAGCGACCATTAAGTGCTCATAGCTGACATGGAATTATCTTTGCCGTATTCACGTCCGCTGGAACCAGCTCCCAACTAATGGAAAACGGACTTCGGTGGTCTAGCTCGAACCGCGAGCCAACACGATTGGTCTCTGTCACAAGCTGCATCTGTGGAAGAGTGTTGGACATTTATAAAAGAGAGGTTGTGCCATTGAAATAGCGGAAGGATGGACCGATTAAGCATCATTGGTTTGACAAAGAGTATGAAAATCTAGCTTGGTTGCGGCGCAGACTGTGGGACAAATTCCTCCTCTCTGGCTCTGCCAATGATTACGAAGGGTATAAATGTCAGCGGAACCTCTGCAACAGTGCAAAAAAGAGTAAACGCCGACATTTCAAAGAGCAACTAGCAGTAGCCGCGAAGACCGCCCCAAATAGAATTTTTGTATACGTGAAGCAACGTCTGAAGCGGGCAGGTGATGTGCCAGTGCTGGATGGCCCGGATGGACAGCCCCTAACCTCCAGCACTGAGCGTGCGTCCGCGTTGGCGGCACAATTCGTTTCTGTATTTGCGAATAACCAGGTGTCTGTCCCGAGTTCGACGTGTACCGCTCTTACCAAGCTTGATGGTCTGCATTGCGGCGTTGAAGAAGTAGGTCAACTATTCACCAACCTTGACGGCACCAAACCTGCCGGACCTGATAGGCTTCACCCACTGGTTCTCAAGTCACTTTCGACCATCCTCTCTCCTGTCATGACTGACCTTTTCAACAGGTCGCTGTCCGAAGGTTCGTTGCCGGTTGACTGGAAATGTTCGGTGGTGAAGCCTATTCCGAAAGGCGGCGACCCTAGCAAAGTAGACAACTACAGGCCAAATTGTCTGACACCTATTTTGGCAAAGGTTGCTGAGAAAATCGTGAAGAAGGGATTGCTGCAGTTGCTACAGTCAAACGAGGTCCTGACGCCTGCACAGCACGGTTTTATGCAAGGCCGCTCATGCATTACCAACCTGCTTGTGACGAGGCATGAGTGGTTGAAGGCAATAAGCAAGGAGAAGTCCGTCGACGTGATATTCATCGATTTCAGTAAAGGTCAGCATTGAGGTTCTCCTTCACAAACTCAGAATGTGTGGTGTCGGTGGCTCACTGCACCGGTGGAGCCGCGACTTTCTTGTTGGACGAAAGTGGAGGGTACAGGTCGACGACTATCTAACTGGCTGGTACCCATCTACAAGTGGCGTGCCTCAAGGCACTGTGCTGGGGCCCACTCTGTTCCTGATCCACATCAAGGATCTACCGCAGCTTCTCCGGTTGCCGCGTGCCTTGTTTGCGGACGACATGAAGATTTGGAGAGAAATCGACGCTCCCGATGACTGTGGTCTACTTCAGCAAGACCTCAACCGCCTATCCACATGGTCTGCAGAAGTTCTTCTCCCGATCAACCCAGCCAAGTCTGTATTTTTGAGCCTGGGGAAGGGTGCTGACGGCCGAACCTACACCCTTGACGGCCAACCGCTATATCCCACACCCTCCGTGAAGGACCTAGGTGTACTCTCGCGCTACGATTTGAAGTCCGTGGACAACACGAACAGGCTATATCGTAACGGACTGCGCATGCTTTGGGCGCTCAAACGTAGCTTCGGCACATGGTCTGAAGAGGTTGCCACTCGTCTCTTCTCTTCCATCATTAGACCAATGCTAGAGTACGGTTCGCCCGCCTACTTTCCGATTACCCGAGGCGAGGCACAAAAGATCGAACGGGTCCAACACGTTGCTATCAGGCTCATCCCGAGTTTACGTGGCTTGGGGTATGAAGACCGGTGCGAGAAACTAGGACTCTACACCTTGTCCTACCGTCGGATGCGAGTCGACCTCATTATGACCTACCGTATTCTACATCTCGGTGACTTCCCAATGTTAAGGCCAATGCTGCACTTACGAGGGCCATGTAGCACACACGGTCACAGATACAAACTTGTCGTGCCGGATGTGAAATGTGTTCCCCACCCACTGTGCTTCGAACGGAGAGTGGTAAACATTTGGAACAGTTTATCTGAACATGTGATTGAGGCAACATCTGTGCAGCAGTTCAAAACGTCGTTAGATTTATATTTTACCACTATTCGATTCAGAGAACGATTGCACACTTACGATGACATATCACATTCGTGAATCCTGAAATATCGTAAGTCAGATATTTTAAATGTTACATGAGAACGACAACGGTATTCACGGTTGACAACTTTTATAACGTTTTTCACCAAATTTCGAAAGAGTTGTACAGAATTCATTTCTACTTGCTCTATAATACAGTATTCAGTAATTGAACTGGGAACGAAAATGTTCGGCCCATCAATTCAAGCATCCCCGTAGGTTAGCGATCGATGAATCATCCGCTTTGTACATAGTCTCACTGACACGAAGCATCCTGTGGCCATTAGATCAAATGAGCTGGAAGAGCCTGCGAGTATTGCCCGATAGAGCAGCGGTCACTATTTCCCGAAGCGCGCTGCGATCACGAGGCATCGCGATCATTACGTTAGCATTGTTTCAAGTGCCGATTGACAGAACGGCACGCCTCCCTCTGATCAGACTCCGCTGGAATATTTCTACGATAGTCAAACAGATCCAAGGGGCGCATGGAGATCCAAGCTTTCATAGGTTGACGACTAAGACCGCAGATTGATTATCTGGAAGACATCATGGTCATCTGCATGGAAGTCCAATGTTGGTCAAAATCTTGCGATGTATCGCAACTGAGTGCATCTGATAGGAAAGATTAATAACTCAGCTGAACAGGGAGTAGCCCGTTTACCTGCACCAACCTCAAATTGCTTCGTTTTCGGGAACCCCTGAAATCCATGCAGATGTTTGCATAGACGAGACCATGGTCTAGATCAAGAAACGTAGACCAGATTGATCTGCAATCCCGTACACCGGTGGTCTCCAACCCCCGGGCCGTCCAAGAAACATTAAATTATTCCCATTTTATTTACTGTGGTGTATTTCTCTCGGGATTGTGCGACTTTCCATGGACGAGAGGTTAAGCGGGAGCTGAGCGGCTGCGAGTGGCAGTGGCGTTGTAGCTTTGGTGGAGAGAAAATGTGTAACGCTCTTCTCTCTGTTCCCCGGTACTTTCTCATGCTTAAGAGTGCTTGGTGTGCGTGTATCGTGTTTTATTTTTGCCCTTTTTCGTCCACAGTTACTATATAAGTTTAACGGTGTATTCTTTTCCAGGTTGCATCTCGGTCAACTGAGCATTCAAATTTAACCCACAACTTAGCAAGAACGAGTACGAGATAGATGTAGTTAGAAAGTTTCCTTGGGAAAAAGAAAGGGCCCACTGAAGAGAGAGAAGTACAGCATACAACATCAAAGAAACAAAATTTTTACCAAACAATACTACGAGCCCTACTTGAAATATGGATTAATCGAGACAGGTGATTCTCACACACAGTTTGCGGCGACCGGCTCTCTAATGAGGCAACGAAACCTTCAAAACTGCTTCGGCACTTGAACACAAAGCACCCTGGATTAAAAGACAAGCCTCTGAAGTATTTTGAAAGAAAATGAATGGGAACACGAAAGATAGAGTAAATTTCTGAGGACCACCACATCAATAAAGGAGAATGCCCTGAGAGCATCATATTTGGTGGCTAACCGTATTCCTAAGGCTGAAAAGCCATTCACTATCGGTGACGAATTGATCTTGCCCTCCAGTAAAGACATTTAATGTGAAGTTCTAGGAGAGGCTGATATTAAAATGATAGCACATGTGCCTATGTCGGCTAATACTGTGACTAGGCGAATTGAAGAAATAGCCGAAGACATTGAGACAAAATTTTTGGAGAGGATTAACACATCACCGTGGTATGCACTCCAGATTGATGAATCTACAGATTTCGACAACAAGGCAATACTACTTGTTTATGTGGATATCTTTATCAGGAGGATGTGCACGAGGATTTGTTATATGCACTATATTTGCCAACCAACACCACAAGAGCAGAACTGTTCAAGTCACTGGATGGTTATAGACCAGGACAACTCAAATGGTCTTTTGCGTCGGAATGTGCACAGACAGAGCTTCTGTCAGTACCGGACGACTGTCTGGTCTAACTGCTCGGATTAAGGAGGTTGCACCTAAGAGTGAATCTACGCATTGTGTCATTCACAGGGAAGTGTTGGCAAGCCGAAAATGTCACCGGCACTTAAGAACAGATTAATTGATGTCGTTCAAATTATTAACCACATCAAAACACACGCTCCTAACTCGCGCCTGTTTGAGCAGCTTTGTGAGGAGATGGACGCAGAGCACAGATGTCTACTTTTGTACACATAAATAACATGGTTATCCAGAGGAAAATCGCTAAGCAGAGAATTTAAATTACGATAGCCATTGCAAAGATTTCCCTCAGAAAAGAAGTGGCCCTGGCAGCACATTTCAGTGACAAGGTGTGGGTCACAAAATGGCTTAACTGTGTGGCATATTCAGCCTGCTCAATGAACTCAATCTATTCAATCAGGGGAAAACGACAACTGTTTTCAAGTTGGCAGACAGAATAGCTGCCTTTAAAGCTAAACTGTAGTTCTGGGGACGGCGCGTGAACAGAGGCATTTTGGACATGTTTCAAATATTGGCGAGGATTTTAGGCTAGACTAACCCTGGACATTCATTCTCCCAGTTGGTGCATTATCACCTGTCTGCTTTTAAGAGTTCGAGCATTACTTCCCAACCAAAAAAGACCCACGAACTTGTAATGAATGGGTCCGAGACCAAATTGTCAACAAGCCAGGCGAATCTAGTATGTCGATGCAAGAAGAAGTGCAACTGCTGTAGATAGCAAATGACGGCGGCCTTAAAACTACGTTCGAGACAACAACTCTGCCGGTGTTCTGGATGAAAGTCATGGTGGATTATCCTCAGATTGTCACCACAGCACTTAAAACACTATTGTCATTTCCGACATCCTATCTGTGGGAAGCGGGGTTTCCAGCAGTGACAGCAACCATAACAAAACAACGGAACAAACTGGACATAAGCAACATGCTTCGGGTATCATTGTCTCCCACTACCCCCAGATGGAACAGTCACGTTGCAGAGAAACAAGCTCAGGATTCGTATTGACTTAGCGCTCTAGTGAGTCAACATGCTATTTCACTTTATATTCATTTTTGGTGTAACTGTAGTTTATTTTGCGGCATGTTTAAATAGGGTTACATTAAAAATATTAAAAAACAATCTAAAAGATAGACAATCAGCGGGCCGCGATAAAATTAGCAAACGTTGACCGGTCCGCGGCGATAAAAAGTTGGAGACCACTGCCGTACACTACCCCGCCATCTGAAACCGATTGCGATGTGATCAAATTGAGACCACGGAACGCCTCTTCGTATGCCTGAAGGTGGTGCTCGAGAGAAACAGGTGATTGTCTTCACATAGTGTGAGATGTCTCCGTTATCTGGACGGCTCTCATCGAGCACATGATGACCACTGAGATGACATCCACATGGTAACAAACGATAGACCCGTGCGTTGAAATCCCCAGCAGGGACAACAATATCGGATTGACAAGCTCTGCTCACGAGCTGGTGAAGTTAATGATAAAGGCCATCCTTGAGAGGGTCATAAATGCGGTCAATTGGAGCGTACGCGGATATAACAGACAAGCTGCGTCTCTCCTCCCGACATCTGCTGATCCTGCATGAGCGTCGAGGTCGAACTACATATAGTAATTTCTACATATTATTACACCAACATGCCGTAGCTTTTGATTCAAAAACCTGATCACAAAGCAGCGAGATTTTGGCACTGAGTTACAAAGAGTCCGCTTAAGGGATAAGGAGACAGCTGCATTCCGACCCCAACCTGAAGAATCGGAAGACTAAGTTTGTCTGGCATCTAACAATTGACCAATCTGGTAGGAGTGACTCTGAAGGTGCAAGAAACACCACCCAGGACAGCTTAATGGAATAGTGAGTTAAGTAAACTATCGTACAACAATAAGGTCCAGTTTCATTGCGATGGCCGAGAGGCGGCAAACAAAGCACAATCCTCGCACTATGAGTGGAATTTATCGCCTTCAAAAATGCTGGTGAGACGTTTGTGGGCCGGAACAGGCGTTGAGTAACAGCGTCTAGATGTCAAAAGGATGAATGCAAGGGACACAGTAGACATGATACTCGCTAAACAACATAGACAATAAGCACAACAAAGAGAGCCTAGTGGAGCCTGATTCAGCATAAGACAACACTGTCTCGGATTAGGTAGTAAAAGTATACGGAAATAGTTCTATCGAATGTGGGTTTTCAGATACGAGAATAAAACCCCACCTTCGGTTAATGGAGAACCGACAGAGATGACACTGACATTGGAGTTCCTAAGATGCAGACTTAAAAAGATCGAGCATACAAAAGTGTTCATCTACATCATGTGTCCCAGAGAAAGAAAATTTAGTAACGAGGCGTAATAGTACGTAAACGCAGTCGACACTACGAAAGGTCAAAATTAGAAAAAGGTGCGGAGTGAGAGTAAAGTGAGTGTCGGCCAATGAGGAGAAGAATTCGAAACGGGAGAGGAATATCAGTGTCCCAGACTCACGTGGATTACGTTGGTAAACCGCAGTGAAGTACGCTGGAGGCAGACAACCTTGTGAATCCCCTTCGGTCAGGATAACCCGATTTTGTGACAGGTAGAATTTGAACCCATCGTGCAAGGCCTTTGCCAAATCGATGTGAATGACCAACTCCGCATTGGACCGCATCCCGCTAATCACATCGGCCTCACCCGGCTCCCCAGGGGCGAAGTGAATGTGAGTACGAGACATCCGTTTCAGCCCTTCCACACGGATGCGTTCCCAGTTTCGGATGTACGTTCCGTGCACGACCACAGGATAATGACTGGGATCGGTTATGGGAGTAAGGTCCATATCCTCAATCTAATCAGCGATAGAGAGATAAAAGCAACTCGCAATAATAAAGTGGTGTTAATGAACAAGGGGAGTACAACAATCACCTTATTGCAACGGAGCATGTTGAGACTACGGTCTACACTCCCAACACATGCTTGAAGAACTCGAACATCTTCCTCAACAGAGCAACTTCAATACCCAATGAATGGAGTGGGGAACGTAGACAAGTAAGTATAGGCTGGTAGTTGTTAACAATCCATGAGATTCTGCAATGCTAAGAAAACGTAGTTAAGTGCAGATTTCCCTTTCAACAGCTATTGTCAACAGGTGGGGCATCGTCACTTTCCTGGCCTTGGAAGGTATAGCGGACGAGCTGTAACTACGAAACGCCGAAACCTGAATGGAATGACTAAAATAAACCCTGGTATCCCACTTGGCGCCTACCACTGATGCACAGAACGATATGGCGTGTCTTTTGTCTCCTTATTCAGTCACTTAAGCGAAGAGAAACGCACCGGAAGTTTGGGATGGAGCAACTAAACGATGGGAACATGATTCCTGCGAAGGAGAGATGCCGAGAGTACACGAAGATGAAACATAGAATAAGACTACAGTGTTCACACCATGGAAGTTCATCATTCATCATGATACACGTTAGCTAGAGGTGTAAAACACCTCAGCTACTGTGCCGTAATACATAAAAGAAAAAAAGAAAAGAAATGCAACAGTTGCATGCCAGCTGAGCTACCAGCAACGGATGGGAATCGTTCCCGAAAGCTACCAACCGGCTACGAGGCAACAAAAAAGTATTATGTAATATTATATTATGCTTCGAAATGAGATCATGGTTTGAAGGGGAGGCTAAAAGGGATGGGGAGGAACAAAGGAACTCATAACAGGAACGCCATCAAGGTTGTCTCCTAGCCATGTCAGCAAGTGTATCTAGCCAAACGTATTCATCGTCTTTTGGACTCCAATCAGGGAGCCATGACGCTCAAACCGAGGCCAGCTCCGGAGTGAGGGCCTTTATTCCTTTCGACAAAGTCACTTCTTGGCCACCTCTCCTCCACTTCCATCCACATCCCCGGCAAGTAAACAACAAACGTCACGGCAGCCGGCATGCCTAACACGTGGCCGAGCCATCGGAGCCTGGTGCGTGAAATGACGGTGCGGAGCGGTTCATTTCCATTTCCTGTGCCGTGAATAAGGCGTCGAACACGCTCGTTGCTCACGCGGTGTTCCCACCAGATGTGAGCCAAACTACTAAGGCACCGGTGGTCGAAGGTAACTAGCCTCTGTATGTCCGCTGATCTAAAGGGCCAAGTTTCGCAGCCGTGCAGTAGGGTTGAAGGTACAGCTGCATTGTACATTCTGCTCCTCAGGGTGAGTGATGTCGCGCCGGCGCCATAGGTGGCGAAAGCTAGCAAGAGGACCTCGAGCTTTTAGTATACGGTTTGTGAGCTCATCTCCGATACCAAAGGCGCTGATAAAACTTCCCAGGTAGTTGAGTTTCTGAACGACTTCTAGCTGCTCTCCATCAAAGGTCGGCGCAGGAGGCGATCCCTGCCAATCTCGGAAGAGAGGTATGCATTTCAAGGGTGCAAAGCAAAGCCCGAAGCGGCTGACAGCCAGTGCTAATCTGTCCAGTGCAGCTTGGCACATCTGGGAGCTGTCACAGATGAAGGCGATATTGTAGGCATACTATAAGTCAAGAAGTCGTTCTCCTGAGAGTAGCTCCATACCCTCTAAGTAGTGTCCCGTGAATGGAATCTCCGTGAGTTCGTCAATAGCGAAATTGAAGAGGAAAGGTGACAGCGGGCATCCTTGTTTCACACCGCTGGAGATATTGAAGGGTGGCGACAACCTGCTGTAAGCCCTCACTCTGCCCATGCTATGCGGGTATAATGCGCAGATAATTTGTACATAGTTTCCTGAGTAGACAGTCCCAAAGGGCACATCGATCAACGGAATCGAAGGCACCTTTGGTGTCGAGGAACACGACAACGGTGGGCCGCCGACATGTGCGACGGTGCTCCAACAAATGACACAAAGTGAAGATGTGGTCGATGCAGCCACGACCCCGACGAAACCCGGCTTACTCTACACGTATTTGGTTTTCACGAGCGCCAGTCAGTCTGTGAAGCATTACGGAGGTAAGTAATTTGGAGGCGATGGGGATCAGACTGATTCCTCCATGGCTGCCGCATTCCGAAAGCGAGCTTCTTTTGAAGATCGGGACTATAAGAGAACGGCTCCAGTCGGTTGGGACAATTTCCTGCTCCCACAGTTCCACTAGTAATTCGTGTAAATAAACAAAAAGAGTAGCGCTCCTGAATTTGAACAGGACTGGATGTAGAACATCTGGTCCCAGGCCTCGTTTAATTTCCACAGTCCGATGTCACGTTCGATTTCTGAGCGAGGGCGGATCCAAAGGGACAGCCCAGGGAGCAGGGCGATCATTGGCCGGTGAAGAATCTAATACTTCCGGCCGATTAAATTGCTTTTCAAAATGTTCAGCCTAAGGCTCCAAACGTTTTGACAAGTTGTGAAGTCTGTTCACTCTCGTCATAAATTGTTTCACTAACATCAGGTCTCCTGTTGCCCGTTTCCCGTATCAGCCGGAATAACTTACGATGGTTATGAAGGGTAGCGGCCAATTCCATCTCTGACGCACGAAGAGACCACCAGGATTCGCGGTCTCTCTACAGGCTAGCACGAAGTTTTGTCTGGAGGTCTTTGCGAGTTTTATTGTGTTCGCTTCTAGCCGCAATATGCCGGCGAGCATCGATAAGTTCCAGAGACTGCGAAGAGACCCAATGTGCAAGTTGGCTATTAGACTGACTACATGAGGATTCGCCTGCTGCTAGTAAGGTCAGGTGAACATGCGACCAGTGACGTTCAATTGTCTCCAGTGAGCGCTTACTTAACCCGCATGTCAGCGTATTTCGATACGCATTCAGAACAGCTGGCTTCGCCAGTTGGCTGGTGTCAATGCGCTCACAGCGTCGTTGTAGGCGTCCCCCAACACGCATCCGCATGTCAGCACATACAAGTGCATGGTCAGTGTCCACACATGTGTTCCACATCGAGCGAAAGTTCTGGACGCAGCCTCTCCAGCGGTAACTGATTGCAATGTGATCGATTTGCTCCTAAGGCTGGTGGGCGCCAAGTCCCCCTCCGGCGAATGTTGTGTCGGAAGTTAGTGTTCGCAAGAAATAAGCAGGCACCCTCACACGAATGAAGTAACCGCTCACGGTTATCATTACGGTAGTCATGTGAATACAAAGCGAAATGGGCAAGCAGGTTTTCCGTAACGGATGAGCAATAGAACAGCACCCAGAAAAGCAATGTGGGAAACATGTGGGACACGGGTAGATGATTGGAGCAGCCTACTTTTCTGATTAGTACCGGTATGACGCATGACCCAAGAACCTGTGATGCGTCTTTTCAAAGATTCGCTAAGGGATAAACGGATGGTGAACTGGGCAGGTAAACGTGATGAAAGTAGCATATGTTTCAGAGAGCTCCAGTGATATAAGCTAAACTGGATCAGCAAAGATCCGATAGGCAAAACCGCCAGAGCAGTGAATATCGGGTCACTCAAGGTGACGAAGGAGTCACGTGTGGCTAAGTGCTTTGAACATGTTTGTGCAGAAGTATGGCACCTGTGGTATGAACGCTAAGAATTAAATAATATCCAAGATGCCGTTGATGTGGCGAGCGTATGTATGCTAGTATGGAGTAACCTCGGTGGCTGGCTCGCCGAACAACTTCCCCGTGGTGCCAGCTGGGTGGTTCGGCGGCAGTGTTTCAAGACGTGGTGGGTTTCCGCCTGGCAAGCGTTCTCCCTTTAAAGTCACAAGTGTCTGCTTAACAACAACGCGAAATGGCGGATGTGACTCGCTACAAAATAGTCACTGCTCCTTGCCTTTCCAAACGATCTTACCCAACCTGCGGACGCGTTTATCTACCTTGATGAATTTCAATGACCATTTCGCACTGACGATCTGACAGAACACAATCACAAATATAACAGCACATTTACAAACACAAACCACAGCTGTACGCATACATACCTTCATATTTGTATTCATGCAACATACATTCACTTTAACCGGCAAAAGGTGTGACGAATTGGTACATTTACCGGTCATTCGTGTAGCTTTACTCTGATCATGCCTGCGAAGGCGTGTCTCGCTTTGTCGAGAATATACCAGTTATGTATTTATCATCGGCCGCTGAGCGCCGCAATCTGCAGCTAATACTCGCGCAATACGTGGTCCTCAGTTGTAACTAACAAGTGTTTCATGCACCGTACGGATAACTAGTGGGCTCTCTGACACGCTGAATGAGCCGATTCAAAGAAGATACATGGATGACCTATTGTGTATAGCTACAAATGGGCGACAAGACAAAATATTGCTGAAATATAACTAGGCTTATAAAGGTATCAGTTTTAGTGTAGGAACAAGCTCGTTACAGGGTGTTAGGGGACGCAGACCCTAACGAAATCGATCGGATAGAGCGTTCAGCGTTCCGGCTAGAAGATGACTCGTTTGTCTCATAATTGTGGTCTTGCCTCAACCAAGGACAGTTTGACAGTTTTAAGGTCATTGTGTAGGAGGACTTCATAAGCTAATGAAATTGTCTCCTATGTACCTCGTTTTGTCTTCTCGAAACAGTGTTCGATGGTGACTTCTTACGACTTCTATTCTGGGTCGAAGGTTTGGGCTTTGGAGGTCGGTACGTTCACGACACATAGAAGGCCGCAACACACGGACTTAGACTTTGAGCTTTCATGTATTGCGTCTATTAGGTTGAACCGTACAACATGGAATACACTGGAGGTTAGAACATTTAAAACGAAGCTCGTTTCGCTAACATAAACTGCTCCATTAAAAATAATATCGCATTCACTCTGCTTACAAGGACTAACAAGGTGTGCACACGGATACTACCGAACCAGAGCACATAGCCATAAGGAGCTTGTCGACAATGGAGATTGTGTGCTACCCATAGAAAACGCAAGGCAAGGAAACATAGACACTGAACCAGTCTCTCGAGAAGCATATGATGGAGAAGGATCGGACCTGGTCAGTGTGCTGCTAGAACGATGGTTGATAACCTTAGGGGGAAAACTAGAAAAAGCGAAGCAGTCACATATAATGCTTCACGATTTCGGTCACGTTTTACGTGTAATCTGGTAAGCACTCCCTTGCGGTTGACAAAATGCCTGTGGGCTACACCGTATTCTTGGTACAAAAACTCGTTCGTTCTCTGGAATAAGCTACGTGAACCGACGTAAGCGAGTTTTCCGAACATACCAGAAAGCATATTGCGGAACGGTTCACAAGGAGTGTAGGTTCCGAAGCCCGATTAAGTATATTCTGCCAAACAAATACCACCACAGTTGTAGGCAAGTTAGAGTGAGGTGCTGCGGCAAAACCCCAGATGAGTTTTCAGCCATCTAAGGGGTGAAACAAGGCTGTCTTAATCCTGACCACTTTTACTTATTCTAACCAAGATGATGCAATATGAATTCGATGCAAATAAAGCTGGTGTCCGTCTCGAGCATCACACGGATAGTGGGATGCTGAAGATATATCGTTTGGGAAAGAGAAGCCTAGTAAGAGACGATCACCACGGCGCTGTTGTTCACAGACAACTGCGCATTGTTTGCATACAGCGATGATGAGTAACAACGTATAACGACGATACCGATTCGACAGTTGACAATTTCGAATTCATCAGAAACGCAGAAAACGCTGCATGCCATTTCAGCTGCCAATTGGAATGAAGTGGGTGTACTGCCCTGCAAATCCGAGTTGACGAATAGTGTTACCGACTGAGTCGGACTTTTGCCACCTCGAAGTCCACCGTCAAGTGACTTGTGGATAACACGCGAGCTGCGTACTTAGGCGAGTGTGTGGTGTCGGTTCCCCTCTATCGCAGTGACACACGGGTGCTACACAAAGCATCCTTATTTGAAACGATCTCATAAACAACGGGTGCAGCAGACTTTGCGTACCCGAACAGAACCATAGCAGCAGTACCCACGGAATGCTCTACATGCTGCTACTGCTACGGCACACCAGGTGGTTTAGTCACAGCCCCCGAATGAAGGCAGCAGAAACACCTAATGAATGGCCAAATGAGTGTAGGATGGGATATATGCAGACAGAACATGCGCTAACCAGACATGACCAACACGAAGTTGTCAAAAATTAACGCTAGTTGCATGTGCTAGGAAGAAATGACAGTAAGTCGCTGACAGTGGCTTGAACACGTTAAAAATGTCGTAGCCCCGATACGAGAAAAATAACTGGAGCATCAGTAACAAAAATGCTTAATAAGTCAATTACAAGTGTGGATAGATGTTAGTCACACGTCATCGTTCACATGGTGTTGTGGTGCACAAGGCCGCGTATCCTTCAGCTGAACCGACCTGGTGAGGCACCAAGATGATCCTGAAGAGATCAATTCAAAGAGACAGCGAATAGGCCACATCAGGGTCAATGCAAGTAAAAGAGGTTTCTTCCAACCTCGTCTGCCAATACAAATTAACACTGTGATTGCACTACGCTTGTACCAGTGTGCGTAAGTTCTCACAAGGCTGACTTTTAGTACCAAGTTTGGCTGTGGTCTGTGGGTATTGACAAAATTCCTACACATTCGAGTTCGCTATCATGCTTAACGGACTGTTAAGCGTTGCTGGGGAGATGGGACGCAGCTTCTGTGATGGCGCTAGGCGCAAGGAGTGTTTGTATTACGAAGCGGACTGCGGTCCAACCACCATCCTTTATAACTACGATATGCGTATATTCCCCGACTTTACAAGGTTGAGGTGCGTGTCGAAGAAGTGTGGGTAGAATGCAAATCGATCACGGTTCCCACCTACATACCTCCCGATCACTCTACTGCGGATTCACTGGGTGCGGGGTGTGTTGATAGAAATCCGGGTGGTGTAGCGCAAAGCAGTCGTGGTCGTAGCAAAAATCTCTGAAACGTATCCTTGGGTGCGGCGTAAGAAAGTACATTTCAGTCCCTACAATGACTGCTTCGTGGCCGTGAGGACTCGTCGAGCATTTTCTTAAATAACCCCCGATGTTTTGATCATGATTACCTTACACTCTCCCGCGTGTTTGCATTGTTACCTGTTCACTCGTCCATACGCTCATCATCTTTGTTCAGTAGTCAAGCACTTGTTTACTTGTTTATCCCCTCAACACCTCCAACAATACTTGACCTCGTCTTAATTTATGTCGATTGAAACAGGTGCCTCATGTACATGATTTAACATCACCAATAACAAGGCGTTGGCACCATATAATGTCAACTGTCACTCCCCGAGCAACGTGTACGAGGTCATTCACCTTGACTACAGCCTCCTGTCCGCCACTGACCTCTTCCACACCCTGTGGTTAGACCCTCAATGGTCGGTCATCGTGACTTTGCCAACAATTCCACGCATACATTGTGCGCTCACTTGTCCTCTGGATGTTTGCTTTGCACAGTGGCTGCAACAGCCCCATTCTTCTATCCCAACCATGTAATCACATTTGGTTGTCAAGGCTGACATACCGAGACCCCGAAAGAGTGAGGTTTTCCCACTTACCGTAATTGCATATTTCGTAAGAGTACTGAAGACATTGCGATCCAAACTTGTCCTGACTTCGGGGTCATTGCCTATGCGTCACTTAACATTCGACGGACGAACGTTACAGTAGGTGCAAGTATCCAGTAATCGTGTGTAATTACAGTGAAAGGCAAGTCGAGAAACGAATGCCCCCAAGCATCACCAGTACTACGACTGCCACTGGTGCTAAGGGCATCTTTGAAGATAATAACCCCGATTCCGACTGCATTGAGTCCACACAACGTTGTCAGAAGCGTTTCATCTATTTGCCGTGCCCATGGAGCTCGGACGAAATAGAAACAATGAAATCCAAGTTGCCGCGGAGGTTGTTGCGATTCACTTGTACGAACTACAACCGAGCTCTATTACTATCAGAAGCAACCGCTGCAAAACGGAACGGAGAAACGAGTGCATTAATGGTTCGCGTATTCTGCCAACGAGCAAAAGTTGTTATTCCGTTTGACGAAAAGGATGCAAACACATTTGAGAAACGTTTACACACTAAATTACCATCCGGAATCAATGCAGAAGTTTTGTCCCGTATGCTCTGCAGACAGAGGAGATCTCGTGTTATCTCCGCTGTGTGGGACACTAAAAACGAGTCTGTTCACTCAGCCGAATTCCCATGAGGTAAAGTACGTCTTTTCACTATACATCTAAAACACTGCGCATCTCCCTTACTGTTTTTGTTACCGTGTTGCTAACAATGTAGAGCCACCAACATGGATCAGATGAACTACTATATACCTATCATCTGATAAACATAGGCGGATCCTATGAATGCTTGTCAGAAATGTCAGGTAAAAACAATGCACAAAGACAAAAGGGTGGCCTTCAGTGGGCAATGGTAGACCCAGTAAGCAGAGCTCCAGAGTGAACGAGAACTCGCGGATTTGAAGTCAAATGCACAACGCGAGTCACACCTTTACTCTCTGACTCTGAGCTCCCGTCTGAGATGTCTATAATAAGGAAACCAAACACCAAGACAGTGAACAGTTGAGGTATACTAAATGCCTACTTATCGCCATTTTGTACTCTATTAGATTAGATTGTACAGTAACCGAAGAACACCGATATCAGACCGATGGGGGAACGGTAAAACGGCATCCCTGAAACGAGATGGGTTATATTCAAAATCGCAAGACTGCAATCAGAAAGCTGATCACAGATAAGATAAAGAACGCCGCAGCAACAACGATCCAATGTGAAGTGTTCTAAGATGAGAATAAAGCGAGCAATATGCATGACAAGCGAATGCGAAGTTCCGCGTCATGATTGCGTGAAAAATAAAGCCGCTGAGAGGCGAAAGTAAGATGATTGTTTATTTCGCAACTGCACACTGCCACGGTTTGTATAGCATACCTCATTAGAGATAGCCATCCTATTTATTGGAGTAGCCGATAATGTTCAGCAACTTTTGAGACATACCAGAAACGCAGTCGTACCTGACAGGTCCATCAAGAACATAACACATGAAGTGAACTCACAGGAAGGCGGTGGCCCTGAAAAGCACGGACACGGAGCCGACCGGATTCAGGTGAGGGCCACAACTCGGATCGAGTCTTGTCATCTGAATCAACCACTTGACGGATATCTTCCAATGTCACACCATGAAACGACGGTGTTTGAAGCACATCATCCACGTACAGATAACCACCTGAAAGCCGTATTATAAGAATCACTTTCGCGGTGCGCGGAACAGTACCTTTGGTGAGAGTTAGACCGACTTTGTGGGCACCGTGCCGTAAAACCCAAGCCAATCGCTTAGAAATGAAAACACGTCTTCTAGGCTGGAAAGAAACCTCTAGGATGTAACTGACCAATTAAAAGGATAACACAATATAGAAACCGTTTAGGATTTAGATAAGCAGTAGAACTGCGACGCAGAAATGAAATTGATAACCATTATGTACCCCCGACGTTACGCCTGAAGACAAAAGTATGATGTGTGAATAATAAAAACATAAATGCAATTATGATTGCCGGCTCGCAAACCTACCCTCTAAGACGTGGTTCGTCCCTGTTTGGACTCTTCAAATAAAAACAACCGGTTGGCGAAAAAACTCGAACAAGGGCCGCAGAGAATACGGTCAGACGGGGACGCCGATGCACGGCATCGATGCTTCGCTAACACGCGACCACCACCAGCTGCGAGCGAGCTGGAGATACTGCGAGGTCGCCCGCGCATACGCAGATCCGAAATGACGACTTTTAGGTTACAAGGCAGAGGCTTCATCTATTTGACCACCGGCCGAAACATTGGTACGTATCACTGGTGCATTGCTGATCGCCCTCTTACGAAGAAACGTGAAAAATGTGATGGGTAGATCGTTTACAAGAACGGAAGGCAGATTAGCTCCCGAAGAAACTGAGCCGCAGCAGTACGACTCGCAAAGGACCATTGTGACAAGATCTATGCCACTGTAGCTGCGAAATGCCATTGGCCAATTTTAAGGTTGGAATTGACAATTTGCGATAATCGCCAACGAGTCGTCCCGGTTTTCGGAAATGACGAAGCGCCATCAGCGAAACAGATTGCTTTGTTTGGCTACAGCAGCATCAGAAAAGGTATCAGCAGCATGACGACACATCATCATCATCAGTACACGTTAGCCGAGAGTGAGAAACACCGTTCAGCTAATATGCAGCAATACAAAAGACACGATACTGAAAATTTACAACACAAAGAAGTCGAAAAGTAAGTAACATAAATGCTGAACATTATATGCAGTTTGCATGAGATCGCAAGTGGGGGGGTCTGAAGGGGAGGGGGTGAACAGAGAAACTCACAACAAACGCCATTCGGGTCGGCTCTTCGCCACCTCAGCAAGTGTGCCCAACCAAAGGTGATCATCAGATTGGTAAAAATGTTTTGCAAAGTGTTGGGTCCATCATCATCAACAGCATCATACCCGTTAGCTAGAGGTGGGGAACACCTCAGCTACTGTGCCGCAATACGTAGAAAAAAGGGGGAAAATGCAACTGATGCAAGCGGGCTGAGCTACTGGTAACAGATGGGCATCGTTCCGGTAAGCTACCAGCCGGCTGCTGTGCACCAAAAAAAATTATTATGCAAAATTATATAAGGCTAAATAATGAGATCGTGGTTGGAGGGGGAGGCTAAGAGGGATGGGGTGGGACAAAGAAACTCACAGCATGAACGCCACTGAGGTCGGCTCCTAGCCATATCAGCAAGTGTGTCCAACCAAACGTGTTCATCGTCTTTCGGACCTCAACCAGGGAGCCGAGACGCTCCAAGCGAGGCCAGCTCAGAAGTGAGGGACTTCATTCCTCTGGACCAAGTCATCGCTTGGCCACCTCTCCTCTTCTTCATCCACACCCCCGGAGCGCAAACAACACACATCACGGAAGTCGGTGGGCTGGTATGCGTAACACGTGGCCGAGCCATCGGAGCCTGATGCGTGAAATAACGGTGATGAGCGGTTCATTTCCTTTTCCTGTGCCATAAACAAGGCGTCGAACACGCTCGTTGCTCACGCGGTGTTCCCACCAGATGTGAGCTAAATTACAAAGGCACCGGTGGTCGAACGTAACTACCCTCTTCAGGTCCGCTGCTTTAAGCGGCCAGGTTTCACAACCGTACAGTAGGGTCGAACGTACTGCTGCATTGTACACTCTACCCTTCAGGGTGAGAGTGATGTCGCGCCGGCGCCACAAGTGGCGAAGATTAGCAAAAGCGCCCCGAGCTTTTGCTATACGATTCGTGATTTCATCTTCAATCCCATGGGCGCTGATACAACTTCCCAGGTAGTTGAAGTTTTGAACGACTTCTAGCTGATCCCCACCAAGGGTCAGAGTAGGAGGCGGTCCAGACCAATCTTGGAGAAACGCTTTGCACTTCGAGGGTGCGAAGCAAAGCCCGAAGTGACGGACAGCTAGTGCTAATCTGTCCAGTGCCGCTTGGCACGTTTGTGAGCTGTCACAGATCAGGGCAATATCATCAGCATACTCTAAGTCAAGAAGTCGTTCTCCTGGGAGTAGCTCCACACCTTCTAAGTCGTGTCCTGTGAACGCGATTTCCATGACTTCGTCAACAGCGAAGTTGAAGAGGAAAGGTGACAGCGGGCATCCTTGTCTCACGCCGCTGGGGAGATTAAAGGACGACGACAACTTGCCGTAAGCCCTCACTCTGCCCGAGCTACGCGCATACAATGCTCGGATAATATTCACATATTTCTCAGGTACACCTTTCCTGAATAGACAGTCCCAAAGTGCATGTCTATTCACCGAATCGAATGCACCTTTGATATGGAGGAACACGACAACGGTGGGCCGCCAATATATGTGACGGGGCTCCAACAACTGACGCAAGGTGAAGATGTGGTCAATGCAGCCACGACGTCGACGAAATCCAGCTTGCTCTTCGCGAACCTGGGTTTCAAGAGTGTCGGTCAGTCTGTGAAGGATGACTGAGGCGAGTAATTTTGAGGCGATGGAGATCAGATTGATTCCTTTATGGCTGCGGCATTCCGACCGTGAGCATGCTTTGAAAATTGGGACTATGATGGAGCGGCTCCAATCGGTTGGGACAGTTTCCTGTCCCCACAGTTTCACTAGTAACTCATGTAAATCATCCACAACAGCAGGTCCCCCGAATTTGAAGAGGGCTGGAGGAAGGTCATCAGGTCCCGCGGCTTTATTTAACTTCAACAGTCGGATCTCACGTTCGACTTCTGAGCGAGAGGGTGGATCCAAAGGAACAGCCCACGGAGCAGGGCGATCATTGGTCGGCGAGAAATCTAACAATTCCGACCGATTAAATTGCCTTTCAAAGTGCTCAGCCCAACGCTCTAAGCGTTTTGACAAGTTGTGAATAGGCTGTCCACTCTCGTCACGTATATTTGCACTAACACCAGGTCTCCTGCTGCCCGTTTCCCGTATAAGACGAAATAACTCACGATGGTTACCAAAGGCAGCTGCCATTTCCATCTCTGTTGCACGACGAGACCACCAAGATTCGCGGTCTCTCTTCAGGCTAGCACGGAGTTTTGCCCGGAGCTCTTTGCGAGTTTCATTGTGTTTGCTTCCAGCCGGAATATGCCGGCGAGCATCTATAAGTTCCAGAGAGTGTGAAGAGACCCAATGTCCATGTTGGCGATTGGACATACCACATGAGGATTTGCCTGCTGCTAGTAAGGCCTGTTGCATATGAGACCAGTGAGCTTCAATTGCATCCAGTGAGCGTTTATCCAACTCGGATGACAGCGTAATTTGATAGGCGTTCAGAACAGCTGGCTTCACCAGTCTGCCGGTGTTAATGCGCTCACAACATCGTCGCGGGCGTCGGGCAAAGCGCATCCGCAGGTCAGCGCCTACAAGTGCATGATCGGTGTCAACACCTGTGCTCCAAATCGAGCGACAGTTCTGGACGCAGCCTCTCCAGCGGTAACTGATAGCAATGTGATCGATTTGCGTCCTTAGCTGCTTCAAGGCTGGTGGGCGCCAAGTCACCCTTCGGCGGGTGCTATGTCTGAAATTAGTGCTCGCAAGAAATAAGCGAGCATCCTCACACAAATGAAGTAACCGCTCACCGTTATCATTAAGGGAGCCTATACCATGTTGGCCGCCCAGATGCAGCTCATCTGTGGATAATTTTCCAACTTGAGCGTTCAGATCCCCAGCCAGCACTACAGTGTCCGAGCTTCTTCTGTGGCGAAGGAGTTCGTTCAGTTGGCGATAGAAGTCGTCTTTTACCGAGTCATCGCTACAGTTTGTCGGTGCATAAGCAGCGATAACGAATAGACACCTGTTAGTCCCACGCGACTTCGAAGTTTTGAACGAGCCAGCCAATCGGACCGCACACATCCGGCTACTGATTGGAATCCAATCAACCAGAGCAGCTTCAGTCCGGGGACTCAGGGCAATACCAATATCGGCTTGGCCGATGCTCGAAGCTGCATCGTCACCGGATAGGCGCAATGAGAAAGTGCTGCTAGTGTCACCTGAAGGGGATCGCAGATTGTGTACAGAGCTGTGTTGGGTCCAACGCTTCAAGCATTTTGACAAACTGTGGATAGGCTGTCCACTCTCGTTGCGTATGGTCTCCCTAACACCAGGTCTCCTGCCGCCAGTTTCCCATATCAGACGGAATAATTTATGATGATTACCAACGGTAACGACTGTTCTCATTCCCGATGCACGATTTGCGGTCTCGCTTCAGGCTAGCTGTGGTAGTGCATTAAGTACATCCCCAAACTGAGCAAACGTTCAGGATACGTCTGTCACCGTAGACCTTGCATTAACCGAGTGCCCACTCGTAACACCCTCTCCAAGTCCATTTTGTCTCGGTTAGGATATGGTGGACAAGCCTGGATACAACATTTCAGGTGTGGTCGGACGAATGCGGAGAACAGCTTTACAAACAAATTTGCCGTTAGGATTCCGAAAGTGTGGCAGACAAACCACATCTCACGAAACCCTCGACAAGCAGCTTTCTTCCAATCGTCGCCAGAATGAAGTGCTGATGAGTGTACAACCTCTAAATCAACCTGCTGAGTGACAACAGGGAGCTCACCACCGCAGCCAACATATCGGGTGGGAGGATTAGCAGCTCCGATTCGGAGAAGAGAGCACCTGGCCCTATTTATGGGCATCAACCATAAGGTAGACCATTTCCAGAGCCTATCCAAAGCACGCTGAATTGCCTCAGGAACCCCGGGGATATCTACAATATTCCAGAGCTTAAAGTCGTCAGCAAACATTAGTGATGACCCCCTAGATCTCCCAGCAGGTCAGTTATATAGACAGCGAACAACAATGGCCTCAATACCGAGCCCTGCGGGACACCACTAACGACAGCTTGCCTGAGCGAAAGGCTACGCTCTACCCGTACGCGCTGTTCCTTCCTCTCAAGGAAGGCAGACACCCATTGAAGGGCACGANC
>OX104064.1:36374388-36494136 GCA_944474145.2 Dicrocoelium dendriticum
CGAAAGCACCTAAATGGCAAACAAAAGTGGTGTGAACGGCCGTTTTATGGAGCAAATAAGTGTTAATGTAATTGTTTCATGTATGTAAAGTTTATGCTTTCAGTAACTTACTTGCCTGGATAAGGGGTATCCATTTCTCTTGTCTGACTATTGTATTCTTTGCATTTTTTGAAATTGCGACGGATGAAAGCGAAATTTACAACTAATAAATCCTACCAACTACCATTTTTTGTACATACTTAAGCACAAAGCGACCTATACACATCTCCATCAAATCCCTGCCCTGTGTTCTTCCGAACATGAGGATCCAGTTCACGAAGACACCGACAAAGCCAGCCTCCTGGCTCGGCAATACTCTTCAGTGTATTCAACCTCAGCGTCGTTTACTGACAGAACAGTGTGCACTCCCCCTTCTCTGTTAGAGCACGTCGATATTAACACTGACGTCGTGTTGAAACTTCTCTGTGAGTTGGATCCTTACTCATCGCCTGGTCCTGACGACTTGCACCCTTTGTTCCTCAAGACTGTGGCTCAGTACATTGCTTCACCTATCACGCAGGTTTTCCGTCGATCGTTTCAGTCCGGACTTCTCCCGACCGTTTGGAAGATGGGCATCATCAAGCCCATATACAAAGGAGGGAACCGGCAAGACCCAGCTAGCTACCGGCCCGTCTGCCTTACATCGATAGTGTGCAAAATCATGGAACGGGTCCTGAAACAGGCGCTTCGACTTCATCTCGAGCGGTTGGATCTGATATCCAGTGCCCAACATGGTTTTCGCAAAGCTCGCTCCTGCTCTACCAACTTGCTTCTGGCTAGAGAAAAGTGGGCAAATTCATTGGATGTTGGCAAACGCATGGATGTTGTGTTCGTGGACTTCAGTAAAGCTTTTGATAAAGTCCCTCATGAACAGCTTCTCTACAAACTCAGAGGAATCGGTATCTCTGGAAACTTTCTCTCCTGGATTTCTGATTTCTTACACACTCGTTCCATGCTGGTGAGAGTGAACGAAACGTATTCCGATCCTGTTCATATGACCAGCGGTGTTCCACAGGGCTCCGTCCTAGGCCCCGAACTCTTCAACATCTTCATCAACGACCTACCGTCGGAGCTTCAATCGGATTGCTTGATTTATGCGGATGATCTAAAGATGTGGAAGGAGGTATCCTCTCTAGAGGATGCTGATCGACTACAAGAGACGCTCGATCTCCTGCACACTTGGTCGATTCAGTGGCACTTACCCATTAATCAAGACAAATGTTCCGTCCTGCCTATCGGCGCTCCTGAACCACTCGGCGCGTACCACATAGGTGGTTTCTTGCTAAAAAATGTTACATCAGAGAGAGATCTGGGCGTGATTGTTTCCCCGGACTTAAGATCCACTCAGGACACCATGAAGAGGGTTGCCGCTGCCTACAGAATGTTTCATGCCATCCGAAGAGCTTTCTGTCGCTTGACACCGGAACTCTTTAGACTTCTGTTCACCTCGCATGTGCGCCCGATTTTGGAATACGGCCTCCCTGCTGCCTACCCGCTTTCCAAATCTGAGCGCGACATGATCGAAAAGGTCCAACGGCGTGGATCGAAGTTTGTCTCCGAGTTACGTGACCTGCCGTATCCCCTTCGGCTTCGGCATTTGAATATGTTTTCTATGGATTACCGCCGTCGTCGTGGGGACTTGATCTTTACCCGTCGTATCCTCAGGGGAGAACTGGGGAGAGAGTTGCAGGAATTCTTCCACCTCAACATCGGGAGTTCGACTAGAGGCCACCAATGGAAAATATTCAAGCCACGGAGGCTCAAAGTACGGTCCATTCTGGCTCTATCCACTCGCGTTGTGAATAATTGGAACCGGTTACCGCCGACAGTCGTTGATGCACAGACAGAGGATTGCTTCAAACGACTGCTTGATACACACCTGTTGAATATGCCGGGATCGTGTTGCTTCAGCTACGAGTGCGACGGCCTCTCCGGAGTTCCCGTTGCGCAATGACGAGCATCCCAGCAATGATCGGGAAGCGATGGAGCTGACAAGGGATTTCCCCTCCTGCTCTCTACTACCCCAATGAACCCAATGAACCTATTTAGCCTGGTGTACCGGAACTCAAAGTCCCTCCAGGCCCATTTTTCATGTCAAAAATTAGCCACTCTGCAATAACGGCACTCTCTACCGTTTGCCTTTCAGAGCGCCTTTCCTGCTCAATTACCGGAGGAGAACAAGAACACAACGACATTGGTTAGTTAGGCTAAGTGTTGTGTAATAGAACTTCGTTCTCAACGCTTGGAGCTCTTCCGTGCTTGCGTGTTGCAAAGTGGCGACCTTGCCAAGTCACAAGAATCAGGAATCCACCATCATTAGTCCAATGAAGCTCATGCCGAAAATGAACGACAAATCTGATAACGAAGGCCATTCTGATGTCAATGACCCCACTGCCAGATTTTCCGCTTCACTGGATGTTTTGTCCCGTGCTTTGGAAAAACTGTCAACAGGCTCGAGTTCGTCCGTCTGCATGCATGCAATTCCTCCTCCTGAACTTTACACTCCCGGGATGACGTACTCCAGATGGGAGAAGGAAGTCCAGCTTTACCTCCGTCAGTTCCCAGTCAGCCAACATTCAGGCGTGCTCGCCGGCCTGCTGTCAGGGGATGCTTTTGATATCGTTGTTGATAGCAAAATTCTGGAAAAAGAAGTCACGACCGAGACGTTTTGCCTTGCCCCGCCTACTGGACCCTCCTGCTTTACCTGCACCGCTACGCAGAGAATTCCACTCCCGATATCAGTAGCCCGGAGAGAGCATTGGGACGTACGTGCGCGAAATTCAAAAGATGGCCGACATCGCATACGAGTGGGAGTTATCAAGCGAGCGTGACAAACGAATACTAGAGCAACTTCTAGTAGAAATCCAAACACCCTCCACTAAACGTGAATTCTTTCTTCACCCCCCCCCAGCAGTTGGATGCAGCCTTACGGATTGGCGAACAACTGGAGCAAGTCGACAGATCGATGGCTACGCCGACTTTCGGGTGCTTCGCGTTGAGGGGAACCGGACGCCCCAGACGTGCGTCAACGGAACGGTTTACGTGGCATCCTGACTATCATCAATAATATTCAGGCTCACGGCGACCAACGCAACCGGGTTCTCCGTGACTCCGCCGACAAATACCGAACCGCGGACTATCTCGCTACAGTAACGGACGCCCAGGTTAGTGGCACCGATTGCATTCACACTTTATACCAGCCATTGTTTGTGCATCGACCACACAATCAGCATTAGCAATAGAATTACAGATCGCGGGTGTTCCGTTATTAGGTGTCATCGACACAGGTGCATGTAAGAACCTAATCAGATCTAACTTGACTAACCAGCTAGCAGAACGCGTATGCGCGCCTTGTCGCTGCCGACTAACTGCTGCCAATGGAGAATTGTTGTCCGTTCGGGGATCCCTAACCGTACAAGTTGTCGTCGCGAAACAGAGCTTCACCCAGGAGTTTATTGTTGCGGACAAAATTCCGTTTGCTGTTATTGTTGAGATGGATCTGTTGCGCCGGTTGAAGTGTCGATTGGATCTGGACAGGTGCCAACTAATCACTGATAACTGTACAGTATTGTTAAGACCCTGTGAAAGTGGTGCGTTGGAAGCTTCGACAACCTATGAGGACAACTATGACAGTAAGAAATACATTAACGCCTTTATTCGCTCACTCGACCGAGTCACGGATGAGCAGACACTGAAGCGGCTCAAAGACGTGTTGCGCAACCACAGACGCATTTGCTTAGCGAAGTACCGACTTGGGTCGAACCAATCTCGTGAAACATCGTATCGACACCGGTGATGCAATCCCGATTAAAATTCCCGCAAGACGCATACCATTACATTGGCAGACTGAATTGCAAAAGCTCATAGATGAGATGCTAGGAAAAAATGCAATACGGCCCTCTACTTCACCATGGGCAGCCCCGGTTGTTCTATTGAAGAAGAGGGATGGTGGTTTTCGCTTGTGTCGACTATAAACGATTAAATGAGATTACTCGGAAAGACGCTTTTCCCCTACCTAGGATCGATGATCTATTTGACGCACTGAGAGGATCAGTTTATTTCACTACGCTAGATTTGGCTTCCGGCTACTGGTAAGTAGAAGTGGAGGGAAGCGATAGGGTAAAAACGGCGTTTTTAGTACCATCAGGTTTTTATGAGTTCCAGACCATGCCTTTTGGCCTCTCAAACGCCCCTGCGGCTTTCACCGCCTGATGCAAAAAGTGTTACACGAATTGATGCCCCACAAGTGTCTCGTTTACCTGGACGATGCCATTGTACACGGAAAAACAAAAGATGAGCATCTAAACAAATTCGCGGAGGTGCTAACGCGCCTAGTAAATGTGGACCCCAAACTCCATCCAACAAAGTGCCATTTACTACAGACAGTGGTAACGTATCTTGGACACATCATTTCAGGGATGGGGATTCGAACTGACCCTCGTAAGACGGAGACAGTGAGATTATGGCCAACCCCTGCCAACGTTGATGAACTACGCAGTTTTTTAGGATTAGCCTCATACTATCGGCGATTCGTGAAAGGGTCCTCAGAGATCGCTGCGCCTTTGAATACTTTGTTACAGAAGGATCAAACCTTCGAATGAACCGTCGAGTGTCGAAATTCCTTCGATCGGTTACGAGAATCCCTCTGTGCAGCTCTGGTATTGGTTTTCCCCGACCTGTCACCAAATGCCGGGGAGTTTATTCTAGACACGGACGCGAGCGACCAAGCGATTGGAGCTGTTTTGTCGCAGAAAGGGCATGACAGAATAGAACGAGTGGTGTCTTACAGCAGTATGAGTCTCAGTGCAAGAGAACGGAACTGCTGCACAACCAGAAAGAAAATGCTAGCCCTAGTATTCTTTATAAAACAAAACCGACACTACCTATTAGGAAGAAAGTTTCTGGTACGAACAGATCATCAGTCACTTCGTTGGTTACAGAATTTTAGAGATCCCGAGGGACGGATCGCCAGATGGCAGGAACAACTTCAGGAGGATGATTTTGAGTGCCGACACCGACCTGGTGCACAGCATGCCAGCGCGGACGCTCTCTCCAGACTTCCTACTCGTGCTCATGGAGACTGCCTGTCTTGTATTACACAACACGTAGCTCTAGTTAACCTTGGAAGTTCGGAGTACGGTCGTTGGCAGGAGACACAGGCAGCGGGCCCAGACGTATCACCGATCTATGACAAACGACGATTGGGGAGCCACACACCTACCGCAAAGGAAATGGAAAGAAAAAGTTACGAAGCTTGATGCTTATGGGCGGTGTGGGAAAAGCTTTCCATCGAGGAAGGTGTGCTAGTGTTTGATTTTGGACCAAACTATATCAGGAGAATCGTAGTTCCGCGATCATTAGTTTCCGAAGTGTTATCTGAACTGCACGAACAGCTGGGTCATGCTGGAATCAACAAACTTGTAGCGGCAGCATGTCAACAGTTTTGGTGGCCATATCAACGGAGAGACGTCACTAACTTTTGCCAGACGTGTGAGACATGTGCCACATTCAAGAACCCGACCATCACCCGGAGAGCACCATTACAGTCTATGAATGCGGGCTACCCGAACGAGATTGTGGGAGTAGATCTTGTTGGTCCCCTACCAGAAACATCACGTGGGCATCGGTACATCTTGGTCATGGTCGACTATTTCACTAAGTGGTGCGAAGCAGTTCCGATCGCCCAAGCCGATACAGTCGCCGTAACAACGGCGATGGTGAATCACTGGATGTGTCATTGGGGAGCACCAGGGCAGCTGCACTCTGATAGGGGCTCATGTTTCGAGAGTTTGTTGGTGCAGGAACTTTGTCGTGTGTTCGGTATAAACAAGACGCGAACGACGACTTACCACCCGCAAGGCAACGGACAAGTTGAGCGTACAAATCGGTCGCTGAAATCGCTACTGAAGGCCTTTGTGGATCAAAATGTAAGTGAGTGGAACGCTATGTTACCAAAATGCTTGCTGGCATATCGGATCACAGTGCACGCTTCTACTGGTCAAACACTATTTTTTATGTGGACCGGAAGCGAAGTCCGATTACCATCTGAAATTCGACTACCCATTCCGCAACAGCCACATTCATGGGTGACAGAGTATGTTAGCAAACTCATTGATTCGCTTCATCAAACACATCAAGCGGCACGTCTTCATCTTGGGAACGCCCATCGACGACAGAAAGACTATTACGACAAGAAAGTTTTCGGCGCTCCTTTGAAGGCTGGCGACCAAGTTTACTTGCATCAGGTACCAACGGCAGGAGTTCCGGTTAAGCTACACCATGAGTGGACAGGGCCGTACATAATACAGCAGGTGATATCGGATGTGACATGTGTTATCAAAGATCCCAACAACCCTGCCAGTCAACCCATGATAGTACATTTCAATCGACTCAAGCCATTCCGGAGTAAAACTGATCAATCTGTCGGGGGCCGAACGAAACGCCTGAGGAAGTAGCAGTTGAACTGGAGGTGCCGGCTCAGGGCGGCTATTGTGTGGCAACGGGGACGCTGCCTGATTAGAAGTGGTGTGGTGTAGAGAAGAATCGGAACTGTTTTGGCGCGCGTCTAAAGTTGAATCGTTGCAATAACGGCAATCTCTCCCGTTTGCCTTTCATAGCGACTTTCCTGCTCAATTACCGGAGGAGAACAAGAACACAACGACATTGGTTAGCTAGGCTACGTGTTGTGTAATAGAACTTCGTTCTCAACCCTTGGAGTTCTTTCGTGCTTGCGTGTTACAATTCGCTAGATGTACTACACCAGTGGTCTATCGAATGGGGCTTACCCATCAATAATGGAAAATGCTGCGTCCTTCCAATATGTGCGTTTGATCCGCTCGGTACTTACCATATTGCTGGTTTCCTTCACAAGAATGCTGCTCGAGAGAAAGACAGGTGACCGCTGCTAACACCGTATATCTTCAGGACTCTGTTTTTTTCTCACGTACGCCCAATCATGGAGTATGGTTTACCAGTTGTCTTTCTACTCTCAAAATTGGAATGTACCCTGATTGAAAAGTTCCAGAGACGTGGCTCGAAGTTTGTCTCTGAACTTCAGAACCTCTCATACCCCCTTCGGTTCCAACAGATGAACCTTTTCTCCCTGGACTATCGTCGCCACCGCGGGGACCTCATATTCACCAGGCGCATACTAAGGGAAGGCCTTAGAAACGAACTACAAGCTTTTCCAGCTCAATACTGGAGGTTCGACACGTCTTGACTTGTAACTCTTTAAACCGAGGAGGCTCCATGTTCACATTGCTGTCGCCCTATCCACCCGGGTGCCAAACGACTGGAACCACCTTCAGAAGAACGTTATCAATGCACAGTCTGAGGAAGATTTCAACCGACTCTTAGACTCCCGCTTGTGTAAGATATCAGGATTGCACTGTTCTACTGCGACTGCTCCAGCCCGCTAGGACTGCTGGTCCTAATGACACATGCATCTCTTCTGAACCGGAGGTGATGGGGCTGAAATGGGATCTCCCTCTGCCCTCTACAACCCAATGGTTGATCAAGAAATGTACAGTAGTATAATAGGATTTTCGTATAGGTGGATCCATAAATGTAGATATGTTGCTTGTGTTTGTAAATGTGTTGCTGTTCTTTTGAATGAGTTCGATTGCATCGCCAGCGTCTAAAGGAATGTTTGTCCGAGTAAGCACGATATGCTCCAATTTCATTCGTTTCCTTGCTTTGGTGTGTGATACCTGTTGGTTCGGAGATACCTTGGTGCCATGTCCACGGCGGACATATTCGCTCATGGTTTGTGTTGTCTACGGACCCCCAATGGCTTCCGGATCCCGATTGCTTGACTCGATTAAAATGCACGGCAGGGGCAAAGATTGCTTACTAATGGGAGATTTCAACTGGGATTTATTTCACTGTGCTTTCGCCCCAGAGTCCTTCGATGCTGTTCTACTGGAAACTGCCCTCAACACTGATAGTTCGACAGGAGGCCACCGCTTGAGATTGTCCAAACCGAGGAATCTCCGTGTGCGACTCAATCTGGTCTTATCAACTCGCCTAGTGAATCATTGGGACCGGTTGCCAGAGGTTATCCTTGATGCTGAGACAGAGGAGTGCTTCAAACAACTGTTGGATTCTCACCTGAGTGTGCTGGGATTCTGCTGCCTATAATGTAGTTACAATAGTTTTCTGCGAAACCTTATTCCGCAATGATCGGGAAGTGAAGGAGCTGACAAAAAATCTTCCTTTTGCTCTCTATCATCTAATGCTCCAATGTACCGCGTCTGTATTCCTCGTTTATTTTACTCCCTTGAATTCGACGGAAGCTTTTAGCTGAAATATTGTGGAATAGTGTTTGAATAAAATTTGAAAAGAAATTTGACTATTATCAAATCTTTTATCCAAGGTATCTTGGATCGATTATCTGTTCTTGGTCGTGGGCTCTTCAATATCTTCCTTAACGACCTGCCGTTTGTGCTGCAGTCAGACTGCTTAATATATGCTGATGATCTGAAGCTGTGGATGGAGGTCTCTAGCATAGAGGATGCTGCTCGACTACAATAGACGCTTGCTTTGCACTGTTAGTTAATCCAGTGGCGATTACCTATTAATCGAGACAACTGTTCTGTTCTACCTATTGGTGCGACTGAACCATTGGGGCCTATCACATTGGCGGTTATTTACTCACAAATGCCACTCATGACAGAGACCTCGGCATAATCGTGTCTCTCGACCTAAGATCAACTCAAGCCACCTTGAAGAGAGTCGCTGTTGCAACGAAACTGGACCTTAACGTGGTGCGACGGTTTGCATACCTCATTGACCCATTGAACTATACTGGGTGATGCCTCCGGGCATCTTGAGAGCTACTCCTACCAGGTTGGTCAATGGTGAGGGGTCAGACAAACTGGTCCTCCAGGTTGGGGGTTTGAAATGGGATGGCGTCCATTTCTGTAAAACTAAATCATTGCCACCTCCCCGCTGCCTTGCGGACAGGTTTTTGAGCCAAAGGTTTTGGATGAGAATTCTAATCGTCCTCCTATCTAGGTCTGGGCGCCCTGGCAATATCTCAGCCCGCATTCAACCATGACATTTTCTTCAGACACAAACCTCATCTTGCAGCGGCCGTCGCGCAGATTATCAAGGGTCGCCTTATCTGCTGCATACAGCAAGGCGGATAAGTGAAAACATGCTACTGCTGGCGCCTCCTTTCTTTTCCACCTTTTTCCCTTACTCCCATCCGGACCCCCATTACTAACCTCCCTTCTATAATTTCCAGCTTAATTGACAGCAATCGAAGTGCCACTGGAGTAGAGCCATCTGCAGCCACCATCCCACCGCACCTATCGGACGCCTATCGGCAAAAGTCCCTTATAAGGCCACGCTATCCCGTTTCCATGGCGACATCCAACGTTCGCACTCTAAGACAAACAGTTCAACTGGCTGCACTCGCACGCACCTTGGACACACTGGGTATTGATGTGTGTTGTGTGTCCGAAACTAGAGTCAATGACCCTAACGGGGTTATTGAATTGACTGCACCTGGCTTATCCTCTCGTTATTGGTTGCACGCCTCCGGAGACGCCGATGCAGCACTCACGGGTCAAGCTGGTGTAGGTATCATTCTAAGCTCCAACGCTGTGCCGTCGTTGGTTGATTGGACTCCGGCGAACAGCCGTTCATGTGCAGCCCGTTTGACGACATCAGCTAAGGTTGATTCACGAAGTAGTACAAAACGTTGTTTGTTTGTGATTTCCGCTTATGCTCCCACCGACTGCTGTTCTAATGTTGTCAATACACATTCTATCACGAACGAACTGCTACTAGTTCAGATATTATAGTACTTGCATGGGATGTGAACGCACAAGTAGGGCGTCTGAGCTCTTCAGAAGCTCAGCTGGGTGGTAATTGTGGGCTTAACTCCGAACGGACTGACAACGGTGTGCGTCTGCTGCTACTGTGTGCGGAGCACCAGTTGTTTCTTAGTAGCACTGCTTCTAGACAGTGGACACCGAAGTGCCACTTGGCGTCCTCCTGTAGCTGGCCAGCGATGGATCCAACTTGACCACATAGCGATAAGTTACAGATGGCGTGGTTCCATCCTGGATTGCCGCTCGTACTGGAGTACCTGTGTCGACTCTGCACATGCCTCGATACGCTGTCGTTTCTCCATGAACTTTACCGGGAGGCACACCAAGCGTCCCCTACGATTGGCAACGGAGAAATTGTCTCAGTCCTCGGTTAGGCAAGCCTATCAAGAAGCACTCCATGCCGAACTTCCACTGTCCTGTCCTAATGACACTGAGCTTCAGTAGAATAGGATCTAGACCGCCATGCACGACACAGGAGCATCTGCTTGTGGCACTATCCATCGTCACCGCATCAGTCACTGGATATCCGAGAGGTCGGTCAACCTGTTGGAATCTAGAAGACACCTCCCGGCTGGCTGTGAACACAATGTGACCAGACGGGCTATTAGGCGTGAACTAAAGCAGAGCCTACGTGCTGACAAGGAAGCCTGGTAGACCAATTGGGCAGGAGTAGTAGGCAATTACCGCAAGCTCTTCCAGCTAATCCGCACCACTGATCCCAGAAAACCAGGTGTCAGTGAGACAATCAGAGATCGCGCGGGTGAGCTGATACACAATAAGGAGCGCCGTATGGCTCGTTGGGCTGAACACTTTGAAGATCAGTTCAGCTGGCCCCCTGCTCCCGGACCTCTGCCTACTCAGATGATGCAGGACGAGGCATGGACGGTTAGTTTAGAGCCTCCGTCAGAGGCCGAGGTCCGAAACGCGAGCACAGCCCTTAATCGTTTTCGTGCCGCTGGCCCGGATTCCCTCCCACCTGCACTATTTAAGGATGGAGGTGAGATCATCTGCAAATCACTGACCTCCTTATTCAAATGTATCTGGAAGGAAGAGGGTGTCCCGGCTAATTGGAGCGAATCGATTATAGTGGCAATATACAAGAAGGGCAATCGCACGGACTTTTCTAACTACAGGGGTATTAGCCTAACGCCAGTTGTGACAAAATTACTGGCCTCGATTATCGTTCGTCGCCTCACTGTGGAATAGCAATCTCGGATTAGGGAAGAGCAAGCCGGTTTCCTTCCAGGACGTGGCTGTATTGACCATATATTTACTTTGCGGCAGGTACTAGAGCAGCGCCTCGCATACCGCAGACTGACAACAGATGTGTTCCTCGATTTCAAGAGTGCGTTCGATTCAGTCGATCGATCGATTCTGTTCGAAATACTTGCCCGGAAAGGTGTTCCCAAGAAATATGTGAACATCCTTCGTGCTCTATACTCGAACACTACAGGCGGCGTCAGGGTCTACGGTGTCCTATCGGATAGCTTTCCAACCACAAGTGGCGTTCGTCAGGGTTGTCCGATTTCCCAATTTTTGTTCATTTTCGTCGTGGATTCTATCATGGAGTGTTCACTTGGGGAATCTCACGATGTAGGCGTTGAAGTGCTGCCTGGTGAAAGGTTAGTTGATCTAGATTATGCGGACGATATCGTTTTGCTTTTCGACGATGTTGGTGCGGCACAATCAACCCTAAATAGCCTGTACAGAGTGATCCCATTGTTTGGTGTGCACTTCGCACCTTCAAAGTGCAAAGTGTTGCTGCAAGACCACCAGCCACTTGATGACCCCTTGACGCTTGCTAACGAGGAACTCGAGGTGGTTGATCATTTCACTTATCTTGGCAGCTGCATCAGCAATGATGGGCGCATAGAAACAGACGTGAGCTCACGCATTGCAAAGGCCAGAGCTCCCTTCTTGAACCTGCGACATCTTTGGCGACAGAAGGGAGTTTCCCTCTGTCTGAAAGGCCGTGTATACAAGGTCACAGTGAGGGCCGTTCTGCTTTATGGTAGTGAGACTTGGCCCTTTCGGTCTGAAGATCTGAGGCGCCTTTAAGTCTTTGATCATCGTTGTCTGCGAAGCATTGCTGGAGTCGAATGGCACCAGCGTGTCAGCAACGATGATGTGCGTAGGCGAGTACTAGGTGGTGATAATCATGCTAGCTGCCTAGAACAACAGATGGCACTGAATAAGTTGCGTTGGCTCGGGCACGTGCTACGTATGCCTGGTCACCGCTTACCTAGGAAGGCTTTGTTTAATCTGCCAGGTGTAGGGTGGCGCAAAGCTCGAGATGGACAGAAGTTGACCTGGCAGCGGGAAATGAAGTCACTGACTACCAGACTAATTGCCGTTGGTCCGTCTCCCCTCCCGGGCTGGAGTCCACGTGACTCGCCTTGTGCTTGACTCGAGACTTTACAGGACATGGCTCGCAGTAGACACCAGTGGCGCGTCTGCTCCTGTCTCCTAATCGGATTGCCGGTTTAAAGTGTGTTTGGTGCTGAGTTATCTGCGGGGTAATGACTGATTATGACGCGTGGCAGTGAAAGCCGCAAGGAAGCTGTCTCGCCGAAGCCGCCTTATCTTTGCACGATAGCCAGCTGTTTGTGACGGTATGTTGTCTACACAAGGTGTAGGTGCCTTGACCCTGAATGTTTGCTTAGGGCATTAAGGTTTTCGGGTAAGTCCCCCTTCTCTCTCTCTTATTAATCTTTATTTCATAGGTCCTCATGGTTGTATGACAGCGAAGCATCAGTTCAAATGGCTGATGTACTGCTGTTGGTGACGATGATGATGATGCCGCTTTCAATAGGATGTTCCATGTCATATGAAGAAGCTTCTGTCGCCTGACTCCGGTGCTCTTCGGACCCCTGTTCACATCGCACGTACATCCGATCCTTGAATACGGTTCTCCTGCCTCCTATTCTCTCACCAATTTTGAATGTAAACTGATTGGGAGGGTCCAACTGAATACTGTATTTTGGAGCAAGTAGAAAATAATTCTGTACAACTCCATCGGGTGATAATCAAAAACGTTTAAAAAAATAAATAAACACGTCCGGTGGTTATCCTGAGATGGTTCATCAACTCCTTCTGTAGCACACAAAATGCTTGTTCACACAGTGAGTCACAAGTGGGTGATATCGTTGTCAAGTGGCAACCGTTCTCTGAAACGTATGTTAGCGAAGTGTAAATCCAACAAAGATTTGAATTTCTGCACAGATTCGGCCTCGACGACGTGTTCTGGCAGACTTTTCCAGGCGTGCACAATCCTCCGCTCGAAACACAGGGGGTGTGGGATTTTCTTCAGATCAGGTACCACGAGTTTGTACCTGTGCCCACGTGTGGTGCATGGTACTCGCAAGTGGAGTAATGACCTCAGCATGAGGAAATGACCGAGATGTAAAATACGGTAGGTCATGATAAGATCCACTCGAACACGGCGATACGACAAGGTGTAGAGCCCAAGTTTCATGCACCGGTTTTCATACGATAAGTCTCTTAAGCTGGGGATCAACTTGGTGGCGACGTGTTGTACTCGTTCGATCTTTTGCGCTTCGCCGCGAGTGATCGGACAGTATGCAGGCGAGCCGTACTCTAGCATTGGTCTGACGATGGAAGAGAAGAGGCGAGTGGCGACGTCCTCAGACCAAGTGCAGAAGCTGCGCTTCAGCGCCCAGAGCATGCGCAGTCCGTTTCGTTACAGTTTGTTGGTGTTGTCGACGGACTTCAAGTCGCAGCGTGAGAGTACACCTAGGTCTTTCACGGAAGGTGTGAGATGCAGTGGTTGGCCGTCTAGGGTGTACGTTCGGCCGTGAACAGCCTTCCCGAGATTCATGAATAGGGACTTTGCTGGGTTGACCGGTAGGTGGACTTCAGCAGACCATACTGCGAGGCGGTTAAGATCTTGTTGGAGAATGTCACAGTCATCGAGAGTATTAATTTCTCGCCAAATTTTGTTGTCATCCGCAAACAGTGCATACGGCGACCGTAGAAGCTGGGGCAGCTCGTTGATGTGGATGAGAAACAGAGTGGGTCCCAGTACCGTACCTCGAGGTACACCACTGGTCGAGGGATACCAATCGGTTAGATGGCCGTCCACCTGTACCCTCCACTTTCTTCCAACGAGAAATTCATGGATCCATCGATGTAACGATCCTTCGACACCACACGACCTTAATCTGTTTAGAAGCACTTCATGATTAACTTTGCCGAATGCTTTGCTGAAGTCGATGTAGATTACGTCGACGGACTTTCCCCGGTTTAGTGCTTGCAACCATTCCTGTCTCGTCACAAGTAAGTTGGTAACATAAGAATATCCCATCCTGAATCCGTGTTGTGCCGGTGTCAGAAGTTCTTTCGATTGCAACAGATGTATTAAACGCTTTTTTACTATCTTCTCGATCATTTTGGCCAAAACGGGTGTAAGACAAATTGGCCTGTAGTTATCCACCTTACTGGAGTCGCCACTTTCCGGGATCGGCCTCACTACCGAGCGCTTCCAGTCGTTTGGCAATGAGCTCTCAGACAATGATTTGTTGAATAGATCCGTAACAGCAGGCGAGATAATGGCAGCTAGTGATTTGATAATTAGCGGATGAAGCCCGTCAGGCCCTGCAGGCTTGGTACCGTCAAGGTTCGCAAGTAGCAGACGCACCTCGTCGACATCACAAACCAAACTGATGAGTTCTACAGGAATGTTACTCGCTGAGATGGGTATGGACGCCGCGTCGTTTGCAAACACGGAAGCGAAGTGAGCGGCCAGGGCGGACGCGCGATCGGAATTGGAAGTTAGCAGGTGTCCGTCCGCGTCTTCCAGACATGACACGTCACCTTTTGGCTTCAAACGGCGTTTCACGTAAGCAAAGATTTTCTTTGGGGCCATCCTCGCGTCAGTTGCAAGCTTTTCTTCGAATTTCCGGCGCTTTATCAATTTCACTTTGTTGCAAATATTTCGCTGTCTTTTGGATGCTTCGTAATCAGTGGAGGAGCCAGAGAGGCGAAATGCGTCCCACATTCTTCGCCGTAACCGAGCCAGCCTACCATATTCCTTGTCGAACCAGTGTGGTTTGATTGGTCCGACTTTCTGAAATTTCAACGGCACAAACTGAGAACAAAGCGAAGCCAATCCTTCCTTTATTACTGTCCAACCGTCCTCCACAGGTGTAACATGCGGTAGAGACCAATCCATTTGGCTCGCTGCTCGATTTAATCCATCGAAATCAGTTTTCCAGTAGTTGTAAGCTGGTTCCACCGAAGATACTCTCGGCAAGTTCAGTTCCATAGTGACTATCAGCACGGAATGGTCGCTTTTAGCTAGGGGCTCCTGGATTCGTATGTCATGCAACCGTTGTTCGCAAGTCGTCACCATCAAGGCACGATGGGTTCGAACGCGGCGTCATGCGCGTAGGTTGGCATATGTGTTGCGATGCCCCAGTTTCAAGCAACAAATCAACAAACCTTGATTCGACTTCAGAATACCCCGGGCATGAGTTGGATTTCAGGCCATTGAATGTGGGGACAATTGGAGTCACCCATGAGTAGAAAACATGGACGGCTCATGTTATTCCGAAGATGCGGTAGCCATTCTAAAGAGCGGTTCAGAGGGCTACGGTAGAATGCACCTACTGTCAGCTTGCCGCGCCTGAGGTTGATCGAGCACCATACCTGTTCACACAGTCCATTTCCACTTCGGTACATGCTTACAAGCCTCCCACGCAGGGAAGACCGCGGGACGTGCCTGGAGGTTGATCGACCGACTGATACGGGTTCGTGCATCCTTCTTGATCAGTCGAAAATTCACGATGTGTAGATCAGTTTCGCCTTCTTCTGTACGGCGTTGAAGCTCAAGGACCGCAGTCTTCAAGCGTTTCCTCTCTTCGGGTTCCAAGTCGGCGGATGTGAACCCTGGTGCCTTTAAGCCTGGAGAGACGAGACAGAATGAGTTGTGGCGTGTTGTGGTCAGCAAAGGTGATTCTTAAAGGTCGACGTGATTGGTTAGTATGTTGACCAAGTCGGACTACTTGTTTAATCGTTATGCTGCCTTCACCCACATCCAACAGTTTATCAACGAGCCCCTGAAGGAACTCGACATCGTGATCATAACGTTTCTGAGGGTTTTCATCTTTCGACCTTGGTGCATGGAACACCATGAGATTATAACGCCTCAGTGAGATCGGTGACGAACTTGAGGCAGCAGGAGTGGAGGGGCTTGTCGTTTTGGACGGTCGTCTATCGGTAGGAGGAGGCTGAAAGTTGTTGCGTGAACTTTTGCCTTTTTGAATGATCCATTTATCTTCAGTGTTCAGAGGTTCACAGGTATGTGCTGAAAGATTTGGTTGGCTCCGACTCTGAGTCGTCAATCTGTGGGGAGCATTGGTTGTGAGAATCGGTAGGGATAGAAGACGCTGGCGGTGGTGCAGGTCGTGGAGTTGCAGGGGAAGGGGAGTTCACAGAGGTACTCTCACGAACGTGTTTGACCCCACGAGCTGAATGAGGTGGTTTCGTCTGGAAGATGGCCTTTTCCCGGAGCCGGTGGTGGTCTCCGTGCATTTTGTTGTAGTAAACCGCGGCATTTATCACACACAACTTGGAAAAATCTGTGTCGGATGTCAATAGATTTTCGGAAAACATCCACGGATAGGCCGATACACGAAATATGAAACAGAACATCACAGCCGAAACAACGAAGTGCATGAGCCTTTTGTCCGACAACTTTCGAACATGAGCCACAAGTAGATTGGCACGGCATCACACGTTGGAGCAAATGCAAGATGGCGGACACAGACGGTAATTTGATTTATCAACGAGTTCTCCGAAATAAGTGAGAGAATGCTCACCAAATTTTCACAACTTGAAGACTACACCAAAAAGAAACTTTTTGATACACAATTCACTCAGATGAAACACAAATAACACAGTAATCCAGAAGCGGAAGTAGAATCCAGAAGCAGCGCTCAAAAATCTGTGGCATATGCTTGGATCTTGCTGCTTCCATTGCGACTTAGACGGCCCTATGCGGATCTCTGTCTCGCGATGGCCTACTCATCCCTGGTATGAACGGGTGATGGAGCTGACAAAAGATCTCCTTTCTGCTCTCTACTATCTAATGATCCTAATTCATGTCTCGTCATCTACTCGGATAATTCCGGGCCAATCGCCGCACGTCCTCGACCTCGTGTTCACGCCCCAGCCATCCGAAATATCTGATTTAAAAATCGTTCAGCCACTTAAATTAAGTGATCATTGTGTGCTTTCCTTTCTATGGGCAATACGACCCACCCTTCATCTCCGGGGCATACCTCGCCGGAACTACTGCCTCGTCGATCCACTCGTCTACAAATGGCTGCATGTGTTATGACCTGGAGTACCCCCCAGAAGTTGGATCTCCATACCACTTGGAACCTTCGCTGAAAATTGCTCTCTATTATTCATGAAGTTGTATCAATCGTTGATGACAGACCTTATTCTAAAAGCGTTTCTTGGATTGATAGAGAACTGAAAACCCTACTACACAGAAGACGAAAACTGTGGGACAGATTCCAGTTCTCACCGTCGAGGTCTGACTATTATGGTTGCAAAGTGCTCAGGAATTTGTGTACACTGAAAAAAACGCTGGAAGTGGGAACAGTATGAGCGTCACCTGACTGAGAAGTCTTGCAGTGACCCGAAAAACTTCTCGTACCTGAAAAGAAGTGCTAAGGCGGGTTGCGGCGTGCCTGTCTTGTATTCGCGATAGGATGAAGCTATACTTCATGACGGTGAAGCGAAATCTTGTCTTCTTGCTTCATAATATCAGTGTACTCGGCTGAGGCCCCCGTATTCAATGGCTATCTGCCCATGCATCTCACTCCCTTCTAGCACATAGAAATTACCACTAACATGGTGCTGAGACTTCTTCTCCAGGCCCTGATGTGTTACACGCCTTATTCCTAAGGCTGAGTATGTCGCCAAGTCAATCTGCCGATTGTTTCGGCCCTCCCTGGAGGCTGGCCGTCTTCCGCTTGATTGGAAAGTAAGTATTGTGAAGCCAATCCACAAAGGAGGAAACCGAGAGGATCCTGGGAATTATAGACCAATCTACCTGACGTCGATCATTTGCAGAACAATGGAAAGAATTCCCAAGACATCCTTTTAGCTCCATCTCGATACTCTGGACATCATTACTACTGCTCAGCATAGTTTCCGGAGGGCAGGCTCTTGTATCACCAACCTACTTGTTGCGCGCGAAGTGGGCAGTCAGTGGATTCCGGTAATCGCCTAGATGTTCTTTTTGTGGATTCCAGCAAAGCATTTGATAGGATTCTACATGAGCGGCTCCTTATCAAGCTCCGGAAGATTGGCATCGCTGGTAATGTTCTCTCCTAGATCGTCGTACCATGAGGCTGACGGTTATTGAGGTTTTTTCTGGGCATGGAGTTCCACAAGGATTCGTCCTTAGTCCTGAACTTTTCAAACTCTTCATCAACGACCTTCCATAGGTGCTTCAAACTGACTGATCTACGCTGATGATCTCAAACTATGGTCAGAAGTGTCTAGGCTTGAATATTCGAACAAATTACAACTGACGCTCGATTTGCTGCACGGCTGGTCTGTTAAGTGGCAGTTATCTATCAATCATGATAAGTGCTGTGTTCTTCTACACGGTTCTCCTGAACCATATCGGTGGTTTCCTGCTGAGCAATGCGGCTTCTGAGAAGGGCTTGAGTGTGATTGTATCCCCTAACTTGAAAACAACCCCGGACACATTTCGGAAAGTCACATCCGCCAACAGAGTACTCTGCATCACACGGAGATCATTTTCAAAAAGGCCACCTGAACTCTTCCAACCTGTTTCCTTTCCACGTCCGTCCAATACTGGAATATGGACTACCCGCTTTTTACACAAAGCTTGAATGCGCTTTAATCGAGAAAGTTCAGAGGCGTGGCTCAAAGTTTGTATCAGTGCTGCGTGATTTGTCCTATCCCGTTCGACTTCAGCGTATGAACTTGTTCTCTTTGGACTATCGTCGTCGCCGTGAGGATTTTATATACACCGGACGCATTCTAAATGGAGGCTTGGGGACGGTGTAAACGTTCTTCCAACCCAATGTAGATAACGACCCTGAGTCCAAGTTAGAAGCTGTTTAAACCGCGGAGGCTCGACGTCCGCTCTAACCTCACCTTATCCACCTAGTCGTGAATCAATGGAACAACCTTTCGGAATATGTTGTCAGTGCCCAAACAGAGGAATGTTTCAAGCAGCGCTTGGAGAACTACATGTGGAGAACGCCTGGATGCCACTCTTTTTGCTGCAGCTGTGCTAGTCTCTTGAAGAACACAGGTTAGCAAGAAAACGCATCATTTAGCCAGTGCATGGGAGGCGAAGGAGCTGACTCGGGTCTTTTCCCTTCTGCTCTTTACAATACTGTGAAACATGAGATATCAGTGGCTTCTCATTTGTCCCAAACATCCCTTTAAACTTCGTCCTGGATGACAGAATCTTACCACCACACTGTATCGACACCTCCTGAACCCTAATCGCCTGTTTTATCCCTTCTGCCTTGTAAACATGAGATCACTCCTTTACCTGCCACTCAGGAAAAGGACTTGGAGACAATAGTGTCTTCCGAACTCAAAACTACTCTTGACACATTGTAGAAGACTGCTGCGGCGAACAGGATGTGGGGCGTCATAAGGAAATCATTCTCTAAAATGCCGCAGCAGATATTCAGATTCCTCTTCACCTCTCATATCCGTTTAATCCTTAAATTCGGACTTCCAGCCATAGCCCCACTATCAAAGCATGAAAGTGACCAGGTCGAGTAAGTTCAGCGACGTGCTTCGAAATTTGCGTTTGGACTACGCGAACTCCTTTATCCCGCCCGACTCCAGAGGATGAACCTTTTCCCTTTTGACCAACGTTGACGTCGCGGAGACATCTATACTAGGCGTATTCTACGAGGAGTATTGGAAAACAAGCTGAAACGGTTTTTTTAGCTAAGACTTGGCAGGTCGACTCGAGGTCACAGCTGGAAGCTGTTCAAACCGAGGAGATTCAAAGTCTGTTCAGACGTTGCTCTCTCTACTCGAGTAGTCTATGACTGGAACCGACTGCCGGACCCGGTTGTCGATGCGTAGTCAAAACCGAGCTTCAAACATTTTCTAGACACCTGCTTACTGAGTAATCCAGAATCCTGCAGAACTGATACTGCATCCTGAGTGATGCCACAGCGATCACGCTTGCAATTCTTGGAAAATCGTAAACTGAAGGAGCTGACACCGGACCTCTCTTCTGCTCTCTGCCACTCAATGGACATATGCTCCCACTTTAGTTTTCTTTAAACTCTATGAGTACTACGCGGTAGCTCACTTTTTTGGCGTGCCATACTGATCGAGCATTTTAGCTGAAATATCGAAAACAATGTTTGAATACACACTTGAAACGAAATTTGACTTTTGTCAAACTTTCTCTGATCTAAGACATCTCTGATCGATTACATAAAGTCTTGACGCTTACTGGCAATTTTCCGGTTGTCCCCCTTTTCAGTCCAGTTTTACACCCTGTTTTCCCTTTTTATTGTGGTCGTTTTACTGTTGTATCCGTGTTTTTAAATTCTGCTCTGTTTCCCACTTTAAACATACTCGTCACGCTAACGTCCGAGGCAGGTGAACCCCTTGGGTCTTCCTTTGATAAGTCAAATGCAGTTTGCGGCAATTCTACTTATTCAAGGCCAGTTATGGATTCATCTGGGGGTATGCAGTATGATGTTTTCTCCCGCTGCTATTACGGAAGTTGTACCGGCCTCCGAACGAACCAGTGTAAACTGCCATCATCCAGAGAAAACTTTTTAGATCTGATAAATGCTGCACTCCGAAATCGAAGCGCCTAGCTTTCACCTGTGCTGAATTTTAAGCACTGGCATCCAGGTTCGCAGATGTTGAGAAGGCGTTAGCCGAGCCGGCCTCGCTCAACACTAAAGTGGATTTGATTATGGAACCCCTGAATATTGCGAACGAGGACACTGCAGCGGACTGTCCCCTGCTGACAGTTCATCTGCTGATGAGTTGTTCTTCCTACCGGACGCTCCAGTTCACATGGAGATAACTGAATCAGATGGATGACATTATTGACCCTTCCCAAATGGAAGGCGAGTCACGGACCCCTGGGCCAAGAAAGAATAAGCGTAAAATGGCAAGGAAAGCACGCAAACCCTCCGCTCACAAACCGGGAGGTGATAAAACGCTCAAGATGCGAGAGTCTGAGCTGGAAACACCACCTGGTGCTGAAGTTCCATCAGTGAGACATGAAGTGCCCTCGCCTTCGGTCACACCGATTCATGTCAAACAACCATGTGGCGTGGATGGTAGAACATGTGGAGTAAATATACCTCGTCGAGGCGATTTTTACACAGATAGCAGTTTAACTTTCAGAAACGTCACTGAGTCCACTGCCGCTCTTCTCACCGAGCGCATACTTGATGATCTTGGGTGGCTTAAAGTTTTGCTTGACCAGACTTTTGCCACCAGGTTTCCCTGGCGCTACTGTTAGGAACCTTATCCGGTTGGGGAACGTTCGGGTTGGTCAACCAAATCCTCTACCCCGTCTGCTTAAGCTGGTTCTTTCCACCCCAGAAGAGCGCAAGGCGTTACTGCCATTTACCTTCTAGCTCAAAGTTACCAACGTTAGTGTGCAACTAGACCTTCCGTTAGCGGATAGGTTAAAGCTAAAGGAAGCCATCTGAGCATAAAAGCCTGGCGTGCGGCTGGTGAGCAAGGTTTCCGATTGGTGGGTTTTCCGCTGATCAGCCGGCGGTCCTTTTTCGCTCTGCCAGAACCTGTTCTACTTGCACACGACCCAGGGCTGGTCGTGCCGAGGTCCTCCACGTAGTACTTAGTAGCGTACGTAGCTTGGGGAACAAGATGTGCGAGGTGGGTCTGCTCGTAGACAAATCTCGTCTACTGGAACGTGGCTGTCTGAGGAAATCACAGACGGCGAAGTATATCTGCCTGGCTACGCGCTGTACCGCGCTGACTGCTTCATTGGCCATCAAGAGGTTGGTGTTACCTCTTTCCCTGGGTTATCACAGGCGTATTGAGTGCAAGCGTTTTTCGGTCTCCCGATAAATCTGTTGAGGCTCTCGCAGTATTGATTTGCGTTTCCTCGGTACAGGTTACGGTTGTGATCGTGCATACAAGCCCTATGAACACTGAATACTGGTTCGAAACAGCGATTAGAGCTTTCTCTGTGTAGCTGCATCTTTCGTCGCTCTTGGACATATACTCGTTATTTCTCCTCCGCTCTGTATATTTTACGTCTGCAAAGTGTTTGTTAAGGAGCTTTTTAAATTCCGACACTGAGTTCGCCTCTACTATGTGCTGCGGCAGGTCGTTCCAGACATTCACCACTCTGCGTTCGAAACATAGTTGGTGCAGAACTGCTGGAATTGACGCTGCAGGTACCACTACACCAGTTCATGGACCTCCCCACTAGATACGTGAGCAATCAGCAGCCGTCCATCTTAGATCTTGTTTTTACCAATTCACTTGACCTTGTAAATGACATTGCTTACGACTCGCCTCTTGGCGCCAGCGATCACGTTTGCTTGTCTTTTTAGTTTACCCTTCTCAGGCCTTGGAAAGATACTAGGATTTAGTATCCGAACATTTGGGCCGCGAACTTACAAGCGATGCGAGATAAAACTATATCATCGTCTTGAGTAATCTCTGAGACCGACACTTCACTTAGCCTTGCAAACACTTAGGGCTCACCTCGTCGGCATTTCTGCATTTCACATCCCACTGGTAAAAAGCAAAGAATCGAGAACGCAGCCTCCGTGGATAGATTCTGCGGGAAAGGGTCTGCTAAAGAAGCGGTATAGATGCTGGTGAGTGTATCGAACAGCTCCCGTCGACCAGCACGTTTGATAGGTATCGGTTGGTTCGAAATGAGTGCAAGCTACATCTTAGATTGGCCCGGCTTCACTATGAAAAGGTTTTAGCTGATACTGCCTCGACAAATCCCAAGAAGTTCTTTGCGTACGCAAACTCGCCCACTCCAACGTTGCTTCGAGGGGATGGGACACATGCCTTTAACGACTATGACAAGGCATGTGTGATTGGTGAGTAGCACTCAAGCATCTTTGTCCGCGAAACAAATCCCCATGCAGAGAATTAGCTTCAAGAGTCTCTGAGGACTCTTGTCTGAATGAACTTACTGTAACCGAGTCTCAAGTTCTCCGGTTGCTGAGAGAGGTGAATCTAACTATGGCTTCCGGACCAGAGTCTGTTCATCCGAACTTGCTACACGAATTGGCAGCGGAACTCAGTCGACCTCTGACTTGTGTGTTTCAGAAGTCACTCAACAGCTGTGCCTTACCTACCGAATGGAAGGAGGCTGTTGTTTCTCTATTTTCAAGTGCGGGGACAAAGGCCTACCGGCTAATCACAGGCCTATCAGCTTCACTTGCGTGGTAGTTAAATTACTTGCAAAGTTAGTAAGAGATATCTTGGAAAACCGTTTGAATAAATTTAATCTGCTTAGCGTCGCGCAACATGGTTTTCGCAAAGGATTTTCCTGTCAAAGGAACTTGCTGATAGCTCGTGAGAGCTGGGCTGAACCCATAGACAGTGGCCGTGGTGTTCATCGACCACCGGTGCCTTCGCAGTTTGGCTCATATCTGGTGGGAACACCGCATGAGCGTTAAGCATGTTCGACGCCTTGCTTATGACACAGGAAGAAAAAGCGAACCGCTCAGCACCGTTATTTCACGTACCAGGTTCCGATGGTTGGGCCACATGTTGCGCATGCAGGCCTACCGAACCCTGCGACGTGCGTTGTTTGCGCGCCGGGGGTGCGGATGGAAGAAGAGGTGAGATGTCTAAGCGATGATTTAGTCAGGAAGAATGAAGGCCCTTACTTCGAAGTTGGCCTCGGTTGGGGACCGAAGGACGATGAACACGTTTGGTTGGATACACTTGTTGACATGGCTTGGAGCAGACCTCAGTGGCGTGTGTGTTGAGTTCCTTTGTCCATCCCCTTTCGCTTAGCCTCCCTCTCCAACCACGATCTTGATTAATAGGCATTAGATGACTTTTTGCGGTGCAGTAGCCGGCCATTAGCTCTCCGGAACTATTTCCATCCGTTACTGGTGACTCAGCCGGCGTGCCTGTGTCACTTTTTTGTATTGCGGTACCATAACAAGTGTTATCCGCCTGCAACTAGCGTGTATAATGATGATGGTGTTCATTGACTTCGCCAACGGCTTTGACACTGTCTCCCATTCGCGACTGTCACTGAAGTTGAGGTCGTATGGAATATCTGGTCCTGCTCCCCAGTGGGTGACAGCTTTTCTGGATGGACAAAAACAGTGTAATAATGTGGGAAGCAGTCTTTCGTTCCGCAAGGCTCTGTCCTAAGTCAGCTGTTGTTCTCAGTCTACGTGAATGACTTGCTGGGGAAAGTTGATGTACAATCACCCTTATTTGGTAATGACCTAAAGCTCTGGAATCTTGTTGATTTCCCTGGTGCTCCTGCGGCTCTTCAACGGGCTCTGGATAGAGTGGGAATGGTCGGTCTTGTGGTTGCTGCCCATAAACCGTGCAGTGTTCAGTGCTGCGTATTGGAGCGCTTGATTTCTTCACATGTTATGTGATCGTTGGGAGTGAACTCCCTCACGTGACTCATCAGGTTGATCTAGGTGTCATCTACTGTTGCACTCTACGCTCCGGAGACAACTGGAAAAAGGCGGCTAGTAAAGGACTCCGGATGTTGTGGTTTATCCGTCATTCTCTCGAGATCCTAACAGCTGATGTTTGTGAAGCTCTTCTCAGCATTCGTGCGACCCCACTTAGATTATTGCGTCCAAGCCTATCCACCATCCCTTCTCCGGGACAAAATGGCATTAGAAAGGCTGTTGCGTGTCGGTACTATGTTGGTCGAGGGGTTACGAGGGCAAACGTACCCCGAACGTCTACTTACTTTGAGGATGCATTCAACGGACTATCAAAGGATTAGAGGGGACCTGATCCTAACTGGGAAGGTTGGCTCTGATTTGTCCTGGCTATCTAGTTCTGCTAGATTATCTGGTCTCCGCGGGCATTGTATGAAGCTGGACAAATCGCGGTCCCATCGAATTAGAGCGGAGACACAGTTACCGCTTCGAGTCCTCGAGCGCTGGAACTCGCTTCCCGAAAATGTTGTCAAGGAAGCCATGGTTAAGGGATTTGAACGTCAACTAGATGCTCTTGGGTGATCTTTCCTTATATAAAAGAGCAAGAACGAACAGCATTTATACGGGATAACCTGAATTCAGCCGCTTACAGACAATTCGTGGAAGAGTAAAGGAATGTATTTGAAAAAGTGGTCAATAGGAAAATCAATAAAACACTGAGAAAATCAAAGTCATTGCCTGCGTCTTACCAGGGCAAGGCAAGACTGGCCACAAGGTCTACCTATTTGCAAAGATTTGGTTTCATTCGTCGGATAGCCGAGACTTCAGCGAAACGAAGCAAGCTCACGTTGTTTTGTCTGTTGATAACCTTGAATGCGTCACGTGGCTTTTCACACAAGGTACAATCGAGCAGATGCTGAGCGATGGAGCTGGCAGGGAGTTTAGGTCCACTATTTGCTAGGTTCCGTGGAGCATGTTCCATGATCCTAGTTGATAGCCTTCTCTCGGTTCGGCCAACGTACATGCTACCACAAGTACAGGTGAATTGGTAAACACATGAGGCGGTAACCTGAGAATGAGGCCTATCCAAGTTGGATTCATGGAACAGTTTCTTGGCTTGATGTGACAACACGAGCTCAGCTGCGTAGTAGCACCTTTTTATGGCTTGGCGTAATCGGTAACACAATCTTTTGTCGTTCTGTTCCCCTTTGTATGGTAGCATGATGAAGACCTTTTTCTTTGGCACATCCATTCGTGTTTCTTTCTTAGCAACCTCATTCCCATACCTGGCGATAAATTTATTCGGATAGCCGTCATTGTGTAGGTTAGATTTGATGTATCGTAATTCAGCCTCGATTGACTCTTCAAAGCATATTCTAAAGAGTCAGTGGCATTAAGCCTACCGATCTCTGTACTAGCTACGTCAGATCACCTGCGGGGACACCACCTGAAGCTCTTGACGCCTAGGTCTAGACTGGATATCCGGGCAAAATTTTTCACTCTGCGTAGTACGTACATGGAATTTACTTTTCCCTGCATTGGTGGAATGTAATACTATAGAGGCCTTTACAAGGGATCTAGATATGAATTGGTCAACTCTGTTTCCGGAATTCCACTGAGATTAGTGGATTCCAATTAGTACCAATTGAATGTCACAAATGATTTTATGAAGCTGTAACACGTTCTTCTTACTCTTTTTTTGTTTCTGCAGAAGTGAAACTTGAACGTCGAAATGCTGGGGGCCTTGGCTTGCTTACCAGCACGCGAAACTGAACGCTCGTTAGGCGAAGGCCTGTTTGCTACCTGTAGATTTGATCGATCTGACCTGACCGGCTTCAGATGCTTTTAAAGGCATTAATTTTGTTTGGCGACAGATTGATGACCCAATCCTTGTATTGATATTTACCCCTCGCAAACTACAAATTTTCCTCCTTGGGGATAATTAACCCTTGGTTGAGAACCACTGGTTTACTTGATCTTAGAAATTATCTTTCACCGAATCAGTGCTGCAGTTTGTGGGAGCGTAGGCCACAACGACAAACAGGCACCGATTGTCCCCCCGCGACTTTGTTGTTTTGGACGAGCCAGTCAATTTGATAGCGCATATCCGGCTGTCGATTGTGATCCAATCGATCATGACAGCTTCAACTCAGGGGGACACAAAACAATACTCACGCATGCTTGATCGGCAGTTGAAGCTGCGTCATCTCCAAACTAGCGCAATGGGAAAGTGTCGCCATTGTGGCATGTGGGGGATCGCTACATAAGCACGGAGCTCGAATCTTGTAAGTGGGTTTCCGATAAGCTGCAAATATCGATTGATAAGGTCTCTTGTGTTCCAGCAAGTGTTGCCCGTTGGCCAATCTGTAGCAAAGTGCGCACATTGAGGTATGCCATTCCTAGGGAGGATCGAGGACTCCAAAGATAAACGGTTGAACTGTCGTCCGCTTAGTTGAACATGGAATGATCATTCCGATGGTAACGAATCTTCGGATACCCTTTCCTTAGAAGTACCTACAAATAAAGTCAGAGTAGTTCTGGAAGGCCCTGTGCTCCCCGCGAGTTGTTACGCTTGTTTTTTGCTGTCCAATTTTTCATAAGAATTATGCTTTTCTATGACTTCATCGTTTTGTTCGTACCCTTCCTCCTTTTCTCTCCTTTTGTAATCCTTACCCCTTTTTCCTTCCCGCACTCGCGTGATTCATGTCGACTGGGTCCACAACCTTTCTGCTTTGGTCGTTGCTACTTAACTGAAATGAATGGGAGCAACATTTAAGCCAGAGCGGTTTTGATTTGTCACATGTCCAAACGTTCACACCGTTTAGTCTCTTCCACTCTCTTGTGGATTTTCCTCAAGAGCTTCTTGGTATGGATATCCACAGCACTACACTTTGCTGCCGTTTCCCTGGTCATCTTATCATGAATTGCAGTACTGGTGGCTTTTTTATTTTATGCAGTGATTGTTACTTTATATCCGTCGACGTTTTTGTATTTGTGTGCAACTTCACCAGGCTGTCCAATTGCATTTTGGTTCCAATCATCATTGTGATCCGATGTTATCACGTGATGCCTGGCCTGTTGAGCTACCTTTTCGTGGTTCCATCTGGGTGGTTCGGGTTTCTTCTGTTTTAGTGGAAAGTTCAGCAGCAGTGTTTCAGGTGTTTCAAGTGTACCCCTGTAAAAAGCCACAAATGTCTGTTTAACAGTACTGCGACGTGGCTGATATGATTCGCCACTAACTAAAGCCACAGCCCCTGCTTTACCACCGTAGATTATTGTAGTCCAACAGATTGACGCGGATGTCATAGGGTTATTATGCCTCGTTTTTTCGACTCACCAAGTAAAAGGTATATGTCATCATCATCATTATACACGTTAGCTAGAGGTGGAAAACATCTCAGCTACTGTGCCGCAATACATAACACAAAAAAGAAAAAAATGCAACTGATACATGCTAGTTGAGCTACCAACAACGGATGGGCGTCGTTCCGGTAAGCTGCAATCTGGCTTATATGCAGCAAAAAATAATTATGCAAACTTATTATGCTGAAAAATAAGATCATGATCGAAGGACTAGGCTAAGCGGGATGTGAAGGGACAAAGAACCTCACAATACGAATGCCACTGAGGTCGGCTCCTGGCCATTTTAGCAAGTGTATCCAGCCAAACCTGTTCATCGTCTTTTTGACCCCAACCATAGGGCCGTATGTATCTAGTAACTATATAGTATGTCGTAAGTAATCGGTCACCGGCTCCCATTGGGGGCGTTTTCTTGAATTCGTTCTGCTGCCTTGCGGCTAGGCTACTCAGTCAAAAGCTCGGGTTGGTGTCTCTTAAGCCATCGCAATGAGGTTTGACCTTACCGTAGTGCGATGGTTTGTGTGACTCAGCGATCCATTGAGCTGTGCTGGGCGGCGCTTTTTACACCTTCAGTCAATGGTTAGAGGCCAAACAAATTCAGTCTCCTGGTCCTCCAGGTTATGAGTTGGAGTGAGATTGACTGCTTATTCCTTAAAACGAATTCCTTGTAACCCACTACTAAACCCGCTGCTTTGCGGTCAGGCTTCTCAGCCAAAGGCTTTGGTCGAGAACCCTAATCGTTCTCCTGTCTGGGCCTGGATAACCTGACAGTATCCTGCCCACGCAATGCGCCACAATAACCTTACCATCAAGCCATTTCTTGATGCTCTGTTGGTGGCTAGACTTACAGCAGTTGCATACCGGGCATCCAGGTACCAACCGTGTGAAAGCTTTGGCACGCAGTTTTGTTTATTGGCCCAGAATGGACTCAGAAATTTAACCATTCTGCCAAAAATGTGAATCCTGTTAACTTTCGAAAAAAGTCCTTCCCAAATGCACTTGGCAATCTTGCCCCAAAGCAGAGAAGCCATTCAGCGAATACACTTAGATTATGCAGGACCAATCACCGGTCAATCCTATGTTGTTTTGGTTGACTCTTTCTCAAAGTGACCCGATTTGTTCTCGATGCGAATCCAACTGCACAGTACACGGGTAACGAGCTGGATAAGCTGTTACAGTATTTCGGCCTGACAGAGTTGGTAGTGACAGACAACGATATACATTTCACTTCCCTTCTCGAGTGGTAAGTGGAGAAAGAAATTCAGCAGGTGTTCTCACCACCCTACCATCCGCTATCAAACAGACCGGCGGAAAGGTTCGTGGTACCTTTAAACGGGCTCTTTGTAGAGCGGAACAAAACAAGATCTCAAAGGGCGCGACCCATTCTTTCCTGTGCATGTATCGGAATGCGCCAAACCCAAACGCCCCGGATGGAAATGCCCCTGCCGAAATTTTATTTGGACGAAAGATCCGGACATTGTTTGATAACCATGTGCCAGGCAGGAATGAAAAGTATTGCAGTTGTCAAGCGGAGGAAAAGTTGACAAATAGGCTCCGTCATTTCAAAATTGGTGACACGGTATACGCGCGAGACTTCCGAGGATCGAGGTGGTGGCCGACAGGGAAAGTGATCCGCATAGAGTCGAGTCATTTACAGTTAATAGTCGGAAATGAGAAATGGGTTATACACGCTAATCAGCTGAGGCCGAATCACGGCAAGACTCAAAGTTCACCAGAGCCGCCATCCTTACCGTGGGACATCCTGCTAGACACGTTTGCTTTGGAAGAGGAAGCTAGGCGACTACATGAATCACAACAGAATCTGCAAGCATCCGATGGTACACAATGCACGCCGACCCGAAAGCGGAGACGACCACAATGGCTACAAGTTGACCCCAAGGCGAAAAGCTATGAACAAAGTCGAGTTCGAACAGTACGCAAGCAGACTCAATTCGAAAAGGGAGGTAATCGGAGGCCGCAGCCTATGGACGTGATATGGTTTCGGGACGTCTGTCTGGATGACAGGTCGCTACCCGATCGATGGAGGCACGGCTGAGTCACGCCGGGAGCTGATAAAATCAGATCATCATCGCACTGGTTGCTAGGATGCGAACGTGCTCGTACCTATGGCCAGACAGTTAAGGCAGCCACCAGGGTCGAATGTGCCCAGACAAGAGACGTGATTCACCTTATTGACAGGCTGGCAAAGTAAGATTATGAGACATATAAACTTAACTGTGTTCTGTCCCTAATATATTTCGGTCTAACCGGCTTCGGTGTTCTGTTTGCGTTTTTGGCTGGGTTGGCAGAGTAGAGAGCAGAGGCGAGGGCAGCGTCATAACAGTCTGAGACGGAAACGGGGCAGCAGGAGGCGTGGTATTAGTGATACTATTTGTGACGAGAGTGGATAGCCTATCCACAAATTGTCAAAACTATTGGAGCGTTAGGCAGAGCATTTTGAAAGGCAATTTAATCAGCCGGAATTGTCAGCTTCCTCATCGTCCAGCGACCGCTCTGCTCCCTGCACTGTCCGTTTGGATCCGCCTTCTCGCTCAGAAGTCGAACGTGAAATCCGACTGCTGAAGTTAAACAAAGCTGCGGGACCAGATGATCTTCATCCAGCCCTCTTCAAATTCAGTGGCCGTGCTCTTAATGACTTATACGAGTTACTAATAAAACTGTTGGACTAGGAAACTGTCCCAATCGACTGGAGCCGCTGCGTTGTAGTCCCAATTTTTGGGGAGGATCATATTCGGAAATCCACATTTATAAAGGAATCAATCTGATCTCAATTACTTCTAAATTGCCTGCGTCCGTCGTTCTCAACAGACTGGCGCTCGTGAAAGTCAACTTCGTGAGGATTAAGCTGGGTTTCGACGAAATCAAGATTGCATCGATCACATCTTTCATTTGCTCAATTGTTGGAGCAATGCCATATTTATTGGCGATCCATCTTTGTCGTGTTCCTCGACATCAAAGGTTTCTTCGATTCGGTAAATGCATGTGGTCTTTGAAATTATCAACGTAGGAAGGGTCTGCCCGAGAAATATGTAACTGTTATCCAAGCGCTTTACGCGCGTAGCTTGGACAGAATGAGGGCTTATGGAAAGCTCTCCAGTGGTGTGAAACAAGGATGCCGGCCGTCACCTATCCTCTTCAACTTCGCTATTGACAAAATCATTTTGATCGGGTTCACAGGACGCGACTTAGATGTGAAGCCGCTCCCAGCTGAACGACTTCTTGACTTGGCATATACTGACAACATTGTCCTCATATGTGACAACGTCCAAACGTGCCAAGCAGCACTGGAGAGGTTAGAACTGGTTGTCAATTATTTCGGTCTGTGCTTTGCACCCTCGAAGTGCGAAGCTTTCATCCAATATTTTTAAGGACCGCCTCCTGCGCCGACTTTTGGTGGTGATCAGTTGGAAGTCGTTCAGAAATCCAACTACCTAGGCATTTGTATCAGTGCCGTTGAAAGTGAAGACGAGGTCACAAACCATATAGCAAAAGGACGAGTTGCTTTTGCTAACCTTCGCCAGCTATGGTGTCGGCGCGACATCGCTCTCTCTCTCTCTCTCTCTCTCTCTGAAGGGTAGGGTTTACATTGCATCCCTACGTTCGACCATGCTGTGCGGTTGTAAAACCTGACCCATTAGATCGGGCGACATGAAGAGGCTGGTTCCGTTCGACCACCGATACCTTCGTAGTTTGGCTCATATCTGGTGGGAACACCATGTGAGCATTGAGCGTGTTCGACGACTTGTTTATGGCACAGGAAAAGTGAACCGCTCAGCGCCGCTGTATAACACACCAGGATCCAGAGGCTGAACCACGTGTTGCGCATGCCAGCCTACCGAACGCCGTGACGTGCGTTATTTGAACGCCGGCGGTGCGGATAGAAGAAGAGGTTAGGTGGCTAAGCGATGACTTGGTTAAGAGGGTTGAAGGCCCTTACTTCGAAGTTGACCTCGGTTGGGGCCTCTCGGTTTCCTGGTTGGGGTCCGATGGACGATGAATACGTTTGGTCGGATACACTTGTTGACAGGGCTGGGAGGCGACCTCAACGGCGTTTATGTTGTGAGTTTCTTTGTCTCTCTCCGTTCCGCTTAACCTCCCATTCCAACCACGATCTCATTTACTAGGCATAATGTAACTATTTTTGCGGCACAGTAGCTGGCTGTTAACTCTCCGGAATGATGTCAAACCGTTATCGGTGACTCAACTGGCGTGCTTCTGCTGCATGTTCTTTTCTTTTGTATTGCGGCACATTTGCTGCGGTGTTTTCCACCCCTAGATAACGTGTGATGATGATGGTATCCCCTAAACAGCTCCCTACCTCGCCTTGGTCAACCGGTTAGTAACGCTCGCTGACAGAACCATGGATCTAGCAACTACTAATTCCACGTCGTTCTCCTGTGCGCCTGACTGCTTGTTCACATTTATCACATTCTAATCCTATTTTCCTCAATAATTCTTTTAAATCTACCTCCGATAACAATCTCGCTTATGTCTAGTGGCCCTTTGTTCTCGATCTCCATTGCGGCTTATGCACCTCGAACAATAGACCAGGCTAGCGCGCACCCTGGAGTTCCTCGCTACTTGTTGTTGTCTTTCTGAGACTCGGTTACAGCACTCCAGCACCGTAGTTAAGTTATCATCCCCTGCTGATTTCAGGACCAAATATTCCCAGCATTTGTCTGGTGACACAGTGGCTCCTGCAGCTGGCCTGGCTAGTGTTGACATTGCATTGAGTGACAAAGCTGAGACATCGCTGCTCGATTGGTTCCCGACTAACAGCCGATTATGTGTGGTTCGACTTCTACGCTCGTGCTGCATCAATTGGCATCGTACAGATACGCAATTTGTTCCTGATTTCATCATGCGCCCCAACCGATTGCACTTGTGCATCGGTTAAGGACCACTACTATCGCGGGCTCCACCAGCTTTTGAGAAAGCTGAAAAAGCCAGTGTCGTCTTCTTTGCCGGGCTCTTCAATGCACGGGTCGATCGCATGTTGCCATATGAGCGTAATCCTGGTGGCCGCCATGCTATTGATTAGAGTCGTTCTGATAACCGAGATAAGGTCCTCACCTTATGTGAGAACAACCGGCTCTTTCTCTCGAGTACGAATTTAAGACATTCGTTCCCCTTCTCCAACACAAGTGTCGTCACAAGTTAATTACATTGCAATCAGCTTCAGATAGTTGGACAGTATACGGGATTGCAGATGAAATTCGTCCATTTACCTCATCTCAGATCACACTCTGGTCTGTGCGGACATCTGTATGTGTTTTGCTAGTTCCTCGAAACCAAAGCACCGTACGCTGGATACCAACCGGCTATCAGTCCATCTTATCATATGCGTTCGTTAGTGCTCCACCTACAGATGTCGAACATCACAGAAATTTCTTGCAAGCGGCATTGCTTTCTTCCGGCCCATCATACTGTGGAATCGCTGGGCGTCCTCTCAGAGGCTGGATCTCTCCTCACTCTTTAGAAATATTTGACGGTCGCCGAGTTATCCCAGCTGATTCCAGCAGCGGTGAATTCGGCCGAAACAGTCAACAAATCAAGCAGGACTTGCGTAACCATGGCGAAACTTGATGGTCTCAGCGCGCTTCGGGGATGGACGCAGCAGTTCTGTCCGGAAATTTTCGCAAGCTTTTTCAGATCATTCGAACCACTAGTCACAGAAGACCTGGCGTCAGTGAAGCTATTTGCTAGGTTGATGGATCACCTATCACTAATTTGCATAGGTGCATGGACCGTTGGGCGGAGCACTTCCACTCCTAATTCAGTTGGTTTTCTTCTGGTTGTTTAACAAGTATGCTAGTTGCGTACCTTAGAACGTTTCATTGGAACCACTCACCGAAGCGGAGATCTGTCTTGAGCTTCGTCACTTGAAGCAAATCAGAGCTACTGGCTCAGATCGACTTCCTCCGGAGTTGTTTAAGTACGGTGGTGAGGTAATTGTCGGCCAGTTAATAACTTGATTCTCGAACATATGGCGTGAAGGAAATGTCTCATCCTCTTGGGGCGAGTCGATTATCGTACATATCTTCAAACGGGGTGCTCGTACTTTATGCGCCAACCACAGAGGTATCAGTCTAATATCCGTCGCCTCCAGTTTTCTAACATCCATTCCACTCCGCAGGATAACCGATTTGAGAACTACACCTGTGAGGATCAGGCTAGTTTCCGCCCCGGTTGATGGTGCTTGGACCACATGTTTACGTTCTGCCAATTCCTCGAGCAGCACCACATTTATCACCAGCCTCCCATTGTCGTTTCTCTAAATGTCCGAGCTATGTTCGATTCGGTCCATCGACCTGCTTAATGGCGTTTTCTGCAAAGGAATCGGGTACCCGACAAGTATACAGCCATCCTTCGAGGTTTATACAACTATGTCTCTGGCAGAGTGAAAGCTTACGGTATAGTCTCTTCACTTTTCGCCGTCACTACCGACGTGCTACACGAATGCCCTATAACCCCTTTTTCAATTTTGCTATTCAGGATGTCCTATTAAACGCTCTGGGAGGTCTCCAGCGTTCTGGCGTATAGCTTCTTCCAGGCAACCTTGCGACTGGTTTGGACTCTGCTGATAATATTGCATTGCTCGGTGACGACTCATAGATCATGCAAGTCGTTCTAAACCGCTTGGTGATTGAAGCTACCAAGTATGACATGACCTTCGCTTCGTCAAAATGCAAGCTGTCACTCCAGAATTGGTATCACCTGCGCCCGTGCTGCTTTTTGAAAGCGCGCAGCTTGAACAATTAGGTGGCTTCATCCATGGGAGCTGCGTTTCTTCTGATACCACCACTGAAAGATAGATTTCTCTATGAATTGCCAATGCTCGATCAGCTTTCGCTGATCTCTGGCATCGTCGTGACGCTTCACTCTCGGTAAATGGCAGGGTTTATAATGCTTGTGTTCGCACGACCATGTCGTGCGGAAGCAAGTCCCGGCCGATCCGTGTAGATGATATGCGTCTTATTTCGGTCTTTGACTACGGTTGTCTGTGGAGGATAGCATGTGTGTGGTGGGAACACCACGTTTGCAACGTCGATATTAGACCTCACGTCCTGAGTAATACGGGCCTATCTCTCGACAAGCTGCTATCGCTGCGCCAGCTGAGAGGTGGATAGGTCACGTCCTGCGCATGCCGTGCGAACGTTTACCACGGCGTGTTCTATTCGCTTTCGCAGGGACGCACCGGAAGAAATCGCTCGGTGGTCAACCTACCACATGACGACAAAGTTTCAGAGCGTTGACTTCCATTTTAGCTGTTGTCGGCCCCGTACTTCTTCCAGGCTGGTAGTCGGATGTGACGAACGTCGCTGAGTGGAGACTCTTGAAGTCATGGCGCGTAATCGCGGACAGTGGAAGGTTTGAATGAGTCTACGCATTGCTTCTACTGGTCAACGCTTTGATCACTAAACTGGCAAAAAAGACGAAAATGTGTGAAAAACAAAATAATTGTGTATTTTTTATTTTTTGTTCTCTGCACATATTATGCACATGGTTTTAGCTGACACTACATCCATTGTAAAGATAGTTGCAAACCTATATATATATATATATATATATATATATATATATATATATATATATATATATATATATATATATATATATATATATATATATATATTCCTAACTTGGATTAAAAGATTCCACTTTATTTGATTTACTCAGTTCTGTTCTTCTGCTGCATATTCTCTGTCAATTTGGCGTATTTATTTTCTTTCAAATTATGTGCTAGTTGTTTAATATCCCCGGTTTTTCTGCGCTTGATATGAATGTTGACAAGGTGCCTACCTGTCTTGCCCTCCACTCTGTCCATACTGCCCCCAGGAGACAGTAGGTCGTCGCTGGGGTGGGGGACGGGGTGCACGGTCCCCGTGGCCGTGCTGGGATCAAAAAGTGGTTCCATCCAGTGTGGAGCGGACTACGACCCAGCCACCGCCTTGCGTACATCTGATGCGCATGATTCCCAAATTAGGTAGACTGGAATGCTGCTGCTGCTTTATTTCCAGTTAAGTCAATAGACTCATCATGCATACTAATTTCTCCTAGTTTTTTGTCTATAATCTATCTGTTTTTTTGACCTTTTCTAGTATGTCGCCCAATTTTTCCTATACTCTAGCACCAATTTCAAACATCTCTATCTACTTCTCCGGTTTCGTCCACATTTCAGCAAGTTTCGCTTAATTCCCTCTATTGCCCGTCATGTCAGTAAGCCAAAAGGGACTGCAAGACCTCCTAAAGTGAGCATCACCTGTCTACATCTTCTGAAACTTTCCCCGCTTAATATGATGTGTCTACAAACGCATTCACGATTTCCACGGCATTTGTCTCTTCATCCGCCTCGGCGTTTTTTCTCACATGACATTTTTTCCTCTATTATTCTTTGGGTACGCTAGTCTACTCCTTCCAGACCGAATAAGTGGACACACGCTGGAAAGTATATCAAGTCTGGCACAGAAACAATTCTCAAAGGCCGAGTATTTCAAGATTTGTCGTATACTGGTCAGTTTCTTCACCCATACAACTGGGTTTCTTCTCTTTAGGTGTTTCTTCTCAGCCATGACTTCCTCTATGACGCATTGTCCCGTTTTGTTGCACTGTATCTAATTTGGGACATGTGCAGATCAGAGGCCTGCGGCTTCAATCCGTTCACAGACTTTTTTGTACAGTACCTGGTGAGTCCTACCTTGTAACTCCTTTGATATATATTAATTTAGAAAACGGATGCTAAGGGAAAGATGCCTTTTTCTGCGTTATACGTTCTTCACTCCATTTTTTCGCAACCGCAGCAGTTGCACGAGGCAAGTTGTGTGTGTACACTCGGTCGATTGGCAAACACTAGTTTTCCAAGTACACCCTTCTACAGATCCTGAGTTTACCCGTAAACATCAATGACCAAAATGTATGTTGAAATAGCGTTGGATTATCTTTATGTTCTATTAGCTGGATTGGGATTTCATGCAATCTGAACCTCAGTCAACTGATGCCCGATTGCCTCCAATCGCCGCGTGTGGTGTTTCCTGCGTCGTTTCGGATAAAGACGTACCCTCGTGAGTTAGTTAAGCTCTACATTACCTTGTCCGCATTTTTCTACCTACTGCGGCATGCTCCGTTCACAATTGTTGTTCCTTTTTTCCTCGCTTTGTAACACAGATCCAATGGTTCTTGGCCGGATGTATCCTCACAAAACCATCAACAATGTCTGGAATTGCTACTGTCACAGGAGGAGCCAGTCGTATTGGAGGCAAATCTGAGGCCGGAATTTATGCGCGTCGCCCCTCCTTTACTTCCTTGTCCTCAAGGAACGGGAGCTCAACATGTTACGATCAATCGAAGTTCACAGGAGTCAGACACGGATAGGACAATTTGCGCTGAGACATCTTTTTCCACGCCTATTTCCGACTGGCACGAAGAGCTCATTTGGCTTAATCCTCTTACGGTGCGCCATGATTTCCACTGGGATGCCAGTGCAGAACAGGCAACTCCTACAGCGGAGGTACTGGACTTGCATTTCATCTTTTGTCTTATGTTGGGACAGAATTTTCTGTTTTTCCGTTGTTTTACCTGTTTCAGCATATCCATCTGTATAAATTAGGGCATTATTATCTTCATAGTTTTTTTTAACTCTTCATTGGATTCTCACTACTTGATCTTGTTACTCACTCTCGCATCCCTCTGTTCCCGCTTCTTCCCTCGCTCCTTTAACCGCGAACAACTCTTTCAACATCTGGAGATAAAATCCAAAGGATTGCTTCTACATTAGTATCCTAAAGCTGAGACCCTTTTGAAAGATCACTGCGGTTGGAGGCATCAAATTTACTTCAATAGTCCCAGTGTCTCTACGGAGCACCTGTCGCTTAGACACAGCTTTTATTTGACTCCACCACTGTAGATGTGAAAATCTGTAGAACGAGCTCAATCAGCTACCAGCGCTCACTTACCTGGAGATGTTAACCATGCAAACTTGAACGGCGCTTCACGTGTTTTGGGCTGGCTGCACGTTACTTACTGTTACAACGCGGTGGTAACTTTTCTCGATTGCTTGTAGTCCAACCTCCAGGGACAAATATGCTGAATACTACTTACAGGGAACGAAAAGATATGAATCAGTGTTGCTCCGTCGAAATTCTATCGGGCACGTAGGCTGGATAACCTCATTAATTCCCGCACTTTTACAACATATCATGTTTATACGGTGTCGTATTCGAGTAAGACACGTTCTAAAAATGTGAGACCTGCAAAGTTTGTGTCTAGGGATTTCTTGAATTCCGACACCGATTATACCTCGACTATTGTCTTTGGCCAACAGTTCCAGCATTCCATCCGTCGACGCTCAAAATCTAGGGAGTGAGCTATCCGCTTCAGATCCGGTGCCCGCTTGTTGCGCGTATGTGTAGCAGTGGCCTTAGCACGAGGAAGACGTTTATCCGGTGGGTCATTATGAGATCAACTTGACGATGCGACAGGGCGTGCATCTCCAGTCTCTTGCATCGATCTTTGTGTGACATATTCCATGATCTGAGGATGAATCTGGTAGCTACATGTTGAACACGTTCTGATTTGCGAACCTCGTCGCGGGTGATCGGACAATTGGCGGATCAGCCGTACTCAAAAGTACGCGCAGTTCACGTCGGTTATGATCTGTTCGTATTGTCCATCAAAAGTGTCAATTCGGCATCCACGAGGAGAGTACGCGGCAATACGAATATCTGATCAGGGAAAATCAGGTTAAGGAGTAGGTCAAATCCATTTCTGGTTACCGTCGTTCTGTTTCCTGTAAGTATATCAACTTCTTACAGCACTTCACGACTAGCTATTCAAGCTGTGTGGTTTTCTGCACAGTCGAGGGGGCCCATGTGGCTTACGTTGGCGTAATTTTTATAATGTTTTTACTCGACTTCTGGCGTACTGAATTTACTACCTAGATAACCGGTGCATCTTGCCTTGCTTACTGTGACGATCCATCACCCAATCCCGACAGTTTTTTCGGAAAAACGTTTTGTGGTACTACTGATTTTCAATAATCACCGGTCTTTCAACTGGTGCACAGCACTTGACACAGAGTACCCGTACGGTAAGTAAGCGCCTATAAAACTGCAAATCTCGCAGTCCTACTGACTCTTCTGGTACACATCTGCTTTTTGACCTGTCGTCATTGTTCGCTTTTTTATGTATTCTATGCTTGAACTCTCACCGAATAGGATATATATTTCATATGTTTATAATGGATGAAAATCACTCACCTTGTCGGCTATCCGTCGCATACATTTACACTTCAAGATGCACAAAATGTCAGTCGGTTCCAAACTTGTGGCACAAGAAAGGCACTCAGATGTTGCACGAGGAAGTTAACGTCTCATTGAAAATTCTAGTGTCAAACTGAGCACTCCAACAACTAACATGCGGAGATAGGATAACTATACACGGTGATGATTAGTTAATCGGGAACTCCTTCTTAACATGTGGATGTCACTTGATGATAGACGATCTGTAGTGCTTAAGCCTTCTAGCAGTTAAAGTAAGACACTTTGTTGAGGTTAAGTTTGCAGCTGTGGATTCTTCTGATTGACTTCATTTGTTTGAATTTTACTATTGTCAGCTACGGTATCTCATCACGAAGGCACTCTCTTCTGGGTTATCGCAATCCGAACAACATACCGTCCTTCAGGTTCTCTCTGAGAACCCGGATTTGGTTCATAATTTGGGCATTTCTCCAGACAACGTGAGTTCACGCTTTACACTTACGCTTTTGTATGCTGGGTTTGGGTCTGTGACTATGTTTTTGTTCTCAGTATTTCATCCTACGAAATGTTTAACCAATTATGCTTCGAATTATGCTCTTCAACCCCGCTCCGTTCATTCTGAGGTACTCTGCGATCCGTGACCGACGAGAAACAACTGTGACAGTGCCAAAAAGTTTGTTTATTTTTCTGTTCCCTTTAAAGATGTCTTCGAATTATTGAACAAAAGATTCCTAAATGCAATAGCTAAGTCATTCCCTGCTGCATGTTGTTTCGGAAACTGCCCCGTTTATTATCTAACATCTTAAGCACCGACTCTCGGTCATGTCTGCATCTTTCATCCTATATCAATTTACTTGCACCTGTGGTGTAAGATACATCGGACACACAAACAGACGCTTGGCTAAACGGATAGCAAAACACTGCCCAGCGGCATTATGGAAACGTATAGTTAGACATATCATCCACTCTATTTTGGAACATGTAATCCAAAGCGGGCATCAAATTGTGATCTCGGAAGCTTTTAAACTTTTCTACACCGCACCAAAACGTTACCCAAAAGGGATTAAAAAGCGCCTATTATTGACGGCCGAGGCCATTGCAATCCGACCAATGCTACCTGAACTATGCAAGCAGAAGACTCTAGAGCAGACGCTACATTTTCTCTGGCCTTGAATTTATCTTGAGCGTGTTTAAATCGGTCCCAGGCGATGATCTCGTGACCCAATATGTGTTAGTATCTTCATCGATTGGAGTTTGATCAACTGATAAAACAATACTAGCCTAGCTATCTTAGCGTATCGCAATGTGAACCATTTTTACTTATGTATTAGCCTGAAGGGAATTACCGAAAAGAAATTTCTTCGCTGAAAAGCTGATTTGAATTCTTACTTCCCTATGGGCATATTTCACAAATTATGCTTCCACTCACTGGTGCTTCGTTCCACTTGCCATGCAGTTATCAGCTTTGGTTAATCGAAGTCCCGTAATTGCAATCGAAGTGTTGAGCGTGTTGGTAAACTCTCCTCAGAAAGACGAGTAAGTTTGTCGGTCCTCTGTTTTCGCCCATAATTTCACTTTGCTTTCTCTTTGAAAACGAATGCGTTAATCATCATCAATACACGTTAGCCGCAATACAAAACGATAAGCGATTAAATATCATAGATTGCAAAAGCTAAGTAGCTAACATAATGCTTAGTGTCATGTTGTGCATTGTGTTCGAGATGGTTGTTGAAGGAGGAAGCTAAAGGGAAGGAGTGCAACAAAGACGCCCACAACACGAGCGCCATTCTGATCAGCTCTTATCCATGTCAGCTAGTCTATCCAAACAAAAGTGTTCATCGTCCTTCGGATCCAAGTCTGGCAGTCGGGAGACACCAACCAACGCCAACTCTGAAGTGGTTTTCATCACTCTTGATCAAGTAATCGCTTGGCCTGCCCTCCTCTTCCTCCATCCAGACGCCGGGCGCACAAACAACACACGACAGCATGTGGCCCGGCCATCAGAACCTAGTGCGTGAAATAACGGCGGCGAGCCGTTCATTCCTTTTTTCCTGCACCAAATACATGACGCCGAACACGCTCATTGCTCACGCAGTGTTCCCACCAGATATGAACTAAGCTGCGAAGGCAGCGATGGTCGAGCCTAGCTAGTCTCTTTATGTCCGTCGACCTTATGAGCCGGGTTTCACAACCGTGTAGGAGAATTGAACGGACGGCAACATTGTTAATTCTGCCCTTCATGGTGAGAGTGATGTCACACAGGTGGCAGATATTGGCAAAAGCGCGCCGAGCTTTGGCTATACCGTTCGTGGCTTCACCTTTAATTCCCTGGGCGCTAATATAACTGCCCAGCTACTTGAATTCATGGGCGCCATGTAGCTTATCACCACCAAGGGGCAGCGCAGGGATAGGTCCCTGTCAGTTTTTGCATTTCAAAGGTGCAAAGCATAGACCAAAACGACTAACAGCCAGAGCTGATTTATCCAGTGCAACTTGGAATGTTCGGTAGCTATCACAGATGAGGGCGATGTAGTCAGCATACTCCAAGTAGTGAAATCGGTTATCTGGGAGCAGCTCCACACATGCTCGGCGAACGCCGTTTCCATGACTTCGTCATTAGCGAAGTTAAAAGGGAAAAGCGACAACGAGCATCCTTGTGTCACACCGCTGGAGGTATTGCATGTTTGTGAAGGTTTGCCTTAAACCCTCACTCTGTCCGAAATATGCGCGTACATCGCTTTTATAACATTTACATGTTTCTTGGCCACGCCTTTCCTTAACAGATATTTCCAAAGGGCACATCGATCCACTGAATCCAAGGCACCTTTGATGTTGAGAAACGGCACAACGGTGGGTCGCTAATACATATGGCGGTGCTCCAATAATTGACGTAATGTGAAGCTGTGGTCATTGCAGTCTCGATTTCGACGAAACCTGGCTCTCTCCTCTCCCATCTTGCTTTCACGTATATCAATCACACTGTGACGGACGATAGAAGCAAGTGACTTAGAGGCAGTCGATAACAGAATGATTCCTCTATGACCGATGCATTCCGAACGTGAGCGTCCCTTGCAACTTAAGACTATTACGGAACGGCTGCAGTCTGTTGGGATAGTCTCCTGCTTCCACAGATTCACTACTAAGTTACCCAAAGCGTCCAAATGAGAAGGTCCACCGTATTTCAAGAGGGTTGAATGAAGTCCATCTACTCCTGCCGTCTTCTTCAACTTCAGCCGTCTGATCACGATTTCTGTGCGAGGCGGGACCGAGGAGACGGCCGTTGGAGAAGCTGGCAACTCTAACTGATTAAACTGCTTTGTACTGTTCCGCTCAACATTCCAAACGTTTTGGCAAGCTGTGGATTGGCTGTCTACTGTTGCGGCGTATGATCTCGATAACATCAGGTTCCCTACTTTCCGTATCAGACGGTATAACGTCCGATGGTTACCAAGGGCAGCGTCCACTTCTACCTCTGACGCACGACGAGACCACTAGGATTCAGTCTCTCTTCAGGTTAGCACGCAGTTTCACCCTGAGATTCTCATTGTATTCGCTTCCAGCCAGATGGAGTCGATGAGCATCCAAAAGTTCCAAAGACTGCGTAGAGACTCAATTTCCAGATTGGTAATTTGATTTACCCCATGAAGACACGCCTGATGATAATAACGTCTTGTGAACATGCGACCAGTGATCTTCAGCTGTGTTCAGTGTGCACTTACTCCGTTCGGATGACGTGGTACTTTGATACCCATTCAGAACACCTGGATTATGCAGTTAGCAATTATGTACGCGCTCACAGCGATGTTGCGTTCGTCCGCCAAAACGCACCCGCAGGTCGGCGCAAACAACTGCATGATCAGCGTCCACGCTCGTGTTTCAAATGGAGCTACAGTTTTAGACACATTTTCTCTAGCAGCAACTGATCGCGATGTGGTCGGTTTGCGTCTATAGCTGGTCCGAGGCTGGTACGCGTCTAGTCACTCTACGGCGGTTGCTGTCGTAAGTTAGTGCTCGCGAGATAGTGACGAGTATCTCCACATCGGTTTAGCAACTGCTCACCGTTATCACTACAGGAGCCTACACCATGTTGGCCGCCCAGATGAAACTCATCAGAAGACAGTTTTTTTACTTGGGCGTTCTAATCACCAGCCAGCACCACAGTATCTGTACTTTTTCTTCAACAAAGGATCGCATTCAATTGGTGATAGCTGTCATCTTTTACCGAGTCATCGCTGCAATTTGTAGACGCGTATGCTGTAATGACAAGTAATTGCCGTTTGTCCCCGCACAGCTTTGATGCCTTGAACGAGTCAGCCAATCTGACAGCGCACATCCGGCTGTGCATTAGGATCCAGCCGATCAGGGCACCTTCAGCTGAGGGGCAAATTCCACACCATCTTGACCGGTATTTGAAGCTGCATCATCTCCGGACAAGCGCAGTGAGAAAATGCCGTCAGTGTCGTGCGTTTGGGATCGCAGGGTAATCGCAGAACTCGAAGCTTGCAGACGAGTTTGTGATAACCAGCAGATATCTATTGATAGGGTCTCCAATGTTCCTACCTGTTGGCCAATCTGCACCAAAGTGCGCAGATTGAGGCGCGCCAGTCTTAGGGAGGATCGAGGGCTCCAAACAGAAGCATATGAACTGATCTTGTCCGTTTGGCTGGACATGGACTTGTCGACTGGACCGGAGCAACGCTTTGCGATTGCGTGTGAGTCGAAACTAGAGGACAAACAGTTACTGAATCTAGATGGGCGAGCGCCAAGAATTGGGAGGGGGGTTAATCAGGGGGTATAGAATGGAAGCTGGAGCGGGACGATAAGGATGACAAAACAGAGGAAGGGGAATAAGACGGGAAGGCTTGGACAGTAGCATCCGAACCCCTATCCACCCTGCTCTATACAGCAGCTAGGACGCCGTTGGTTATCCTCCGTGATGGCCAAAGGATTACCGATCTAAACACTCGTAGTTGCTCTCTAACCTTTTTGTTGTATGACTTTGACCATTCTCCATCTTCCATTCTGACGAACTGCGAATTCTGTAAGCGATTTTCAGACTATGCAGATGTACCATCTGGTGCTGGCTCGGTCATCGATCGCGATCTGTGTTCCTGTAAGGCATCAAGCACACTATTCATTCGGAGTGGACATAGGAACGTGAGAGATTCGGTAGCGCGTTGTGAATCTTTACACACTCACATCATTTGGGTGCATGAAAGCTAGTTGTGACTAAACTGCTTGTTTTTTGACGATAATACGGCAATTTCCTTTTGCCTCGTCCTGCTGACATTTTTGAAGGTCCCCTCGTTGGCAGTTTACCTTGTAGACGACCGTCTTAAACAGATTGCGTCCACTCTACCTACCAGTAGCAGGCCACAGGTTTTCATTTGCAGTTACAACTCATGCAGCAACCAAAGAAATACTGCCTTTTTGTTTGCATTTCGAACTAACTGACTACTTCTGTCCAATCGTAGCAGTACTGATTACCATCCACCGACTAAGAACCCATTCGCTTTCTGGCCATCTTCCGGCGATACTTGGTTCACGCGAAGTCGCGTGCCTGTCACTTTTTCCGGTCTGTTCACCGCTAAGTGGCAGCGTACATGAGCAGTGGAATTCCGCATCATTGACGTAGGTATTTAGGATGATAGACCCAATTTTATCCCCACATGCGATAAAGCCAGTGTTACTGTATGGACGGGGAACGTAGCCATTTTGCACGGCATACATTATATGATTGTCCGCCATTGATCACTGGTGCTTGCGGAATACCGGGCGAGCAGCGCTCAAGTCCGCTATTTGGTCAGCAGAAAGAAGTCTTAGGTTTCTTCGCTCGAGTGTTCATGGTGGATGTTTGTGAGAAGTGTAAAGTTCGTAGAAAGTAGAAGTCACGATTAAAATTCACACACAATAATGTGCCTCGACGGGGAATCGAACCCCGGTCCACGAATTTCCGGTCTGCTGCTCTACCACTGAGCTACCGAGGGCTGACGATTAGGTGCGCAAATTTTAATACATGACTTCTGCTTGGTGCGCGACGTATTGCCAATAAGCTCACAGTACCTGTCCTGGTGTTGCAGATTGGTTCACTCACCCGTCACTTCCCAATGAACCGAAGTACACGTCCTTCAGATGTCCAATGGACGATGGTAGATTAATGGTGGATGTTTGTGAGAAGTGTAAAGTTCGTAGAAAGTAGTCATGTATTAAAATTTGCGCACCTAATCGCCAGTCCTCGGTAGGTCAGTGGTAGAGCAGCGGACCGGAAATTCGTGGACCGGGGTTCGATTCCCCGTCGAGGCACATTATTGTGCGTGAATTTTAATCGTGACTTCTACTTTCTACGAACTCGAGTGTTCGAAAAAGCTCGACCGCTTACGTTGGCTAGATCGTGTCCTCTGTATGCCGGTGACCGCCATCCTCGGTGCATATTACGTGTTGTCGCTGCAACTAGCCGGGCGCAAACGCAAGGTGACTAATCGACGACGTGAGAGATTGAAAACGTGGCTTGGTCAGACCAGCGTGTGTTGTCCTCGTGAGTCGGAGCCTCTGAATGTTCCCCAACAGTGGTTTGAGACCATCTCGGGCATGGTAGAGTCGTGCAGTCCCTTCCCATACCAGGTATCTTTCTCTTCCAACCACGATCTCTGTCATGAAACACAATATCTTACTAAGCAGTGTTACCTGTTGTTTTTTGTATTCTCTAATGCTCAGTATCTCGCGTTCCCATATACCTTATTTTTTGTATTGCGGTTCAATAGTTGAAGTGTGTTTCTCACCTTCAGCTACTGTGTAATAACGATGATGTAGGCAGTGGCATTCTTCCATTTGGTCTTTTGCATCGCGCTGTTAATATTTATTTCACTCGGTTTAGTTGTGCTCACTCCCTTATCAACTCCCTCCTCTTTGTATTCTGTCCGCGTTCAACCTTTTTCTCTCTCACTATTATCTATTGTTATTCTGGTGACGCTAGTCCGTGGTAACTAGATCCACTGCACCCAGTGCCCGGATCATAGTTGTTTACTCGAATTGAACTGTATTTGCAACTCCACACGCATGTTACTGTAGCTCCAATTACGACACCAATTGGTTAGGCAGCCAAACAGGGTGATCACAAATGTGAATTTAAATGAATGACACTCATGTCGCCCTCTGACGAAACCATGAACTTTAATGTGTTGTGTTGTGTTTTCTTTCACTATTTCCGTACCTTCTTTTGAGTCCCATGGTTTCTGATGGCTGTATGTCTATTCGTAGACTGTTGCAAATAAATACATATACCTGTTACCGGGATTATTATATCTGTTTTCACTCCGTCTCTTTTTGTCAAGATATTACAACGCTTTAGTTTCCATGGAGGTCACGGTCGATTCCCTGGAGATCGTAAACAGACTTGCTTCCAGGGTTGAATTACCCAAAGACTTCATCCATGCATACATATCAAAGTGCATGGGCTATTGTGAATCACTGCAAGACAAGTCTTCACAGTCGCGTCACGTTCGTTTAGTCTGCGTCCTAATTCAATCCTTCATTCGGAATAAAATTCTAGATATCCGCAACGAGGTAAGCGCTGAGGTGAATTCGTCGTTTTGCTGTGATGTTGACCGTTTGAACTTCTTTTACATATTTTTTCTTTGGCCACCTCTACCAGCTGATTAAGCTAGTGTCACGGTGATACATCGATTCGTATGCACAATGTGTGCTTTTGTGTTTTCGGCATTATCTTGGCATCACTTCAGTCATTTTAGCTGTTCCTTTGAGTTAAGGAACTTATTCTAACTCCACTTTCAGTCAATAACGACAGCTACAGATCCCCACTTGTTTTCTTCACTACAACATCCAGTACGCACTTATGCTAGTTTAGGAACTCCCACATGCCCACTCATCACTTAGTGGGAAAGCTTTGTTCTGTTTTGCTAGGTGTTAGATGGCATAAATCTCGAAAAGGCAGCTATTCACTTTGGAGTGGAGGAGGGAAACTCGTTGGCAACTAAACTGGATACGGTTAGTCTGTATGGCCTTCGTTTACGCAACTCTCTGTACCTCACCCGTGGTAATACGTTACAAGACATGCAGTCGGCACCACTTGTATGGCACGGAGTCGTCTATGTGGCAGTGCTGCTGCTCGCGAAACGGGATAATAGACTCCGTGAATTAGCTAACTCACAAACTCCACCTCATCCTCACACCATAGCGGATTGTCTGTGTGGCCGTAAGAGGCTGATAAGGTGTGATCACTTTAATGCTGAACTTTGGCCCACCTACGTTGGATCCTACATGAGCTCTCAGACCACTCCACCTTCTTATCATTACGGCCATTTCTGTCGACTTTTGTCCGTAAGCCAGTAAACTACTGATGGGCAACTGTTGATTCCGAGGGTGATTCTAATGTCCATCGCAATCGTTAACGCGTCTATTCCTTTTATGCTAACGGACCGCTGTGTTGATGATCCAATTTATTTAGTACCTTTGCAACCAAAACGAGTGATAACGCAGGTCCACATATGGTTTGTGAAAAAAGAGATGACTTCGTCTAAGATCCCGGCGTTAACTGGTACAGAATGTAAGCAATTTTGCTACAGACTCATACGTGGTTACTAACAACTCAAATCTGTGCCGCATAACTTTAGCTGATAAACTGTCAGAGTAGATCTTTGGCTTGTATAAGTTAAATCAGAGTCGGCATCGTGCATTTCGCTTTCGTGACTCCTGTGCCCACTCTGAACTTCCGCTTCTGTGATCAGCTTCCTCCGGGTTGGAATCGACCCACAGATCTTACTCTACCAGTCTGACTCAACGCGTAACGCCTGTGCTAACGGCTAGTATATCGTTGACACGAAGTAGCTCTAGGGCCTCAGTAGGCCAGTGCTTAAAACATCAGCCATCCGTCCCGGGTTCTGCTCCCAGCTCTGGCTATCTCTCTACCTGAAGAGTCCAGACAACGACACGAAATCGGTCGTGGAGTGCATTTGTGGGAGAGTGCAAGTCTGCAAGTTCACCACAAATTGACTAGATTTTGTTTGTCTGCTGGACAACCCGCTTCCTTAATTGGGATCTTGATCTGTTTCAGACGGTGAATTTGACAATGGAAGCAGACTGTAGCGAGCCGCACATCTTTCGGATAAACGCATTTCAGTCGACTGGGACTGCGCCGTAGGTTGCAATGCTGGTCGGTTTACTCGTCGTAATTCAATCACATAGTGGGCTGTCCAATTCAATGTAGTAAGCTACAGAGTATGCATCAAGCTGTTTATACACCACGAAACCGAAACGGTCTAGGATGATGGTAAATAGCCGATTGCAGCGGATTGGGGATCTGTTTACACCGAGATCCGACAAGAAACGTTCGCCAGATACACCTTGCCGTCAGGACAGTTGAAAATACACGTTGTTTCACCAGCTTTTGTTTTACAGCTCACACACAAAGTGCTGACCTGTTATGCTCAGTGGCACACTCTCGTACACACAATTTAGATATGTGCCCCTTCTCTCGGTGTTCACGTGAAGTTGCGTTCGTCCGGTCATCGTCAGGACAAGGTGAGACGCATCTCGTATCTGCGATAAAGATCAAGCGGAGCACGTCGTACATGTAGCATACTCCATGAATCGTGACCAACTATACCTTCTCTGTCAATTGCATCCACAGATCTTTCAAATTCCCCCTTAAGGAAATCATGTTGCTCCATAGATCTCTCAACATGGTCGTTACCGCTATCAAATTTCATTCAACGGGCGCGAACACCCCTAAATACTACCGTTTATTGAGGTTATCAGTCCCAAATCCACCAACAGTATCGCATTCTATGTAACCCCCTGTTATGCTATCGGGTGACTTGGTGTTGGTCACTTGACGATCAGTACGCAATTTTTAGCAGCGTTTGTGCCCGTCGGATGCAATGTGATAGTATTAAGGACAAGCTTGTGAGACTTATGGAGGAACATCGCTTTGACGAGGGGTTTTTTGATAGTGTTATGCATGCAATTAACTGGGAGAAGGTATAGATGACAACGCCACGCTGCAAATACGCAACACTCCATGCCCGTAGTCTTAAGTATCGCAAGCCTGCCTTGTACTCCGAGGACGTGGGTTCGTGCCTGCGTAGGTTACCGGGTGACCTTCGCAATATCCTTATCCCACGTGGTGGTGGTTGCGCGGCGGCGAAGCGTCGGTACAGTATAACGGCGTACTACTGATGCCATTTTCCTATTTTTCATGCTATTGCATTACCCTAGTGACGCTGTTGTGACGGAATGTTCGCACCCCAACGAATGTGGCCGTCGACACTCCAGTCCACTGTACCCCTTCACAACTATCGCTGCGTTAAAAAGGAGAAAGTGTGCGGTGGTAGGAGGCACTTTTGAGGTTTTATGTTTATGTGCCGATGTTCCGACCGACTTGAATTGGGGTGGCAGTACACGATACACACGCACATCCGCGAATTATGCATCGGAATCAAAGTCCTCTATTCGGCTTGATTGGGTTGGTGCGGATGAGCAAATATTAGCCTATCCGTCGTACCCTGTCAACGAACCCGAAACTCACCACCCAAGCCCGCACAACTGCAGCTAGCATCTTTTCTGCTTTCCTTATGGTTGTGATCACATTACGAAAAGGGTGCAGGGGGCAAAGCTCTTTTGAGTTACTTTGATCAATTCATAACATGATGCCGGCTTAGAAAATACTATCATCAATAGGAAGAGGATGCGAACAAAATCCTGTCGACTACTTTACTTTGAAATCCTTATGTCTGACTACTGCATGGACAGACTGGACGAAGTTGTGCAGTCGAACATGTGGCGAGCAGTCCCAAATCTAGCTAATCTGATGTTCGTGTTTGGGAGTTAGTCTTAGGGTTTTCTTCTTCTTCAAATACTGCCTTTTACATATATCTTACTCCGGTCCTGTCTCTGTTGCCTCAGCTGTCCTCGTGGCGCCTCGCATACTGCAGAACCCATTTTCTGTAGATCAAGCTAATTAAGCGGTATTTTGTGGTACAGCCCAACCGGCTATGGCAGCCATCTCTATGGCGACCAGCCAAAAACATCTCCAACGTTTGCTCATATGAGTTATGTCCCTATGCATAAACATGTGCATGACGATCAGCTGTCCAAGGCGACCACATTTTGTCGGTCCCTACAGTGGTCACCTTAGACAGGTTTGACTGTTTCAGAAGACGAAGCCATGGGCTCCCATCGTTTCCGGTGTTACACGAACCCGATGGCATTGTCGCGCACACTGATTACGACAATGCCTGTTTGCCTGATGAGCAGTATGTGAGAAGGTTTGTTCCCACGTCTCCTTTGCCAGCTGTTGATTCAGAGGAGAGAGTTACAGCAGACTCGTTTCTGAGCGCTATCTCCGTGTCAGAGATCCAGGTACTTTCACTGCTCCGTGGGTTAAATCCTAGCAACCATTCTGGCGTCCATTTCATTCGTCCTAATTTGTTATATGAGTTGGCAAATGAACCCCTAATGCAGTTGTTTGAGAAGTCTTTTGCAATCTGCGTTCTACTTACTGGTTGGAAGGAGGCTGTCATAAACCCTATTTTTAAGAAGGGTGATAAGCACACTGTCCTGTAAATGATAGGCCCATGAATTTAACAAGCAGGCCAGTTAAACTACTTCCTGACCTGGTGACAGAGCCTCGCAAACCACTTCAGGACGTTTGGTCGTCACAGCCTGCTCCGACACTGTTTTCGCAAGGTTTATTCGCGTCTGACCAACTTGCAGGGTCTTCTTGGGCGGCGGCAGAGGCTGTCGACCAGGTTCAATCATTGGAACCGACCATGCACTTGTATGTGTTGTCCTGCGGATGCGTTTTGGCGGACGCCCACGATAACGTTGTGAGCGCATTGACACTAGCCAACTGGCGAAACCAGCTGTTCTTAATGCCTATCAAAGTATTCTGTCATGCGAGTTGAGAAAACGCTCACTAGATCCAATTGAAGCTCAATGGTCTCATATTCACCAGACTTTACTAGCAGCAGGAAAATACTCATGTGGTAAGTTTTATCGCCAACACGGTCATTGGGTCTCTTCGCAGTCTCTGGAACTTATCGACGCTCGCCGCATATTCCGGCTGGAAGTGAACACAATGAAACTGGCAAAGAGCTCCGGGCAAAACTCCGTGCTATCCTCAACAGAGACCGCGAACCTTGGCGGTCTCATCGCGCGTCAGAGATGGAAGTGGCCGCTGCCCTTGGCAACCATTGTAAGTTATTCCGTCTGATACGGGAAACGGGAAGCAGGAGACCTTGTGTTAGTGAAACTATACATGACGAGAGTGGATAGCCTATCCAAAACTTGAGAAAACGCTTGGAGCGTTGGGCTTAGCACTTTGAAAGGCAATTTAATCGGTCGGAATTGTTAGGTTACTCGCCGGCCACTGATCGCCCCGTTTCGTGGGCTGTCGCTTTGGATCCATCCTCTCGCTCAAAAATCGAACGTGAGATTGGACTGTTGAAGTTAAGTACAGTCGCGGGATCAGATGATCTCCTCTAGTCCCTTCAAATTCGGAGGACCTGCTCTTGTGGATGATTTAAACAAGTTGCTAGTGAAACTGTGGGAGCAGGAAACTGTCCCAACCGACTGGACCGCTCCGTCATAATCACAATTTTGAAGGAATGCTCACGATCGGAATGCGGCAACCATAAATGTATCAGTCTGATCTCCATCGCCTCCAAATTGCTTGCCTCTGCCATTGTTCACAGATTGACTGGCGCTCGTGAGAGCCATATTCGTGAAGAGCAAGCCGGGTTTCGTCGAGATCGTGGCTGCATTGACAACATTTTCACTTTGGGTCAATTGTTGGAGCACCGTCACATATATTGGCGGCCCACCGTTGTCATGTTCCTCGATATCAAAGGTACATTCGATTCGGTGGATAGACTTGCACTTTGGGACTGTCTACTCAGAAAAGGTGTGTCCGATAAATATGTAAATATTATCTGAGAATTATACGCGCGTAACTCAGGCAGAGTGAGGGCTTACGGCAAGCTGTCGTCGCCCTTTAACATCTCCAGTGGTGTGAGACAAGGATGCTCGCTGTCACCTTTCCCCTTCAACTTCACTATTGACGAAGTCATGGAGATTGCATTTATGGGACATGACTTGGAAGGTGTGGAGCTACTCCCAGAAGAACGACTTCTTGACTTGGAGTATGCAGACGACATTGCCCTAATCTGTGACAGCTCCCAGACGTGCCAAGCCACCCTGGACAGATTAGCACTGGCTGTCAGCCGCTTCGGGCTTTGCTTCGCGCCCTCGAATTGCAAAGCCTCCCTCTACTATTGGTCTGGACCGTCTCCTACGCTGACCCTTGGTGGGGATCAACCAGAAGTCGTTCAAAAATTCGACTACTTGAGAAGTTGTATCAGTGCCCGTGGGATTGAAAATGAGATCACGAACCGTATAGCAAAAGCTCGAAGCGCTTTTGCTAACCTTCGCCACTTATGGCGCCGACGCGACATTACTCTCGCCCTGAAAGATAGAGTGTATAATGCAGCGGTACGTTCGACCCTACTGTACGGTTGTGAAACCTTGCCCCTTAGATCAGCGGACATAAAGAGGCTAGTTAGGTTCAACCACCGGTGCCTTCGTATTTTAGATCACATCTGTTGGGAACACCGAGTAAGCAACGAGCGTGTTCGACGCTTTGTTTATGACACAGGAAAAGGAACTGCACCGCTCAGCACCGTTATTTCACGCATCAGGCTCCGATGGCTCGACCACGTGTAACGCATGCCAGCCCACCGACTCCCGCGATGTGCATTGTTTACGCGCCGGAGGTGTGAATGGAAGAAGATGAGTGGTGGCCAGGCGATGACTTGGTCCAGAGGAATAAAGGCCCTCACTTCGAAGCTGGCCTGAGTTGGAGCGTCTCGGCTCCCTGGTTGGGGTCCGAAAGACGATGAACACGTTTAGCTGGATACACTTGTTGATATGGCTAGGAGCCGACCTCAGTGTGGTTCCTGCTGTGAGTTTCTTTGTTCCACTCCATCCCTCTTAGCCTCCCACTCTAACCACGATCTCACTATTTAGCCTTATATAATTTTGCATAGTACTTTTTTTGCTACATAGTAGCCGACTGGTAGTTTACCGGAACGATGCCCATCCGTTTCCGGTAGCTCAGCTGGCTTGCTCCTGTTGCATTTTCCACTTTTTTTCTTTTATGTATTGCGGCACAGTAGCTGAGGTGCTTCCCACCTCTAGCTAACGTGTATACTGAATGAATGAGTCAAACAATAGACGTACTGTTCATTGATTTCGCAAAATGAACTCTGACACCGTCCCACATTCTCGTCTCTCTCTTAATCTGCGTTCTTACGGCGACTCTGGACACGCTGTTCGATGGCTATGAGCATTTCTCGACGGGTGAGAGATGTGTGTCCGGGTGGGCTCCAGTCTTTTCTTTCAGCAGGTTGTTCTGAATGGTGTTCTACAAGGATCAGTCCACTGTTGTTTGCCGTGCATGTGAACGAATTACCGGAAATGTTGGGGATACCTACCATCATGTTTGCTGACGACTTAAAGTACTAGTGTATGGCGAACGACCCTGATGTTTCTCAGGTTCTGCAGCAAACTGTTAACAGACTTCTATACCGGTCCATTTTGTGACAAATGCCCATAAGTCAGGCTAAATTATCGGTTCTGCGCATGGGGTTTGATGGTTCAATGACGCACTACGTATTGGATGGGAAGGAAATACCTCATGTATCCCGCCGCCAGGTTGATTTGGGTATCACGCTATCATCGGGCTGTGAATTTAATGAAAACTGGGAAAAGCCACCCTGCATGTTTCCGAACCCTCTGGCTACTCCGTAAATCTTGTAGGGTTTTAACGGAAGAAATGTTTGTCAGATTGTTTAAAACTTTTGTTACACCACGCCTGGAGTGCTGCGTCCAAGCTTCTCCTCCCTACTTAACTTTGGAGAAGGTGGCGGTAGAACAGGTTTTACGGGTCGGGACTAAAATGGTTTGTTCGTTGTGCACCTATCGCACCCTGCCGTGTTGCTCAAATTGTGGATGTTCTCGTTACACTATCGGCGTTGTCGTGGAGATTTGATTCCCACTTCTCGCATCTTGACGGCATGGATCGGTCCAGATTTATCTTCTCTCTCATCCGACTCAGTTATTAAATCTTCGTGAGCATCCGAATAAGTTTGCACAAACTCTGGTCTGATTGGGTTCGCGCTAACAATTCTTTATCACGTAGAGTGCTAGACTCTTGGAGCGCGTCCTACTGTTCTCGCTCCTCATCTTAGCAACTTGCGGTGTGCGTACTTGTTGACTGTTTTCCATTCTCCGCAGATATTATGGACACATGCAGGTGACCTGCGTGTTATGTCTGTTTATTCGCATACTGCTAAGCCTTTACTACTAACATCGTACTCTGAGCAAGAACGTGGTTGAAGGGGCCAGTAATTGCTGGAGATAGATTAGCTGTGTGGAACCAGATCTGAGCGTTATTCAGGCGCATGAGTTTGAGTGCACTTGTGCATACTTTTTGTTTAATTTTTTCCATTGGTTCTTTATCCAGTGCCTTACAGTGGCGTTTCATTTTATCTTTACTGTATGAGATGACTCCTATGCCACCATGCGACCAGCGCTTTTTTCTAATCTTTCTGGTGCTATGGAATGCCGCATGCTTCTCAACTCTCTCGATTAATTAAGATGCCGCTCTGACTTCGCTACAATTGAACAGTGTCTAGATGTATTCCACTCTATACCTTTTCTCAGCCTAGTGCATCCATGAGGCTTTCAAATTCCCACTGAAGGAAATCATGTTCTTGCACAGATCTTTCGAAATGGTCCTTAACGTTATCATTCGGCATCCAACGGGCGCAAATGACCCTAAATGCTACTGTTCTTTGAGTGAGCAATCAAAAATCAGCCAATATCATTCCACTCTATGCACTCATCTGTTATACTATCGGCTGATTTGAGATTGTTTACTCAACGAACAGTGTGCATTTTAACATGTGTTTACGCCTCTTATATGCGACTTGATAGAGAGAAAGGAACATGCAATTATCTGCGAAAAGGTATAGAGATGCACGGGCCAACCTGCTAGATTTCATTGATGCTGTCGATGACACCGTTCATTCGGTACAGTGTTTGTTGTCACGGCGAAAGTTGAGCCAGGCGTTTCCGACATCAGCTGTGACAACTCGCTCGCATTAGACGCTTCGGTTGGATGCACTGTGAGCAGAATGAATAACCATGTAGAGATCCGTTCGTACCGTTCCATTGTCTGCTTCGTGTTACTTAGATATCCCACATGAACTGTGTGACAAGCGCGATTTCATCATATTGATTGTCTCCCAGTAACTGCTTCGGCACCATTCCTGTTTGTCGAGGGATACATACCATGTAGACGTCCACAACGCATATCTCCGTCGTTTAACAGCACATCCATCTTTCTCCTTCGATATTGTATGCGACACCACTGGACACAGCGCTTCACTTGATCGCAAAGTCACATCGATTTCGATGTCCCCGTGAGTCCTGTCAGATTGTCAGCCGGCTAGCGATTTCGCATACCTTCGATACTACTTACAATCTCACTTTACTTTATCCTGTTCTAAACGTTCTTGATCCGTCGGTTTCCTATGGCATCACCTAGGTTGCATCTGTTCCGTTTGGCACGCATCTCCGCTGAGAGTGTTTGAGCGCCGTCGTAAGTGGTCAGATGGTTGTGAAATGTGATTTTCGTGCAATTTCGCTTCAAGTTGAAATGGCACGACCCGTTGTCCGTGCGTCAGAAAAGGAGAGATGGTTGGCAGTCCCCTGCACAAGGTCGGACCGGGTCAATTGACCCACTCTCCGAGGCATATCACGCCCTGTACTTCTGGGCGGCCTTTTTTCCGCTTTCCTCTCCACAACATTGCTGACGGCGGATCCATGGGCAAACCAAGATTCCCACGATGCCTCCTGTTGGGACACGTATGGTGGAGGTCCCCGTGCGTAGTCGATCTCCTCCACAGCTGTGCGACTGCCGTTCCTCACCTGCATCTTCGCTACTAACCCATCCGTCGTTCGCCTCGAGTTGCAGCTCTGATGATGGGGTTTGCTTACAACACCGACCTCCGACGACGACTGTCCCTTAGAGATTGCTTGATTCATGGAATAGTGTGCGTCGTCACCCGATGGCGTGGTCGCGACTCATCACAGACCCAACGAGGCCCTTGGATTACAGTTCCAATGCCTCGCTTTCATATCCTATCCATACCTATTTCCGTTGTTATACTTTTCCCTACTGCTCCCCCCCCCCTCCGCCTCCTCCGTTTTTGTCACTTCACATGGTCGGCGAAGCGGCGGGCACTGCCAGTGCAATCCACGTGAACGTTACCTGGTTGGCTGTCCATGGAGTGATTTGCGCGTATTGCTTTGGCACTGTTCGTTTGCAAATGCTACTGTGGATAAATTCCCCCCCCCCCACCCCGCCGGTTCAACGACTCGCTCAGAAAGGAACATGGACGGATGATTAGCCCACTGTCCCCGTCCCACTTGAATCTCTCTAGCATCCAGTAACATTCGCTTTGTCCTATACTGGTGCGTAGCGTTACATGCTTCGGGATGTGCTTTGCACCTTCAAAGTGCAAGATATTGTAGCAGCACTAGACCGAGACACCATCGTTTCTATCTATCAGCGAACAGCCACTTGAACTGGTGGGTCGGTCCAGCTACGTTGGAAGTTGTGTCACATCTGGAGGTAACCACGTCGTATCTGTAAGGCTAGTATGCCATTTCAGAAGCTCAACCATCTATGCAGACGACGATCAGTGCTAGTCAGATTGAAACACAGCGTACCCATCAAAAGACCTCAGGGCATGTCACGGGGCAGGTGAGAGTGGTCTGTGGTTGGTGGTTTCTCGGTTGGTGATCCGGCGGTCCATTTCCGTTCTTCCAGAGCACGTTCTGGTGACGCGCGATCCTGAACTCGTTATATGAACCTCCTTCAAGCAGTATTCTGTAATGTGCGTATCCTGTGTAACAAGATGTGCGAAGTTGGCGTTCTTGTGAATCACTCTCATCCAGATGCTGTTGCTTTCACAGAAACGTGACTCTCCTCAGGAGTCATGAATAGGGAACTATTTCTACCTGGTTACGCACTACTGAAGTCGGATCGTCCATGCGACCGTCGCGGAGAACTTGTCCTCTGCACCGTCTCCAATTTAAATGTTTCCAAAACATTATCTTCCGCTCAGCGGATAGGACTGTCGGAGCCCTTTCGGCTGACGTGTGTTTTTTTATTTGAAATTGCCTTCTTGTATAAGAGCCCTGATAGTCCTTGCAGAATATACATTGGTTTCATTCGCAGTCACTCAACAAATCAGTGCTTGGTGCTGAGTGACTTTACCTTTCCTAACATGGGTTGGCGCAATCTTCGTTGCGAAGCTATAACCGTGGGCTTAGCCGCAAAACTCGTATGGTTGATGTTGCAATCCCTTCTACACGATTTTGTGGATCAGTTCACTCGGTTCATGGAAAGACAAGTTCCATCCATCCTCGATCTAGTTTCCATGAAGCCAGTGGACTTCGTAAACAACATTGTGTACGATCCACCACTGTGAGCTAGTGACTACGCGTGCATGTCATTCGAGTGTGCTTTCAATAGAGCTCAAGAAATTTGCGCTACCAGAATTCCTGACATCTGGCGTGCTATCTTCCGTGCAGTTAGAGCCAAAGCTACCCTGTCACCTTATAAGATTTCGGCAGCGGTTTATGTCCAGACGGCGCGGGATAAGTTGGAAGTATTCCTCTCTTAGGTGTCCCTTCCTTACATTCCGTTCTCAGTTGGGGAGAAGTCAAGCGCCGTGCCACCCTTTTTTGGTTTAACCACACGCTAACTGCTGAACAGACGGGCCATATGTTGACAGACTTATTTCTCGACTCACTCGGATGATACTTTGTTGCGTTATTGAGCCCTCCGTAATACATATAAGCAAGATCCAAGGTCAGTTGGACTTCGCTATGAAATGGGATTAGTAAACTCAGTTTCAATCAACCCGAGGCTAACGTTTGCTTATACAGTCTAACCTGCTATGAGGACCAACCAAAAACAACCCCCAATGTTTTCTCCTATGAGTAAAGTCCCTATACATAAACCTATCCAAGGCGACCACACTTTGTCGGTTCCTTGATTGGTCGCCTTAGACAGGTTTGACTGTACTGTCCTTTCTATCCATTTAAATGAGATAACAGGAAGGCAAGTTCTGTGAGATAGTACCATTTCGTGCTATCTGGTCGCTTGCAGACTAGCATGGTATTTAGCGTTCACGTGAGAATGTCAATAACCTGTTCATTTAGAAGACACAGACACAACAACAGATCCGCAAGTTCAGCAGCACAACAGTAAGCCGTACCGATGCTTCGCTGCCACACAACCACCACCAGTCGCGCATGGGCTAAGAATACGGCGATAGTCTCCCGGTCCCCTAAGCAGACTCATACCCACGACCTCAGGGTCGACACGCTCTTATTGTTATGATGGTCAGGAATTGGTCTTTAAACCTTTCTACTGTCCCTTCGAACCGAAATCATTTTTGAATAGCAGATCATGAAAGTATTTGTCCCTAAGGTACTGGACTTGGTGAGTTTACAAGGAACCTCCCTGCTCAAACAAGTTGACACACCAATGGGATTCAGTGGAACGATTCCGTGCGAACCAAAAACTTTATGGACATCTCAACAGTGCCAGGCCTCACCACTGGTTACGCTTGGCGGGTATACACTCAAGAGAAGAGGCAGTTACCAACGCTTTACTGGCCCATTACTTATCTACCTTCTAAGGAATACGAGATTCGAACCTCACTCCTGTTTTCTGTTATTTCAACCTTAGGTTCATTCCGTGTCACTTTCAATGCAGAAACGGTGCTTAGAACTGCTATCCTTGTGCGTACACAGCTCTCCAAAACGCATTGTGGGTAGCAGCCATGCATACTTCCGAACCGCTTGCTGGTTCTTTCAGCACTGTTTATACGAGAACGTAGTCCCATCAAGGGGGAAGTAAGGTTTCATTACCCCTGTTCACGAGGGAGGAAGTATATTTGAGGCTACCGATTACCACTCGATAACGCTTCTCTCTATGCCCGCCGAGGTCATGAACGCCATCATTACAAACGCACCCAAGCAACATGGTTTTCCTCAACGTCGATCGTGTTTCACGAATCTGCACCGCAAGTAACGGTGCTCGAACACAGATAGTTGGCGCAGGTCAACGGTTCGACCAGGCCACGTCTCGCAACCGCACAACAATACAGCACGGACAGTCGCACAATAAACTCGTCCTTTGATGAGGAGACGGGTGTCATGGCGGCGCCACAAGTGTTTCAGTCTGGAGAAAGCGAAACGAGCTCTTGAGATACGCATCGAAACCTCATCTCCAACAGCCCTACCGGCAGTGATGCAGCTCCCCAGGTAGAAAAAACTCCACAATCTCGTGTCTCACCACCAAAAGTGAGTACAGATACAAGCATCCGCCAGTCTTAAAAAGTGCTTTACACTTAGACGGTGAAAAGTGCATGTCATACTTCACCGCTTCAACCGCTAAGCGGTTAAGTGCAATTTGGACGGCGTGTAGACCGTCACCCAGCAAGGCGGTATCACCAGTGTAGTCTAAGTCAACTACTCGACTATCTGGGAGGAGCTCGACGCCGGTGTTTAACGAGTCTTCCAGAGGAATGCGGAGATAGGGCACCCTTCTCGAACCCCAGTGGTGACAACAAAAGGCGAAAGCTTGGCATAAACCCTAACTCTACCCGAGTTCAGATCGTGCATAGTACGCAGCACGGAAACGAACTTCCCGGGAACACCATTTCTCAACGAACAATGCCACAATGCAGTCCTGTGGACAGAATCGAAAGCAGCACGGATATCCAGGAACGTAACAATCGTTGGCTTTTGATACACAGGGTGGAGCTCGAGGATCTGGCGGTGTGAAACTTTGATCGATGCAGCCGCGACCAGGGCGGAACCTAGCCTGTTCTTCCCGCTGTAGTGATTCGCGCATTGGGGATACCTGCGAAGTAGGATGGACATCAAAAGCTAGGAGACGCCGGAGACCAGACTTATACCACTGTAACTGGAGCACCTTGTACGCAAGCCCTTCTTGAAAATGAGGATGACTATCGACTCACCCCAAGACGATGGAACCTCCTGTTTTGACCAGACTTCTGAGAACAAAGCGGTGATTTCTTGAACCAGAGAATTGTCACCACCTTTTAAGAAAGCAGGAGGTAAAACATCAGAGGCAAGTGCTTTATGACGCTTCAGTAGGTGGGGTTCCTGTCAGATTTCCTGGTGAAAGGATCTGTGGAGACAGACTACTGAGCAACACTGCGCTCTCTCCATAGCAAGCAGATGGGGCTGGTGGTCATTAGAACTGCGAGCCAAAGTGTTCAGCCCATCTTTTCAACCGTCATTGTAGATTATTGACCAATGAGTCATCCTGTTCGTAGATTGTTTCGCTTACTCCAGTTTGGAAACCTTCGGTGACTCGAATGAGATGGAAGAGTTTCCTGGTATTGCCAGAGAGACTCGCAGGTTATACATTATACATGTTGTACATTTGTATATTCTCGTCTGCGAGAGACTGAAGCCGAGAGGGCCAGATGGAAATGTACAGAGGCGTCATGCTCATGCATGTGGTTTTCAGGTATTATTTGTCAGGTGTTTTGTAACGCATTCCAAACGGGCAGATGACAGCACCCGCAACCTGAGTGCTAAGTTGCAGCTTGTCTATTGTGAGTTTGCGTTTTCCAGCCAGCTTACAGATGCACGTATTAATTTTCGTCCTCCAGATGGCCAAAGCAGCCAGGCCACTCTCCCGATAAATGTGTAAATAAAGCAGGGGAATTAGGTTAAACGAGGGAAAATAGAACTAATGAATGCAGTGCCAAAAGACTAGACATAAATTTTATATGGTAATCGGAATATAATGCAACTAGATAAAGCAATTCTTTAAGCATCACAAGATACTCAGTATGCCATTCATTTATCAAACCAGTGAGTGACCTTGTAAGGCGACCGAACGAATTGGATTACCAGCCTAAAGAGCTTTCTATGGCGAAAAATGGGGAAAAAGTAAAAACCAACAAGCCAAACATTGCAACCAGACGGTGTTCTACCTTATAATGGCAAAATAAATGCGATATCCTCAACAGTTTGCAAGTTACGAAAAGCTGCGAATAACGCCCTACGTTAATTTTCGCTAACATTGCGGTTTTGCTTTCCAAGCAAACCACGAAAAGAAGAAAAACATGAAAAACGGTGCGGATAGATAGATTCTAGGTAACAAGACGCATCTAATAAGCCGGGACACAGCACAGTAGTAGCGATGGTTGCGACGTGCGACCAGGAAGACCGAAAAATCTGGTTTTTCGTGCGTAAGTACTTGAAAATAAAAAAAATGATTAACGCGTGTAACTTCGCGTTCATGTTAAACGATCCATGCGGGACCTTACGTAAACGCAGTATCTGTGAACTCGCCTCAATTAGTCCATCATAAGATGAGCCTGTCGAGCATTCTTTTGAGGATACTGAGACTTAGCGAAGTGCAATGAAGGAAAAATCTACTTTTTCTATACCTTCAAGTAGTCAAGAGTATAGTGCTGGGCAACATTAGCCTTGACCACATGGAGACAGCAGGCCAGCTCAATATTCATTTGGCCAGTATGAGCTCATCTGCGTGCAATTCATGTGGTAGAGACTGCAAAAACGACCATTGTTTTTGCGTTCTAGATAACAAAAGACTTCGGTCCGCTCTACTCTTGAGATGCAAGGCTTAGGCCAACAAAAGTAGATAAGAAGAGGAAATATAGGAAGTAGGCTGCAGTACCGATAATTTCACTGAGACGGTTAAGCGGGGCCTTGATGACCATTGCTCTAAGACCTTAGGATTGAATTAGGTGGGAATATAGGTTTTCCTCGTACACTAAGCGTTCACCATTATATCATTCTCGAGGCTCCCCTTTACTGTTTTATAGGTCTGATGTAGTTGGGTCATTAGCTTGCAGTGGAGGTTCAACTAACGGTCCTTTTGGAAACTTTGCGCAATTGTCGATCCAGATATCCACATTCTCTACTTCAGCTGCAATCGGCCGGGACCGAGCGGCGTCTGTCAAGCAGCGACAAGGAGACAGCAGTGATCTAGCTTTTCGGCGTGTTATTGTTAGCTCCAGAACTATGGATGCTGACAGTAAGTAAGACATCTTTGATGCGCACATAATGTGAATCCATATCGTCGTTAGAACCTGGGGTAATCAATGTTGATAGGGAGGCCTGGCATTTGACTAACTTCCTAGGGTTTTATAGATTTTCTATGCTCCGAAACGCATGCGTAACTTGGCGCGAACCGATGTGTGGTCGGAGTCCAGACAAGTTGACCAGTACGATCGGCAATATGTTTCACTTCCGCGCCATCTGTAGCACATTGCTATGTAGTCTAGTTGGGACCACTCTTTCGCTTGAGAAGGCAGACGCCAGGTAGCAGTCTGTCTCTTTGAATGTGGAGAACTGGTACTCGAGGAAAACAAGCGATGATCAGAGCAGAGAGTTAGTAGTCTCTCTCCATTGTCCGATCGACCACTACTAAGGCCAAGACCATCCCCTAGATGGTGTTCACTTGGTGGCAGACGACTCACTCGGGCATTAAATTCTCCGGCAAAAATGACAATATCAGACTTTTTGGTGGAACGGGGAAGGTTATGTAGTTGTTGATAATAGCAATCCTTGACTGCACATACCGACGTTTACTTAACTTAACGGAACCTCGTAATCTGACTGCACACAGCCGAATGTTGACTGGGATCCAGTCAAGTTGAGCGGTCTCAGCCCTGTCACTCAGTGGAACCCTTGGGCCTGGCCAGAAGCGGTAGCCTCTGAGTCCCCGGAAAGACACATACGGTATTTGACGTCAGGGCTTGCCAGAGAGGTTATTCTGATGACGGTATTGAAGTATTGCAAGCTGGTTTCCAAGATGCAGTAAATGTCTACCGAAGGCGTCTCAAGGGTGCGGGCCAGGCAAGCTTGCCGTCCGATCTGCATCGGGGTGCGAACATTGAATGCTGCGAGGCCGAATGGAGAACCAGATCGAAGAAAAACTGGAGGCTCGGCGGAGTGTGAGAAGGTTGTGATCGCTGGGCATCGAACATCAAAAGTTTGACTCTTACTTCCATTAGGTGCAACCATTGAGCTGCTGTTGGCGGTGAACAGGAAGGGCATAAGTGTACTTAAAGAACGGGACATGGGACGATTTGTGAGTGGTGGTTGAGCAATGGATACGGAAGAGCCAGAAGACGTAGCAAGAGTGCAAGTTGTAGCAGAAGAATCCATCCATGATTCGTCGGTAGGCGTGATACTACCCGGTTGTCTAGGCCGAAGTAGAGGGTTGCCTTAAGAGGCGCTTCTCTGAGCCTGTGACCAGGGATTGGACCTTCAAGGCAACAGGGCGATATGAAGCCGCCGCAACCTGTTGGGAGCCGGTGACCAAACAAGTGGTTCATACGTCTGTAGGTCCTCCAAAAGAACAAGGGCCGAACACACTTCAATTGCCATACCACGCTGAGAGAGGCTAGGGGCAGTGACTTTAATTAGTGGCGAGTCACAGTGTTGTTAAGCGGACATATGTGGTTACTATAGGGAGAGCGTTTGCCAGGCGAAAACCCACCACGAACTGGAACACTGCCACCGCGCCATTTGCTGGAACGTGATATTTCCGAACCACAGCTGGTACCACAGTGAGGTTGTTCTACAAGCTAGCCTATTTTTGTGTTTTCTTATTCCGATCTTGTTTTCATATTCCGCCGTGATTCTAATGGCAAAATATCGGTGGCCAGCCACAGTACGCCTGCGCCTACAGAGGGACTATGGGTGCCTTGCACTGCACCACCTACAGCTCCAACCACACACCCCATATCCAGTGTAAACCCGAAGAAATAACACCGGGCGACATTTGGATAGAAGCCACGTTTCATCAACGGAGCCGGCCCACACTCCTTCACAGACAAACACAAGCACGCTGTATTTGGGGAATCAACCGTACACAAGGCGGTGGCTGGACTGTTGTCCGCTCCACACTGAGTGCATAGAACCACTCTTCGAGCCTAGCACGACCACGAGGACTGTGCACCCCGTCCCCTCCAGCAACGACCAACTGTCTCCTAGAGCCAGTATGGATGAGGTAGTGGGTAATAGACAGGTAGGCACCGTATCAACATGCACATCAAGCGCAGCCACACCGGGGATGTCAAACAACAGTCAAACAATTGGAATGATATTATCAAACAAAATAAATCTGTTAAAGCATACGGGTATGCCGACATAACTTTTCGCTAAAATAGCATATGAAGTAAGTTTGTTGGCAGCGAATCAGTGATAAGTGCAGAAAGGTTCACAAGTTACTCAAAAATGCTACAAACGAAATATATTGCTAACGAAGCTAACCACAATTAGCGTAAGCAACGTAGCCAGTTGATAGAAAGTTATTCAGGTAGGCAGAGCAAACCAAAGAAAGTGGCATGAAATTTATGCAACTCAAAAAGACTTAGTTTAGGTGTACCTTGGTTTAGCCCATCATCATCATTATATACATCAGATTGAGGTGGAAAACACCTCAGCTACTGTGCCGCAATACATAAACCAATAGGAAAATAAATACAACCGTTGCATGCCAGCTGAGCTACCAGCAACGGATAGACATCGTTCCGGTAAGCTACCAGCCGGCTACTGGGCAAAAAGAAAAATTATTATGTTTTACGTTACGAAATGAGATCGTGGTTGGAGGGGGAGGCTAAAATGGATGGGGCGGGACGAAGAAACTCACAGCACGAACGCCGCTGAGGTCGGCTCCTTGCCATATCAGCAAGTGTATCCAGCCAAACGTGTTCAACGTCTTTTGGACTCCAACCAGGGAGCCGAGACGCTCCAACCGAGGCCAGCTCCGAAGTGAGGGCCTTCATTCCTCTGGACCAAGTCATCGGTTGGCCACCCCTCCTCTTCTTCCACCCACATCCCCGGTGAGCAAACAACGCAGTCGCGGAAGCCGGTGGGCTGGCATGCGTAACACGTGACCAGGCCATCGGAGCCTGGTGCGTGAAATGACGGTGCTGAGCGGTTCAGTTCCTTCTCCTGTGTCGCAAACAAGGCGTCGAACACGCTAGTTACTCACGCGGTGTTCCCACCAGATGTGAGCCAAACTGCGAAGGCACCGATGGTCGAACGTAACAGCCCGCCGATCGTAGCGGCCAGTTTTCACAACCGTACAAGAAGGTCGAATGTACCGCTGCATTGTACATTCTAGCCTTCAGGGCGACGGTTATGTCGCGCCGGCGTCATAAGTGGCGAAGGTTAGCAAAAGCGTTTCGAGCTTTTGCTATACGGTTCGTGATCTCGTCTTTGATCCCAAGGGCGCTGATACAACTTCCCAGGTAGTTGAATTACCGAACGACTTCTAGCTGATCCCCACCAAGGGTCAGCGTAGGAGGCGATCCCTGACAATCTTGGAGCAACGCTTTGCATTTCGATGGTGCAAAGCAAAGCCCGAAGTGACGGACCGCCAGTGCTAATCTGTCCAGGGTGGCTTGGCACGTTTGTTAGCTGTCACAGATTAGAGCAATGTCGTCTGCATACTCCAAGTCAAGAAGTCGTTCTCCTGGGAGTAGCTCCACACCTTCCAATTCATATCCTGTAAATGTAATCTCCATGACTTCGTCAATAGCAAAGTTGAAGAGGAAAAGTGACAGCGGGCATCTTTGTCTCACACCGCTGGAGATATTGAAGAGTGGCGACAGCTTGCCGTAAGCCCCCACTCTGCTTGAGTTACGCGCGTATAATGCTCAGATAATATTTACATATTTCTCGGGCACACCTTTCCTGAGTAGACAATTTCAAAGGGCACATCGATCAACCGAATCGAAGGCACCTTTGATGTCGAGGAACAAGACTACGGTGGGCCGCCAGTATGTGTGACGGTGCTCCAACAACTGACGCAAAGTGAAGATATGGTCGATGCAGCCACGACCCCGACGAAACGCGGCTTGCTCCTCACGAATCTGGCTTTCAGGAGCGCCAGTCAGTCTGAGAAGAATTATGGAGTCGAGTAATTTGGAGGCGATGGAGATCAGACTGATTCCTCTATGGTTGCCGCATTCCGAACGCGAGCCTCTTTTGAAGATGGGAACAATAACGGAGTGGCTCCAGTCGGTTGGGACAGTCTCCTACTCCCACAGTTTCGCTAGTAATTCATGTAAAGCATCAACAAGAGCAGAGCCTCCGAATTTGAAGAGGGCTGGAGGAAGATTATCTGGTCCCGCGGCTTTATTAAACTTCAACAGTCCGATCTCACGTTCGACTTTTGAGCGAAAGCGGATCCAAAGGGACAGCCCACGGAGCAGGGCGATCAGTGGCCGGCGAAGAATCGAACAATTCTAGCCGATTAAATTGCTTTTCAAAATGCTCAGCCCAACGCTCCAAACGTTTTGACAAATTGTGGATAGCCTGTTTACTCTCATCACGTATAGTTTCACTAACACCAGGCTTCCTGCTGCCCGTTTCCCGTATCAGACGGAATAACTTACAATGGTTGCCAAGGGCAGCGGCCACTTCCATCTCTGACGCAGGATGAAACCGCCAAGGTTCGCGGTCTCTGTTGAGGATAGCACGGAGTTTTACTCGGAGCTCTTTGCGAGTTTCATTGTGTTCGCTTCCAGCCGGAATATGCGGCGAGCGTCGATAAGTTCCAGAGACTGTGTGGAGACCCAATTTCCATGTAGGCTATCAGACATACCACGTGAGGATTTGCCTGGCGAACATGTGACCAGTGACCATCAATTGTCTCCAGTGAGCGCTTACTCAACTCGCATGTCAGCGTACTTCGATACGCATTCAGAACAGTTGGCTGGTGTTAATGCGCTCACGTCGTCGTGGGCGTCCGCCAAAACGTATCCGCATGTCAGCACATACAAGTGCATGGTCGGTGTCCACACATGTGCTCCAAATCGAGCGACAGTTCTGGATGCAGCCTCTTCAGCGGTAACTGATAGCAATGTGATCCATCTTCCTCCAAGGCTAGTGGGTGCCAAGTCACCCCCTGGTGGGTGCTATGTCGGAAGTTAGTGCTCTCAAGAAATAAGCGGGCATCTTCACACAGATGAAGTAACCGCTCACCGTTATCATTACGGGAGCCTACACCGTGCTGACCGCCCAAATGCATTACATCAGTGGACAACTTCCCAACTTGTGCGTTCAGATCCCCCGCCAGCACAACAGTGTCCGTGCTTCTTCTGAGGTGAAGGAACTTGTTCAGTTGGCGATAGAAGTCGTCTTTTACCGAATCATCGCTACAGTTTGTGGGTACATAGGCAGTGATGACGAATAGACACCTATTAGTCCCACGCGACTTCTAAGCTTCGAACGAACCAGCTAGTCGGACCACACACATCCGGCTACTGATTGGAATCCAATCAACCAGAGCAGCTTCAGCCTGGGGACTCAGAGCAATGCCAACACCAGCTTGGCCGGTGCTCGAAGCTACATCGTCACCGGATAGGCGCAATGAGAAAATACTGCTTGCGTCACCTGAAGGGGATCGCAGAGTGAGCACAAAGTTCGAGTCTTGCAGGCGGGTCTCCGATAAGCAGCAGATATCGATTGAGAGGGTCTTTAATGTTCGGTCAAGTGCTGCCTCTTGACCGATCTGTAGCAATGTGCGTACATTGAGGCATGCCAATTTGAAGGAGGATCGAGCACTCCAAATGAAAGCCGATGAACTGAAATGGATCGCTTTGTTGGACATGGGCTTGTCGACAGGAGAGGAGTGACGCTCCGCGTTAGCATGTGAGTTGGAATTAGAATAGAAACGCCTAGCAAAGCATGTTGGGGGAGAGTCAAGAATCGGGGCGTTGAAAATGGGGGATATAAGTAAAGTTGGAACGGGACGGTGAGAGTGAAAAAGCGTAAGAGGGGGAATAAGAAGACGGGAAGGCTTGAGCAGTAGCATCCAAACCCCTATCCACGCTGCTCGATGTAGCAGATAGGGCACCGTTGATTATCCTCTGGGGTGACCAGAGCATCAAGAAATTGCTTGACGAAAGATTGATAGTATTGCAGGATACTGGGCATGATACTGTCAGGTTGTCTAGGCCTAGACTAGAGAATGATTAGGGTTCTCAACCAAAGCCTTTGATTCAAAAACGTTACCGCAAGGCAGAGGGTTTGGCGTTGGGCTACAAGGAGTCCGTTTTAAGGAATAATGTGCCACCCTCATTCCAACCCCTAACCTGGAGGACCAGGAGGCTGAGTTTGTCTGACCTCTAACCATTGACCAATCTGGTATGATTGGCGCTGAAGGTGCAGAAAACACCACCCAGCATAGCTCAATGGATCGCTGAGGCACACAAACCATCGCACCACAGTAAGGTGCAGCCTCATTGCGATGGTGGTTTAGCCCAACTGCGGTGAAGAAGCATCATATATGCAACATCAGCCTCAAGATGGGGCACTATATAAATATATATACACCATCTATTTGAACTTTTACAAAACGTTCAGTTGTTTGGGCCATTGTATCTTGCTTCTCAGACTTCAGCACCGTGGTATGGGATATCCAATATTGGAATAAAGGTTAAGGTCTGGACAGTTTTGTCCGATTTAATTCAAATGGAGTGCGGCGTACTGTAGGTTTCGGTACTTTGGCCTTGTGCTGCTCTTAGTCTTAAGTACTGATCTAGCGAGAGTTATCACCTCAAAAATTTAACTCTTCGTGAACGACGTTAAGATTTGGTTCGTGATTAGGGGATGGGACGACTATGAGATCCTCCAGCGCGATTTCCATGGGGCTTGGGATTTTTCGGTCAGGAATACGCTGCTATTCAATGTGAACAAGTGCCGAATTGTTCACATTCGTCACTAACACGCCTACATCTACAGGCTTGGGGCGCACGATCTGCAGACCACCTCTCAGGAACGTGACCTCGGTGTGTTGGTGCAGGCCGACCTCGGTTGTTCCACACAGTGTGGGTTCACTTCAAAATGTGGTCAGCTGTATGTTGGTCCTTTGCGGTGAGGGCACTCGGGAGCTTGCATTCATACATTTTATTTATGATGTCCAATGCTGAATACGCTATCCAGGCTTAGGAAATTTGGACAAAGCCGGTCGCAGCGCTCGAGACCCCACAATGTCGCGCCGCTTGGAATACAATCACCGTCAGAATAAACTCGGAGTGTCCAGTGAACGCTACCGGCAGCTACACAGGCTTTACTATGAAATGCAAAACACCGAGTAATCTTAATAACGCATGCCGCCATCTTATGAAATTCAGCCCAAACACTAAGCAAAGAGACATTCGCTTGCAAGTAAGTCAGCATTACAGTCGTCTGGATTGTGGACGAAGTGACTTTTCTCTTTGGGTCTGTCATTCCCGGGGAACGCCCATCCGAACTCAGTTGTTTCTGTCCCCCTTTCAGTTATGTTCTAACAATGTCGCGACTTTGCATTTAACTATGTGCAATTTGTTACATAAATGTGGCACCCCAGAATGTATTCCAGTGGATTAACGTACTTGGAATTAACATTCACGGGGACATCGGCGCAGGTGGGTGAGCTGTCCGATCATGCTTTACAAGAAGCGTTAGCCACAATGACCTGTTTAACTGTTTTGCACGGTGTAATCCCATTTCTTCAACCTTGCATCAAATATGCCATTATCCTGTCGCGTTCTGTTCTGTTCGCATATCTAAACTGATTTTGCACCTCTCTTCCTCACCAACCCACGGAACTTGTTGGGCACATACTTCTTTGTCATAAACCATTATTCAATGACCGCTACGCGTTGATAATGTCGGGATGCTAGTTTACCTTGGTCATCGATGCACACGTGGCCTTGCTTGTTGCTGATAGGACCATGGAGTAAGTTTGATGTCGACTATTTGGTTCGTAACTAGCATCAAATCTTCTGGTGCAGCTTCAGAGCGCCTACGTTGACTTGTGCACCTGTTGATCCCACACCCCAGCGAGCGATGTCTTCGCGTAGAGTGCATGGTCAGATAAGGCGTCAGATGATGCAACTGGAAGGCCTGAGAAAATTGGCTGATGAGTGCTTTCTTTCTAGGAAGAGCATTCGAGCAAGCTCTATCAAGGGATGATGCTGTTTGAGATGGCGCGGTTTCGAGGTCATTGATGTCTTGTGGTATCTGATTTATTCAACAGTTATAATTTTAACTGTTTTTTTGCAGTAGTTTCCAAGTCAAGTAGCCTTCTAAGCGTTATGCTATTCGCCATGCCTACTTCTGAATGTTATGTCGTACGTAGGTGCTATTATGGTAGTCCGTGGCTTTGGGAGTCTTCTCCACCATCTGCAACATCATAACTTCCATGTCAGTAAAGGATGCGCAGCACTATATCGCAGTCAGATTGCATTTCTCGACTGTCTGCTGTCCTCACCTGTGGCCTTGTGACATAAGCCGCCGGCTGTTATCAAGAGCCCATGAGTCCGGTTCCTGATAGGGCAGAGGTGTGCGCACCACTGACGAATCTTCGTAAGACGACACGTCCGTAAAGTGCTTTTCCGAGTGTATAGAAGAATATGTGATTTAGAACTTACTGCGAAGGATTCTCAATTAATTTCATCAGAAACCCCTTACTAACAAGTCATTCTTGTTCTTGTGGTTTCTTTTCCGATGAAATTGTCTGTGTGTAAGATAGTAGATGTCAGGCTGCTGTTTACTATTTCTCCTGTCATTATCTTCGCGGTGTGAATCGAGACAATTGGCTCCACGACACCCCCGTGCTCGGGTCTGATTCTGTTCTCCCCAATCAATTTCATTGATTCAACTACTTCTTAATTCCTTGTAAATCTGCATTTTTTGTGTGAAATTGCGTTTAATAATACTGTCGATGCGTTAGCGACGAGGGTACGTATACACACGTTTGCAGAATGACATCTACTGAGTTTTGCGGCAGCGCAAAGTTTCCTTGCTCGCCCCAGTAGTCACATACCCAACTAGGATTCTGTGCTGGGAATACCGTTGACCACCGTATCGCATCGTGTATTTCAATTTCATCTTGGCAGCATTCTTAGGAACTGAGGAGACTCAAAACACGACACTAGCTCGAACCGGCTTCACCATCACCAAGAAGTATAGTGTTTCAAAATCGTGGTGAAAGGTTTCTCGAGAGATCAGTCAGGTGCCCCATCATCTCGGCGTCAAGATGCAGAGAATCACATCCTTGTAGGCTATTTGCAATGAGCGCTGCCTAAGTTTCATTTTGCTGTTACGCGCTGCATTAAATACTGATTCATCTGTTCACAAAATGTCCCCTTCTGGTACATTGCTGAAATTTATTTGATTCACGTTTCTCAGTGTATGCGCAAATTCCGTCTTTTTCCTACACAGTATATTATGTCTTGTAATTTCTTTCTCCCTAGAATATACTTATCGAGGTTCAAGTGTTTTGTGTGGAATTCAGCAAAGTGGCAGGCGCAAGTCAGCTGTATCGGTTGATCAAAAACATGGAATCCAGCTCCGCGGGCACTTCACAAAGTACCCCGGATAATGTAACAAACAAATAAATTTCCCAAATCCTTTTCAAATGATTGTTTTGTATTAATCCACGCGTTTCCCCCGACTAGGGTGAAATCTCTCCACATACCGTCAGACATGATACGAGCATCATTGTGATACGTTGCTGTTGTAAATCGGCAAACATGAGCACGCCTGTCTCCCAAGTGTAGGCGCCAGCACAGCCTTTCCTTCACAAGCGTTAATTTGTGTTTTTTTAACAAATGCCAGGTGACAGGAAGGATAATCCTAATCAATCGTTACCCGTGCAATGCACCAGTAGTGCGATGAGATTTCGCTTCCATACTATCATGACGGTTTAGTGAAGGAGAGAGGTAACAACCTTAAACACCACAGATGCCTTCGCAATTTGGCTCATATCTGGCGGGAACACCGGGTTAGCAATGATCGTGTTCGACGCTTTGTTTATGGCACAGGAAAAAGGAGTGAACCGTTTAGCACCGTACTATCACGCACCAGGCTCCGATGGCTTGGCGACGTGTTGTGCATGCCAGCCCACCGATCTCCGCGACGTGTGTTTGCGCGCCGGGGGTGTGGATGGAAGTAGAGAGGTGGCCAAGCGATGACTTGGTCGAGATGAATGAGGGCCTTTACTTCGAAGTTGGCCTCGGCTCCTTGGTTGGGGTCCGGTTGACCATGAACACGTTTGGCTGGATACATTTGACATGGTAAGGAGGCGACTTCAGTGGCGTTCCTGCTGTGAGTTTCATTGTCCCTCCACATCCCCTGTAGTCTCCCTTTCAACCACGATCTCATTTCGTAGCATAATATAATTTTACATAATATGTTTGTTGCCTAGTAGCCGGTTGGTAGCTTTCCGGAACGATGCCCATCCGTTGCTGGTAGCTCAGCTGGCATGCAACTGTTGCTTTTTATGTATTGCGGCACAGTAGCTGAGGTGTTTTACACCTCTAGCTAACGTGTAGAATGATCATGGATGTGGTGTTGCGGATGCTTGGACCATACTAGGTGCGGCGTCGTTCTGGATCATGGCTGAGTCGTGCTTCAGGTTCTGGAGTGTGACTGTGGTATCCTGTTATAGCGCTTGGATAGGAGGCGCGTCCGGATATCGGCATCGTGTGCAGATTGTAGACCAGAGACGAAGATCAGGCATTTGACCTGGTCCTCTGTGAGCGAACCAAGTTGAAAACGTGCGCATCCACGGTTGACCACGCCCGCGTACGTGATGAAGTCGTCGGCATCACGCTTGACCAGCTGCAGACATTGATAAGGGGCATAGAAGAGGACTGCTCGCCAAAAATCTGGGACAAGATTCGGACCGTCTCGTTGAAAGTAACGTCGCGTGTGTTCTTCAAGGTGAAATTGCGATAGCGTTGGTATTCGAGCGTACCCAGTTTGCGCAGGAGCAGCCAGACCTTCCACGCGTCATCCTGGCTGGCCAGGTCAACGGTGAACAGGTCCTCTTACCGCTTATACCAAGAATCGAACGTTACTGCAGCCTTGGCGTCGTACAGGAACAGCAGCAGGTCGGTCGGTATGCGCTAGACAATCTGATCTAACGAGCCTACGCGACTTACGTTTGGAAGACAATTCAGTTCAGCACCAGAGTATACGTCGCAAAACTTGAGCACCAACCACTCAATGTCATCAGCAGATAAACGCAGTGCTACACAGGTACCGATAGTCGAAAAAAGGCAGTCTTGTGATATCACCGGCACTTGCTTGCCCCGCTCCAACGTCACGTGAATTGGAAGCATATTAGACCTTGCAGCTTATGTTCTTTTTCCCAACTTTGTGTCAGCTTTTGTTAACCAAGCGCCTACTCTTGACTCCGTCAGTCACGCAATAGGAAAGGTAGATGCTTCAAATCTTCGGCGCCGTTTCGCTTAGGGTCTTTCAGTGCGCGTGCTCCATCACAGGCTGGCCAGCAGGTTACTCAGATCTATTAATCCTTTGGTGCTACCGTGTGGTGTTTATGGAACAGGTATTCAAGACAGCAGCGTCGTAAGGCATCATTCACCGCCAGATTAGGACCACATTCCCGACAGTCGTATTCTCGAGCATCGAGAGGCTGAGTCGGTAGTCGAAGATGTTTTTGCAGAAGACCACCTATCTGAACGTACCATAGTAAATAGCTGCTTTTGTGCCGTCCGAACACGAACCTCGATCGAAGGCACATCCATGTGAATGACCTGTGGTGCAAATTAATCGTTCTATACCTATTGCACCACTAGAGTGACTCACCGAGCTGCAACGTAATTATCCACTGTATCGTGTAATTTTCCTCATTCATCACCCTATTTTGCCATAAAAGCTAAGCCAATTATGCACCGATACACGTGGTCTGAAGAAGCTCGCGTCAAGAGCGAAACGTATCCACAATATAGACCTACACAAACCGACTTGTAGTTGAAACCTTCCGAAATTGACTTTTCAGACGGTCTTAAGCCTATTCCGAGAAATCGAACACCAGAAGCCTTTCAACAGCTGGTAAGTCAACTTTCTCAGCTGCTAAGCTCAAGTGTACCTTCTCAACAGACCCTCTCATTGGTATCCACAACAAAGACAAGTTGCCGACGCTGATCGCTTCTATGGTCATTTATCAGTTCGAGTGCGTCTTTGGCGCCACTTACATCGGTTGAGCGGCGCGGCACCTGTCGTAACGCATTAATGAGAAACTTCCACGCTGGTTGCATCGAGGCAGTACCGGGGCTGTAACTAGCTCTTTTATGGCTCATCTGGTTGATAGTGGGCATGAAGTCGACCCAATCCGTGCCTTTCGAATACTATAGAGTCCCTCCTCTCCAGTCGAAAGGCCTGTGACTCCGTACCTTTTCTACCGCCGAGGTGATCAGTATTCGGTTGTATCAACCACTTTTGTGTTCACAAAAGAAACTGATCGAAGCTCTTAAGCTACCCTGGCCGGATAAAACGGAGGATTCTGATGCTGACTGCAATCGTTCGACTACATCTTTGCCCTAGTTTGCGCTTATTGTTTGTTGTTGGTTTACGCCCCTGGTCGATACGTGATCTAATTGCATTTGAACTGATCGAATCCACTGTGACGTCCATTGTTATTTTTACAGGTCCGACGATGAATTCAACGAAAACAATTGCCTACTTTAGTTAGGTCCCTTGTTCTTGATACTTAAATGGGAATTTTTCAGTTACAGAAATTTGAACACTCAAATGTTTTGGTGTAATCCATCAACTTGGAAGCTGTCGAAAATGAACCCATGTTACAACCTTTAATAGATAGAGCCACTATCTCGCACTCTTTGAGAGCAGTAGGGGATCTATTGTTTTTGTTGAGAAGATACATCGCATGTAGACAGTCACCACACCTCCAGGAAAGCGCTGGACGACCGTCTTGTCCTACTGAGACTCGTCAGCAGCGATCGTCTACCGATTTCTGCTGGATTGAACTCATAATCTTAGCCTTACGAGCCAACGACTTATGCCACTGAGCGGTGAGTGACGGCGGCGGACCGCCATGACTGGTTTCTAACTGCGATGTAGCGCGCATCATTCCCCACTGTCATGCATGTTATGAGCGTGCAGATGACAGGGCTGGCCACTTCGACTGCCTTTGCAAGCCGCCACCAATCGAAGTGGTATGCAAACTACTAAGACGACTACTTGTTATCAAAGTAGTAGAGGGATCTATTGTGACTGGTACTTCGGAATGTTGCACCAGTGACCAGTCTTGTCACGCATTCAACGCTCCCTGGGTATGCTTCTGACTCATGCATCAAAACCAGGCACCATCCGCTGTTATAAACCCAGAATCTTAGGCTGCTTAATCTCTCGAAGTCTTCACTGATGATAAGCCGCATCTGGCTTTAAGGGAATCTCAGAGATGCCATCTAATGATACAGCGAAAAGATATTGACAAGAAAACTTGCTGTACACCATCTTGTTGGAGTGTGACCCCGAAACTTGCAAATTAGTTATCGTCCAACCTACCATGGGGACCACGTTTTGTCGGTCCCTTGAGTGGCCACCTTAGACAGATTTGACTGTACTTGGCTTCTTATCAGACACGTTTCAATCAAAATATCAGTGGCGCTGCTACACGCAGCCTCTTGTTTCTTGATCCTTGTCAGGAACCACTATATACCTTTCTCTTGACCCCTATTCTAACTCTTAACTCGTTCTTCCGTTAATTCTTGACACTTTCATCGATCCATCTTGGATTGACAACATCCCTTTTCCCATCTCACTTTGTCGACCCTTTTCGATCGATGAATCCACCGGAGACATTCAGCTGATTTGCACAGCACTTTAAATCAGAAGGTAGTTGATATGCAGTTGAGCCTGTATATGTGAGTGTTGAGAAAACATGGCAGAAATGTATAATAACGCTGCCAACTGGACTAGATAGAAAACGGTTAATGGCAAAAAACGGACATACAAAGGGTCGGCAAATTTATGAGGAATGAAGGTTGGGACAAACAATTTCGCACTGGCTCCGACGAGATTTCACGACGTAAGCTGGGAGTGATGGTGGACATATACACAGCGAACGCAAGGGGCTATTAGTAGATAAAAGAATCCTCGTCACCGAGCTACAGGTGTCGATCATACTCGGGGAGTGTAGTGAAGGAGCGTGCTTTGACAAGAAAGACAAGAAATGCAGTTCGAAACACGCATGCCAAGTCGATCCAATACATATCACGGGGCGGAAACAAAGGGGGGAGGGCAAAGAGTGGTAAGATGAGGGGAGTAGTGATAACAAACTGTTGCACTTGTAAGCTGATCGAAGTTTGGTTAGCAAAATGTTCAACTTGACTTCGCCAGGTATTCGCTGAGATAATTGTCAACCTCCTCGCCATCAAGCGGAACGTTCTGTGAAGTCTGAAACGGAAAGATAAGACGATGCGCGTAGTTAACGAAACACGCAGTAATGTCACACAGCACAGCTCGCAATCCGGGCAAATGAAAACAATTGGGCATCATTTATCGCAGAGCTTAAGCTAATAGTGACTGACTCGAAGATCGGGAGTCTATAAATGTCTCAACAAATAGCTAACCCATATGGGATCCAAGCCGAATTCCCACTGAATGTTGAATAGGGCGGTAATTAGAGCGATGCGGAAACATCGATCAAACACGACGGACGTAGTGCTGTTAAGCGACGGATAACGGTTAGAAAAACCGGAAAACGATGTACAAAAATGGACTAACGTGCTGAACCACTCAACAACTGGACAGTGAAACAACGCAAAATGCTCTCACTGGGCTGAATTGATTTGAAGGCGTCAATTTTTACTTCAATGAATCCCAGAAAACCCTGAAGCACTTCATATTCGGATCGATGCACGACAAAAAGGCTTAAGTAGTGTGCAGGCCTCGGTGCCGCGCGACCACCATCATCAGTCGCGCGAGAGCTGGGTATACAACCGCGGGGTCGCCCGCAACGCGCAGATTCGAACCGGTGATCGGAGTGTAAGCGTGCAATCCCTTCCTTACTCAAAAGTATGACAAGAGAAGTCCTGAATGCTTTCGAATTACGGCCGGTGACAGGAGCAACCAGAGACTTGTGTGGTCAGTTGGATGGCTCACATCGCAAATGTATTATCGGATGCTCATCTGTTCTGCACAAGAATGCATGCGGCGCCAGTACTGTATCTGTCCATGTTCGCTTGTGAAGTTGGTGTGAACACGAATCTAGGCACACACACGACACAATAGAGCCGTAGTGAAAGAGCTTGTGGATTGCGCACTCGAGAGTGAACATCAAGCGGAAACAGTTCAAAGCGCACAAGCACTTGTTCGTGCATAAGAGGTTGTCACGTGCCGCGTAGATAAGTCACACACAGGCTAACGATGACACGGCGGTAACGAACGCAGTAAATTTTGTACTAGCACTGCGGGTCACGTGCGTGCCCCACCCCAATTTGACCCCGTTTCCGTGTTGCCCCTCGATACTGATCTCAAGCATCAATGCGCATCTTCGTAGCCTCAACGTTCACTTTACCTACTGGACGTGACATTCGCTCGAGAACATCGCCAGTACACCTGTCAAAGGGTCACAAAATGAATGCAAGCATTTTCTATCACTCGTCTGGATACTCTACCAGGCGTCTTGGATCACCGTGAGCATGGGTATTAGAAATATGCCGTAACCACGTAGGGATAGTTGGCCACCAGGCAACAACTAGCGGTTGCATGTGGACAAGGATGCTACACGGTCACTCAGGCACACAGAAGAGCCGTGGATTATAAGGTGAGCGCCTGAACCACTTCATCACTAATCTGTGATTTGAGGTGAATATTTTATGAAAGGGTGAAGTGCTCCTGTTGTTGAGAATTATGACGTGAAGGCTACATCTTCGTCCAGAACTATCATATCCGATATATAAATAAATTTTTATTCTCGGTAGAACGAGGCACACCATGATATGACATGATCAGAAGGTAAGAACGTGCATGCAGTTGTAGTGTAGCTAGTGGAAAGGGTTCTGCTGTCATGTATAAGCCGCAGTTGTATGTAGACCGATGCTCCAGATAGGGAGGCTACAAAACGTTAGTTACTAAAGAACACGCTCTGATCACATTGAAAGCTAGTCCGACGCCCTATAAATGGGCATGCTGATGCTGAGATTAAACGCAACTGCGAAGTAAGCCATGATTTTCCGGTTGGTTCCCGATTGTTCATTTATTGTTGCACTTTAGGGATCATGAAACCAGAGCCTTTTCAAGGTGTAATGGAAGAATTGCTCAAACAAGTATGGACGGTTACAGTTGTAACAACAAAGGTATCATCACGGCGGAATCCCAAGATTTCCGATGTGTACATTCTTCCGTGTAGGTGCTCGCTGTCACGAGACCGCAGGTGGTTTATGCGGGTTCCGATGCTGCAGGGACGCCCAAAGCCCAATGTTCCATCGCATCAGAGAATACCGAAGGTGGTGTGAATAGCTGATTAGAATGAACGGACTGGATCATAAAGATGAGGCAAGTAGCCGATCGGATGAGAACTGAACTCTGTCAATGGTCGCACCATGCATAGTCATTCGTCTAAGTGGCGCCGTAGATTGGCTGACAACATTTGACTACGCTCTAATTAGCTTACCGGTCATTTCAGAAAACTTGGTAGACGACCGGTTAGTGTATTTATGGTGATGGACAACGTTTCGCTTTTGACACAAAAGCTTCATCAAGCGAAGTGAATTATCTTAACAGTGGCATTTTATAGCGATTATGGCTAAACTACATACAGAGACGAATCAATTGGCAGTTCATCAATGACTGATTACAGCGGTCAAAGGTCAATATGTTCGTGGGTACACTGTAGCTTTTGTGTCAAAAGCGAAACGTTGTCCATCACCATAAACACATTAACCGGTCGTCTACCAAGTTTTCTGAAATGATGACTTCCCGATCGGTTCCAAATATGTTCCAAGATGTTGAGTGGCTTCCCGATCCTTTTGTTTGGCTAAATCGACCGCAGCACTCGTACGTTCCAACGTACGGAAACCTCTGTGTTTATGGAAGCGGCTAACGGTATGTATAGGAGAACTGTGAGCGCATCGTGTGCTTCCTGTTCCCTTTGTCCCCGAGGGACTGTCATTTGTCGCACTGATCACTGGCACAGTCGAATCCCCGGATTCTCTGTTCGCAGTGCCATCATCATGTTTAAAGTGAACCGACAGTAATGCAGCAGAAAAGGATGGCGCGTGAGAGTGGAAAAGTTGGAGAACTGGATCCACCGACAATACTTCCACGGTCTACGTGGCCGAGTGCCACTCTGCAAAGGTGCAGACCTGCCAATGCTGATCGATTGCGCACAGATGGGTTTCTCAATTCCTCGTTATCGCTGCTTACGGTGGCAGACAATTTCCGCTCCAAACCCAACACAATATAATACCCGGCAGCATTTCTGAACCAAAAGGCCACATTCTATTTTGGTTCCCCAATGGATCGCTGTTCACACTGACTTTTACAGTATCAACGCAATTTTCGCCTTACAAGTCTATCCAAAAACGCAGGAGCAACGAATAATGACTTGCTTTTAGCCAGATTCTCCCTTGCTTATCTGACAAAGCATTTGATGGCCGTCAGTAGTGATTGGTTTTATGAAGAGTGTATAAAGTAAGTAGGTTATCGGATTGAATGAGAACACCACTGAATGCTACAGCGAAATGAGCAGTAGAATATGGGTGACTTAGGCTGATAGTGAATGTGAGAATCATAAGGTTAACGAGGATTTTCCATCGTGACGACTTGCTATCCAGGTGGAAGACTGACGGGAGTTAAGTGAGAAATACAAAGTACAGTAGAGGAGTGTGATCGTTGAGAAACAAAGTGTATGAATAAAAACATCGCAATTCGAATGCAAACATTTATGTTGCTTACTGGATCGACCCGGTGCAGCAACTTCGTCACGTTAGATCGTACATCAGCAAGGCGGTCAATGTACACTTTAGTTTCCTGTTGGAACGTCGCTAGTAACTGGACGAATTGGAGAGAACAAAAATCAGTCACAGTGGGTAAGCAGAACGAAAAACCCAAGCGGATAAATTAAAGAGGTTCGAATGATCAGAGTAAACTCTATTTCGATAAACACACAATCTGAATAAGGAAAATGAGAAAGTACACCGGGATAGCGTTGTGTTCAATGATGCGATCGAACATGGAAAAATTACGCCTTGGAAATAGGGGTTATACACCTAACACCACAACCGGTGGAGTGACACAATACAGGGGTTAAAAGCAATATGAGGAAAATGAAAAATTAGAGCTGCAATGAAAGAGGTGGTTTCCCAAGGTGCTTGACACAAGGCGTTTTGTGTCATATCTGACAGCGTTCCTGGCCAGGCGTGTTCGTCGTCATTGCGGCACTAGCCTGGGACTCCAGAGCGCCCACAAACGGCCAACTTTGGGGTTATATGTTTAAAACTTGAGCCCGGGTCATGCGTTGATCACCTTGCCTCCGCATAAGCCGGATTTGGTGCGTGTAGAGACTCAGTGAAGTAAATGCTGAGCAGGCATGAGAAGCACGTGCCAAATCCACCGAGGGCTGTAGCTCAATGATCAGCTGTCCGTCTGATTTGAAAATCATCCCTGCTACGATGCTGTCATCATTATCAATACAGATTGGAGCACGAGCGTAGACTCAGACCACGCACTTGTCTGTGCCGACCTCCGGGTGCGTTTCGGTAGACGCCCGCGTCGATGTGAACGGATTGACACCAGCCAGCTGACGAAGCTTGGTGTTCTGAAGTGTATCAAAGTGCGCTGACATCCGGGCTGAGTAAGCGCCCACTTAAAAACCGTCGAAGATCACTGGTCGCATATTCGTCAAACGTTATTATCAGTAGGTATGTCTTAATGTGGCAAATCAAATTGCCAAACTGGACATTGGGTCTCTATACAGTCTCTGGAATTTATAGACGCTCACCAACGTATTTCGTCTGGAAGCGAATACAACGAGGCTCGCAAAAATCTCAGGGCAGAACTACGTGCCAGCCTGAAGAAAGGCCGCGAAACCTGGTGGTCTCATCGTGCCTCTGAGATGGAAACAGCCGCTACCGTTGGCAATCATCGTAACTTATTCCGTCTTATACGGGAAACAGGAAGCAGTAGACCTGATGTTAGCAAGACCATACGCGATGAGAGTGCGCAGCCGATCCACAGCCTGTCAAAACGCTTGGAGCGTTGGGCTGAACACTTTGCAAGGCAATTTAATCAACCTGAGTTATCGCTTTCTTCTTCGGGCATTGAGCGCCCTTCTCCCTGGGCCGTGTCCTTGGATCCGCCCTCACGCGCAGAAGTCGAACGTGAGACCAGGCTGTCGAACTTGCATAAGGCCGCAGGGGGAGATAGAATTCCCCCAGCCCTCTTCAAATTCGGGGGACCTGCTCTAATAGATGATTTACACGAGTTGCTAGTGAATGTTTGGGAGCAGAAGACTGTCCCAACAGACCGGAGCTGCTCTGTCATTATCCCAATTTTCAAGAGGCTCCCGTTCGGAATGCGGCACATAAAGGGATCAGTCTGATTTCAGTTACCACTAAATTGCTTGCGTGTCATTCTCCACAGACTGAATGGCACTCGTGAAAGCCAGATTCGTGAAGAGCAAGCCGGATTTCGTCGAGGTCGGAGCTGTATCGACCACACCTTCACCTTGCGTCAATTGTTGCAGCACCGCCATGTTTAGTGGCGACCCACCGTTGTGTTTCTTGATATAAAAGATGCCTTCGACTCAGTCGATCGATGTGCTCTTTGGAACTGTCTGCTGAGGAAAGGTGTGCCCGATAAATATGTAAACATTATCTAAGTGCTGCACGCGCATAGTTCGGGCAGAGTGAGGGTTTATGGCAAACTGTCGCAACCCTACAGTATCACCAGCGGTGTGAGACAAGGTTGCCCGCTGTCACCTTTCCTCTTCAACTTCGCTATTGATGAAGTCATGGAAACAGCGTTCGCTGGACACGACCTAAAAGGTGTGGAGCTACTTCCTGGTGAGCGACTTCTTGATAGAGTACGCGGACATTATTGCCCTAATCTGTGATAGCTCCCAAACATGCTAAGCAGCACTGGTTGTCAATCGTTTTGGGCTATGCTTTGCTCCATTAAAATACAAAGTTCTTCTCCAAGATTGGCAGAGACCCACCCTTGTGCTAACGCTTTGTGGTGATCTGCTAGAAGTCGTTCAGGAATTCAAGTACCTGGGAAACTAAAGTAGCACCCGAGAGATCGAAGCTGAGGTTACGAACCGTATAGCAAAAGCTCGACGTGCTTTTGCCAATCCCTGCCACCTGTTGCGCAGACGCGACATCACTCTCGCCCTGAAGAGCAGAGTTTATAACGCAGCCGTCCGTTTAACTCCCATATGGTTGTGAAACCTTGCCCATCAGGTCGACAGACATAAAGAGGCTCGTCACATTCGATCATCGCTGCCCTCGCAGCTTAGCTCATGTCTAGTGGGAGCACCGCGTGAGCAATGAGCGTGTTCGGCATCGCGTATCCGATGCAGGAAGAGCTAGTGAACCGCTCAGCACCATTATAACACGCACCAGGCTCCGATGGCTGGGCCACGTTTTGCGCATATCAGCACACCGACTCCCGCGACGTGCACTGTTTGCGCGCCGGGGTCCGGTTGGAAGAGGAGACCAATAGATGACTTGGTCGAGAGAGATGAAAACCCTCACTTCGAAGTTGGCGTCGGTTGGTGCATCCCGACTGCCCGGCTGGGGCCCTAAGGACCGTGAACACGTTTGGTTGGACACACTCGCTGATATGGCTTGGAGCCGGCCCCAATGGCGTTTGTGTTGTGAGTTCTTTTATTCATCCCCTCCTGCTTAGTCTCCCCCTCTAATCACAATCTCATTCGCTAGACATAATGTCACTCTTTTTGTGGCACGACGGTCGGCGATTAGCTCTCCGGAAGTATATCCATTCGTTATGTGGGACTCAGCCGGTGTGCCACTGTTGTTTTTTCGTCTTGTCTTTTGTAATGCGGCACAATAGCTGTGTTTTCCACTTGCAGCTAATGTGTGTAATGAATAAATGGCTGAAGGCAAGAGACACGCTTCAACTATTGTGCCGCAATACAAAAAAGATAATACATATTGAAAAAAACGAGATACTGAACATTACAGAATACAAAAAGCAGACTTAGTAACATAATATACTTCAAGACACGATGCCGAACATGCTCATTGTTCACGCGATGTCCCCACCAGATGATGGAATGTAACTGGCCTCTTCGTGACATAACTATGGATACCGTAACTACTACTACTACGTCGTTCTCTTCCGCTCCTGAGCTCCTCACTGCTTTCGCACATCCATCACACGCCGATTTTACCTTCGTCAATAATTCCTTCGAATCTACAAAAACAGTCTCGCCCATGTCTAAAGAGTTCGACCAGTGGCCCTCCTTCGACATCAATCTCCATTTCAACTGGCAGCCTTTAACGTTAGAGCCCTTATGCAGCTCGGACAACAAGTCGAGCTAGCGCGCACCCTGGAATCCCTCGCTATTTACGTTGTTGCCTTTCTGAGACTTGCTTACAGCACTCCAGCACTGTAGTGAAGTTAAAGTCCACTGCTGATTTCAGGACCAAATATTCCCAGCATTTGTCTGGTGATACAGTGGCTCCTGCAGCTGACCTGGCTGATGTTAATATTGCATTGAATGACAAAGCTGAAGCCTTGCTGTTTGATTGGTCCCCGACTGATAGCCGATTATATGCGGGTCGACTTCTACGCTCGTGCAGGATCAGTTAGCATGGTACAGAGAGGCAATTGGTTTGTGGTTTCAGCCTGCGCTCCAACCGACTGCAGTTGTGCGTCGTTTAGGGATGACTTTTATTGCCGACTCCACTAGCTCTTGAGAAAGCTGAAAAATCCGATGTCAATGCACGGGTCGATCGCCTGCTGCTATACTAGCGTAATCTTGTTGACTGTCATGCTCTTGCTGAGTCACTCTGATAACGGAGATAGACTTCTCACCTTAGCAGGGGACAATCGGCTCTTTCTCGCGAGCATGAACTTCAAACATTCGAGGAGACGGGCCGCAAGTTGGCGTTCCCCTTCTCCAACACAAGTGTCGTCACTAATTGATTACATTTCAATCAGCTTCAGGTAGCTGGGCAGTATACGGGATTGCAGATGGATTTCGTCCACTTACCTCGACTCATCACACTCTGGTCTGTGCGGACATCTGTATGTGTTTTAGTGGATCCTCGAAACCAAAGCACCGCACGCTGGATACCAACCGGCTATCAGTCCTTCTTATCAGATGCGTTCGCTAGTGATCTACCTACGGATGTCGAACATCATAGGAATTTCTTGCAAACGGCATTGCTTTCTTCCGGCCCATCATACTGTGCAATCGCTGGGCGTCCTCTTAGAGGCTGGATCTCTCCTCACACTTTAGAAATATTTGACCGTCGCCGTTATCCCAGCTGATTCAAGCAGCCGCCGAAACCTTAGTAAACAAACCAAGCAGAGCTTGTGTAAGGATGGCGAAACATGATTGTCTTATCGCCCTTCGGAAATGGAGGCAGCAGTTCCGTCTGGAAATTTTCGCAAGGTTTTCCAGATCATTTGGACCACTAGCCACAGGAGACTTGGCGTCACTGAAGCTAGTTGCTAGGTTGATGGATCACTAATTTGCATAGGTGCATGGACCGCTAGGCTGAGCACTTACACTCCTAATTTAATTGGTCTCCTCCCCCTGGTTGTTAAACAAGTACGGTAATTGCGTACCTTAGAACCATTCACCGAAGCTTCGTCAATTGAAGCGATTCAAAGCTGCTGACTCAGACGGACTTCCTCCGGAGCTGTTTAGGTACGGCGGTGGGGCAACTGTCGACCAGTCAACAATGCTCTCGAACATATGGCGTGAAGAAAATGTCCCATCGTCTTGGGGCGAGTCGATTATCGTACATATCTTCAAAAAGGATGTTCGTACCTCACGCGCCAACTATAGAAGACTTATTCTAATATCCGTCACTTCCAAATTTCCAACATCCATTTCACTCCGCAAGCGAACACCGATCTGAGAACTACATCTGTGAGGATCTGGATGGTTTCCGCCCCGGTCTAGGGTGTGTAGACCAAGTGTTTACACTCGGCCAACTCTTCGAGTAGCGTCACTTTTAACGTCAACCTACAAATGCTGTCTTTTTGGATTTTTGAGCTGCGTTTGACACGGTCGATCGGCCTGCGTTATGGAGTTATCTGCTAAAGAATGGCGTGCCCAAAACGTCCACACCCGTCGTTCGAGCTGTATACAACAATGTCTCGGGCACAAGGAGGGCTCACGGTAAGCTCTCTCCAAGTTTCACCGTCACTACCGGTGTACGGCAAGTGTCCCATGTCCCCGTTTCTCTTCAATTTTGCAATTGAGGAAGTCGTATTGAGAGTTTTAGAAGGTCTTCAGAGTTTCGGCGTAAACTTTCAACCAGCCACGCGAATAACTTGGACTATGGTAATGATATTGTATTTCTGGGTGACGACCCACAGAGTATGTGATTGAAGAGAACAACTACGGCATGATCTTCACCCCAACTAAAGGCAATCACCTAAAGCAGGACTGGCATTCAACTGTGCCCGTGCGGACTATATATATATATATATATATATATATATATATATATATATATATATATATATATATATATATAATAGTTGGCCGCATCCGGTTTCGGATTTGCCTGTGACTGTGGCCAGCCATAGGACGCCTGCGCCTACAGAGGGACTATGGGTGGCTTGCGCTGCGCCACCTACAGCTCCAACCACACACCCCCTATCCAGTGTAAACCCGAAGGAATAAGACCAGGAGGCATGTGGATAGGAGCCACGTTTCATCAACGAAGCCGGCCCACACTCCTTCACAGGCAAAAACAAGCACGCTGTATTTGGGAATCAAGCGCACACAAAGCGGTGGCTGGACCGTAGTTCACTCCACACCGAGTGCATGAAACCACTTTTCGAGCCTAGCACGACCACGAGGACCGTGCACTCCGTCCCCTCCAGGAACGACCAACTGTTTCCTGGAGCCAGATGGACGAGGTTGTGGGTAATAGACAGGTAGGCACCTTGTCAACATGCACATCAAGCGCAGCCACACCGAGGATGTTAAATAACATCCAATCACTTGAAATGACATTATCAAATAAAATACATTTGTTAAAGAATACCGCTATGCAGACACAACCCTTCCCTAAAGTAGCATGTGAAGTAAGTTGGTTAGCAACGAATCCGCGAAAAGTACAAAATGTCCAGAAATTACTCAAAAATGCTACAAACGCAATAACGTTAACAAAGCTAACCACAATTAGCGTAAGCAACGTGGCCAGTTAACAGGAGATTAGTAAAGTAGGCAGAACAAACCAAATAAAGTGGAATGAAATTTATCCAGCTTGAAAAGACCTAGTCTAAGTATATATATATATATATATATATATATATATATATATATATATATATATATATATATATAGTAGCACACCCTCCTGTTCGAAGAATATGGTGCGCATGTTGAAGGAATATGGGTCGGCTCCGAATCCATCGGGTTTCCATTGGATATGTGTGTAGGGATTATTGATGTTTTTAATCCAATTTTGGCGAAACCAAGCTTTTGTGGACTACTACGTAAAACATTTTTCTTTCGTTTCGTTCACGCTTTGAATTTATTATTATGATGGCGTTAGTTAGAGCATTTGTATTCACTGAACTTGCAACCACCGATAACAGTTGATCGTTTGAAGCGAATATGAACGCTATCATTCGGTGCTAGTGTACAGTCCTCCAAGAAGCTACGATGAACAACTTGGCTTTGGTCCGTGAATGTAGACAGATTTGATGAAACAGCGATTGGGCACACAGTTGAGTTGCGAGGTAACCTCGCGCTATGATCACTACTCTGGATAGCAGTGCCGAGTCAGGGCAAAATAGTGAACGAGATCAAAGGTAGCTGTACCCACGGACGTCGCGGATTTTTGGATCACCGTGTGCTGGATACTACTTTTGCCTCAGATTATTGTGTTATCAGCGTTTTATCTGTGTGAATTGTGCACCAATCTTCTTCCTTTGGCGCATTTCCCAAGCGTTGCAAATTTGGCGGCTATTCGTTGGCTAATTCCGGAAATCTTATTGATTGGCCCAAATACCATCCGCGTCCGCCATCTTGGGATGCCGGCTCAAGCCACTTGTGGCTCGGTGTTCGAAAGTTATGGGAAATAAGGCTCATGCACTTCGGTGCTTCGGCTGTGATGTTTTGTTCCATATTTCGTGCATTGGCTTATACGTTGGCGTGTTTCAAAAATCGCTGGACATCCGACATCGTTTTTTTAAGTTATATGTGATAAATGTCGCGGTACATGACATCAGAATACGCAGAGACCGCAAACAACTACGGGGAAAGCTCTTTCAGATAGAAGTAGTAGTAATCTCAACAGACTATCAACTAGACATGGTTGGCGGCATCCGGTTTCGGATTTGCATGTCACTGTGGCCAGCCACAGGACGCTTGCGCCTACAGAGAGACTATGGATGGCTTGCGCTGCACCACCCACAGCTACATCCACACACCCCATATCCGGTGTAAACCCGAAGGAATAAGACCGGGAGGCATGTAGATGGGGGCCACGTTTCATCAATGGAGCCGGCACACACTCATTCACAGGCAAAAACAAGCACGCTGTATTTGGGAACCAAGCGCACACAAAGCGGTGGCTGGACCGTAGTCCGCTCCACACTGACTGCATGGAACCACCCTTTGATCCTAACACGACCACAAGGACCGTGCACCCTGTCCCCTCCAGGAACGACCAACTGTCTCCTGGAACCAGTATGGACGAGGTAGTGGGTGATAGACAGGTAGGCACCTTGTCAACATAAAATCATGGAGATCAGCGGATAAGCAAGAGTCATCGAGTCATAATCATCTTGACATGCTAGTTGAAGGTGAGCAACACACTTCAGCTAATATGCCGTAGGGAGAATGAAACATTTTGACAAATAGTAGAACAAAACTTTTTTAGTTTGTTTTTCATACGCCGATTTTGCTCTTTTTTGTCATTTTTAATGTTTGTAGTATTAAACATATGAATCAATACAATACTGTACACAACTACCAGATAGAAACAAACCGTTCACCACGTGGGATCAAACGTCCTCGTGAAAGTACCTCTGTCACCTCACCTTCTATTGTCATTCCGCGATCTGCACCACCACCAGCGTCTTCGACCCCGGCCGAGCCTCAGGTTCAATGTTCCCCACCGATGGAATACTCAGGCTAGCAAGCTACGAAATGCCGCTTCACTGATCGGTCCGTGAATTTCTCAGAGCCTGTCTGTGAACTTCTGAACACCGAGGATCCATGGACCACCCAAAAGCGCAAGGACCCACATAATCGAGTTTAGACGTCACCTGCTGATAAACAACAACCCAATCACTTAAGCGCCTCTAGTTCTGCTTCCACAGGTTCATCACTGATTTCGTTGAGACGTCATAATCTCATGGTCTTCCACGTACCTAGGATGAAAATCCTCAGATACGTTCTGATCACGATGTTGAGTTCCTCCAGGGGGATGTGGGCGAAGACAGTGTGACGATTAAACAAGTAATCCGACTTGGACAGAAAACTAACCAGTCATGTCGACCTTTGCAAATCCTAATATGCCGCAGCTCATACTGTCTCCTCTGTCAAGGCTGAAAGGTATAAAAGTTCACATCCGTCGAGACTTGGAACCCGAAGACAGAGATAGTTTGAAGACTGCGGTCATTGAGCTCAAACGCCGTACAGAGGAAGGTGAGACTGACTTACAAATTGTAAACTTTCGGGTGATCAAGAAGGGTGTACGAACCCGTATCAACCGGTTGCTCAACCTCCAGGCACGTCCCGCAGTACCTCCCAGGACCTCCGTGTGGCATTCGCCAACGTGTGCAGCCTAATGAACAGACGTGACGAACTGTGCCGCTTCGCTATCTCGGAGCGGCCGGACGTTTTAGGACTTGCAGAGACTTGGCTGATCTCCGACGTCATACCCCAAGATATCGTGTTGTCAGGATACTCTTGTTTCCGATGCGACCGAAAATCAAAAGCTCACGGTGGTGTTCTGTTGTACATAAAATCGCCACTATCTGGCAAACTTACCAGCACCTATCGGAGGGAGGATAGTTTATGCGAGCAGTTGTGGTGCACAACCCGCCTCAGGCGCGCAGAACTAAGAGTGGGGGTTATCTACCGGAGCCCATTAAACCGTTGTTGCGATTGGCTACCACATGTACAGAAGCACATGAGCCGCCCTGAATTCTTACTGATGGGGGATCTAAATTTTACTAAGATATTTTGGCCAGACGTTCGACTTCTTCCCGGTCATGGCAACGTTGAGGCTCAATTCGCTAAACTGACTATTGAAATCGGGGCAACGCAACATGTCATCCAACTGACGCGCGTAACTCCGTACTCGGCATCTTGTCTGGACCTAATGTTTACGAGCTGCGAGCAGAAGCTGAGCGAGATCAGAGTCATTGAACCTCTGGCGAACAGTGACCACTGCTCCATTGTGGCAAGCTTAGAACTGTCGTTACCATATTACAATCAACGGAAGCCGACATTCAACTATTGGAAGACGGACTTCAACAGGCTCGTCCAAGCTGCAAGTCAGACTGATTGAACACTACCACAGGATGCGTCACTCGAGGCTTGTTGGTCATTAATGAAGGGGAAGCTTAACTCGCTCTGTACTCGGTTCGTTCCCCTTAAGTATTCGAAAATCGGACCTGTCAAACCGCATTGGTTTGATACGGAATATAGACAGCGCGACGGCGTCGCAAACTTTGGGATAGATACACCAACTCGGGTTGTGATGAAGATTACACGGTGTACAAGGAACAGCGTAACTTGTGTAACGCCGCAAAGATCAAGAAACGCCGGCAGTTCGAAGAAGAGCTAGCATCCTCGGCCACAACTGCACCCAAAAGAATATTTGCCTATTTGAAACGTCAACTGAAACCTGGGAGCTACCTACCGGTCTTAGAGAGCTTAGACGGAAAGACGCTCATTTCAAGCGCGGAACGCGCGGACGCCTTGGCTACGCACTTCCTCATGGTATTTTCCAGTAAACCGGCGGCGGTTTCAGTACCGGCACAGGTTGCGCCAGTCTTGCTCAACAACCTACAGTGTGATGCAGTCGAAGTGTATCAGATAATCGTCAACCTCGATGGTGCAAAGCCCCCCGGACCAGACGGACTTCACCCACTAATACTCAAGTCCATATCGATGGTCACCTCACCAGCCCTGACAACCCTATTCAATAAATCACTCTCTGAAGGATCTGTCCCGAAGGGCTGGAAATGCTCGATAGTGAGACCGCTTTCCGAGTAAACTAGAGAACTACAGACCGATCTGTTTGACTTCGGTATTATCCAAAGTGCTCGAGAAGGTTGTGAAAAAGTGTCTGCTATCGTTCTTCGAATCGATGGACGTATTGACGCCAGCGCAACGCGGCTTTACGAAAGGGCGATTCTGCATCACCAACTTGATATACGCGAACCACCAGTAGGTACGAGCTCTCAACGAACGGAAGGATGACGTGGTGCACATCGACTTTAATATGGCGTTTGACAATGAACCACGAAATACTCCTTGGTAAACTGAGGACATACAGAATCGGTGACACGTTACTTCAGTGGTTACACGAGTTTATTGTGGGACGAAAGTCTAGAGTACAGGTCAACGACTACCTGACAGACCGGTTCCCATCGACTAGTGGCGTGCCTCAAGGAACTGTACTTGGGCCAGTATTATTTATTATTCATATCAACGACTTTCCGCAGCAGCTCCAGTCACCATGTGCCCTTTTTGCAGGTGATTTGAAAATCTGGAGGATTATTGAGAACCAGGACGACTGCGCTCGCCTCCAGCATGACTTAGAAAGACTGTCAACGTAGTCCATTGAAATGCAACTCCCTCTTAACGCAAGCAAGTCGGAGTTCATCAGTATCATCAGACGTCCAGCCACTCGATCATACACCTTGGACGGCTAGTTGCTCCATCCCAACACATCTGTCAGAGACTTAGGAGTTCTCTCACGACATGATATGAGATCACTAAAAAATACAGAGAAATTGTATCTCGCGGGACTTCGTATGCTGTTGGCATTAAGACGCAGTTTCTCCACATGGTCCGAAGAAACCGTCCCTCGTCTATTCACCTCGCTCATTAGACCAATCCTTGAATACGGTGCCCCAGCTTACCATCCGATAACCCAATGGGAAACTGAAAAGCTGGAGAAAATACAGCACATCGCAACTAGAATGATACCGAGTCTACAAAAGCTTCCGTATGAAAAAACGTTGTGAAAAGCTTGGACTCTACACACTATCCTATCGCCGAGTAAGAATTGATCTTATTATGACCCATTGAGTATTACACTTAAATCACTTCCCCATATTGCGGCCAATATTTCACTTACGGGAACCCTGTAACACCCGAGGACACTTTTACAAACTCAGGGTCCTCTGCATGGACAAGGTATCACATCAGCTTTGTATCGAACGAAGAATCGTAAACTTATGGAATACACTACCCGAAGGATTAATAGAGGCCAATACTGTGAAGTGTTTTAAAACCCATATCGACGATTATTTCGGAAAACTGTGCTTTTGTGAAACGACGCACATACAATGCCAAAAGAAGACATTGTATGCCCGGAAATAATGACACTAATACAAATTCCTAACCGATGAAGGATAAACGACCAGACACAACTGCTGATGATTCACAACTAAATGTTTTTGATTTTTCCTAATTCGATAGAGTTGTACAGAAACTTTTCTACTTCCTCTTAAATACAGTCTCAGTCTCAGATCACACGATGGTCGAAGATTAACAAACGAACGATAGGCGACGGTCATCTGAATTTGTATGCTATGCAGAACTCAGTGTTTTTTTCAACTAAACTCTCATTTAAGGGTGCCGTTCCGGGAGTGCCATGCATTCCTTCGAATCCGCTGTGCGTTCTCATGCGTACTGATCAGTGTTACTTGTAGTTCCTCGGCGCAGGAAACGAACAGGTGTGAACTACCCAATTTGTGATCCAGAGCAAAGTTGCATGAGAGCAAGTCAGTACCTAACCAGGGCGGTTAATTCGATCCCATTGAGAGCCAAAACAACAAGATCGCACACGAGGATCATCAAAAATAAGATAGTGTGAAAACCTCAGTATACCTACCATGAAGGTGCCACGAAAATAATAATCGATGTATTACGTGGGCTTACGAAGTATTTATAAATTACGAGCAATAAGATTGTGTTTATAAATGTGAAAATGCGTCTCTGCGGATTGACAGTGTGAGAGCAGTAGATTCAACAGTCGAAAGTTGTCGGTGGCATACAACGAGATAACTGCAAGAGTCTGAGTGACTCACCGAACGAAGTCCTTGTTCGTATCGATCAAAAAAGTCCTCCAGAGGGAAGTTAGCTAATTCGATATCAGTCAGGGTGTGGATTTGATCCTTTTGCATTGGCCATTCAGGAGGCAAGAAATAGCGTAAACAGACCCTGGAGGAGCACAAACACAAAGGTGCAATTTTAGGAACACAATGGAACATAAATGAAGTTGATAGCAAGAGAGAATGCCTTTATTATCGCAACGTGTAGAGGTAGTGATGCAGCTCACAACCAAAGACAGGAGATGTAGACCAGCAATGAACGAGAAACTCACTTGAACTTGTCATGAATTCGCTTGTTTAATGCGATACCCTAAGGAAATAAAAAGGAGTATGGAAATCGAGGTCATTTCATGTACCTGACAATGTACAGCAGTGAGTGGTTGCACATTTAAAAGCTGAAATTAGAAGATGCACCTAAAATATACCTCCCGGAAGTGTAAAGTGCCAAGAGCGAGGATCCAAGTGGAGAGATATCAACAGTGTACCAGAAAAATGTATCCACGCTTCGCTGACACTAAACCAACAGCAATAGCACGCGACTGCGGGGGATGTGAGATCGCTCTCACCTGTACATGGTTCGAACCAGTGACCTGTGAACACCAAGTCAGGCAGCTGAACCGCCCCGCCACTGGTTGGAGTGAAGCTGAAGAGGGAAGTTTCTATGGGACAAACAAATAACTAGAGCGACGAATACCGGAGAAACAAAAAGCAGGCGTGACTTAATGCGAGATAGTAAATAGCATTCAGAATGCAGAAGCCACTGCCACGTGAAAGACAAGGTCTACAATATTTACGCTCGCGTGATGCTGTTGTACGGAAGCGAGTCCGGGGCGATTTGTGTGAATCATATACGCCGGATTTTAGGTTTTGACAACGGGTGTTTGTGGTGCGGTGGGAGCACCACGTTTGCAAAGACGATGTTAAGTAGTTACGGATCTTCCTCTCGCTGCGCAAATTTGGAAAGCTTGGTCACGTCTCGCGTATGCCGTGCGAACGATTACCATGTTGTACTTTATTCGCTCGCATAGAACCACACTGGGATAGGTCGTGTGATGGTCAAACTACTACATGGCGCTGACTTCCAGTGGAACTATCATCGATTCCGTGCGTCTTCCAGGCTGAGGGTCCAATAATGAAGCAAATCACTGGCCGGAAATACCTCTGAGCAGGTGAAGCCAGATCGAGCCCAGTAAAAGATCTGTGTGAAGTTATCCTTTGACTTAACTGATTAACATCGAATCATTGAACTAACAAAAAACAAAACGGCGTGTTCACAGTCAGTGAGAATATGAATCAGGGTGGTTCGATTGTTTTCTGAGCTAGGCATTTTGGCACTCTCAAAATGGCGTGTGAAAGACACTTAACTTCTACCTGTTTTCTCTGCGAGTTTTTTCATTATTACGTATGTTTGCTCTTCAGACAATTTATTGATGCTCTGGCCGTCGCAGAGGATAATCGACGCGCCCTATCTGGTGCATCGAGTGGGGTAGTTAGGGATAAGATTGCTACTGCTCAAACCTTCCCGTCCTTTTACTCCCATGCCTATGGCTTTTAATTCGTACCCTCCCGTTCCAACTTCACTTGCATTTAAAACATCATCATCATCATTGCACGTTAGCTGGAGATGGAAAACACCTCAGCTATTGTGCCGCAATACAAAAGACAAGAAACGAAAAAACAAACAGTGGCACGCCCGCTGAGTCTCCAGTAACGAATGGACATCGTTCCGGAGAGCTAACAGCGGGCTGCCGTAAAAGAGAGTCATATTACGCCTAATAAGTTAGATCGTGATTGGATGGGGATGCTAAACAGCAGAGGGATGGACAAAGGAACTCACAACACAAACGCCATTGGGGCCGGCTCCAAGCCACATCAGCAAGTGTGTCCAACCAAACGTGTTCACCGTCCTTAGGACCCCAGCCAGGCAGTCGCGATGCACAAACCGACGCCAACTTCGAAGTGAGGGTTTTCATTTCTCTCGACCAAGTCAGCACTTGGCCTCTCCTCCTCTTCTTCCAACCGCACCCAAAACGCGCAAACAATGCACGTCGCGGGAGTCGGTGTACTGATATGCGCAAAACGTGGACCAGCCATTGGAGCCTGGTGCGTGATATAATGGTGCTGAGCGGTTCACTCGCTCTTCCTGCACGAAATACGCGACGCCGAACACGTTCATTGCTCACGCGGTGTTCCCACCAGACATGAGCTAAGCTGCGAAGGCAACAATGATCGAATGTGACGAGCCTCTTCATGTCTGTCGACCTGATGGGCCAGGTTTCACACCCATATAGGAGAGTTGAACGGACGGCTGCGTTGTAAACTCTGCCCTTGAGGGCAAGAGTAATGTCGCGTCTGCGCCACAGCTGGCGGATATTGACAAAAGCACCTCGAGCTTTTGCTATACGGTTCGTAACCTCATCTTCAATCCCACGGGTGCTAATATAGCTTCACAGGTACTTGAATTCCTGAACGACTTCTAGCAGATCACTACCAAGCGTTAGCGCAGGGTTGGGTCTCTGCCAAGCTTGGAGAAGTACTTTGCATTTCGATGGAGCAAAGCATAGCCCAAAATGATTGACAGCCAGTGCTAATCGGTCCAGTGCTGTTTGGCATGTTTGGGAGCTGTCACAGATCAGGGCAATATCGTCCGCGTACTCTATCAAGAAGTCGATCACCAGGAAGTAGATCCACACCTTTTAGGTCGTGTCCAGCAAACGCTGTTTCCATGACTTCATCAATAGCGAAGTTGAAGAGGAAAGGTGACAGCGGGCATCATTGTCTCACACCGTTGGTGATACTGAAGGGTGGCGAGCGTTTGCCATAAACCCTCACTCTGTCCGAACTATGTGCATACATCACTTAGATAATGCTTACATATTTATTAGGCACACCTTTCCTCAGCAGACAGTCACAAAAGCACATAGATCGACTGAGTCGGCACCTTTTATGTCAAGAAACACGAAGACGGTGAGTCGCCAATAAACATGGCGGTGCTACAACAATTGACGCAAGGTGAAGACGTGGTCGATGCAGCTCCGACCTTGACGAAATCCGGCTTGTTCTTCATGAATCTGGCTTTCACGAGTGCCAGTCAATCTGTGGAGAATGACAGAGACAAGCAATTTAGAGGCAATCGAAATCAGACTGATCCCTCTATGATTGCCGCATTCTAACACGGATAAACGATTAACGGACCAGACACACCTGCTGATAATTCACAAGTAAATTTTGATTTTTCGTAATTCGATAGAGTTGTACAGAAACCTTTCTACTTGCTCTTAAATACAGTCTCAGTCTCTCTAAACGGGAGCCTCCCTTGAATATTGGGACAATGACGGAGCGGTTACAGTCTGTCGGGACTGTCTCCTGCTCCTAAAGTTTCACTAGCAACTCGTGTAAATCATCTATTAGAGCAGGTCACCCGAATTTGAAGAGGGCTGGGAGAATTCCATCTGCCCCTGACCTCACGTTTGACTTCTTGGCGTGAGGGCGGATCCAAGGAGACGGCCCAGGGAGAAAGGCGCTCAATGCCCGAAGAAAGCGATAACTCAGGTTGGTTAAATTGCCTAGCCAAGTGTTCGGCCCAACGCTCCAAGCGTTTTGACAGGTTGTGGATCGGCTGCCCCCTCTCGTCGCGTACTGTCTCGCTAACACCAGGTCTACTGCTGCCTGTTTCCCGTATCAAAGGGAATAGCTTACGATGATTACCAACGGCAGTGGCTGCTTCCATCTCAGAAGCACGATGAGACCACCAGGTGTCGCTGTCCTTCTTTAGGCTAACACGTAGTTTTGCCCTGAGATTTTTGCGAGTCTCATTGTATTCGCTTCCAGCCGGAATACGTCGGCGAGCATCCATAAGTTCCATAGACTGTGTAGAGACCCAATGTCCGGTTTGGTAATTTGCTTCGCCACATGAAGACATGCCTGCTAACAGCAACGCTTGACGAATATGCGACCAGTGATCTTCAACGGTGTTTAGTGGGCGCTTACTCAGCCCAGATGTCAGCACACTTTGGTACACATTCAGAACATCTGGTTTCGCCAGCTGGCTGGTGTCAATCCGTTCACATCGACGCGGGCGTCTACCGAAACGCACCCGGAGGTCGGCACAGACAAGTGCGTGGTCTACCCTGTCAACAAATCCATGTGCAACTTCTGCGAACAACCTTAGCGACAGCGCGATCAGTTACGTTTGGAGGGGATGTCAACAAAACTTTCCCTCAAGTTGGAGCACAAGCGTGGACTCTGACTAACCCCTTGTGTGAGCCAATACCCCAGTTCGCTTAGGCGGACGCGCGTGACGAGCTGTGAGCGCATAGGCATTTGTCAATCAGTAAAGCCAGATGTTCTGAATGTGTGCCAAAGTACTCTAACATCCGGGCTGAGTAGACGCCATCGCAATGAGGCTGGACCTTACCGTGGTGCGATGGTTTGCGTGCTTCAGTGATCCATTGAGCTATGCTGGGTGGGTTTTTTTCATCTCCATAGCCACTCATGCCAGATGAATCAATGGTTAGAGGCCAGACAAACTCAGCCTCCTGGTCCCCCCGGTTGGGGTTGGAATGAGAGTAGCTCCTTATTCCTTAAAACGGACTCATAGTAGCCCAACACCAAACCCGCTGCCTTGAGGTCAGGTTTTTGGACCAAAGGCTTTGGTTGAGAACTTTATTCGTTCTGCTGTCTAGGCCTAGGCAACCTGACAGTATCATGCCCACGTAATACTACCAATCTTTCATCAAACAATTTCTTGATGCTCTGGCCACCGCAGAGGATAATCAACGGTGCCCTGTCTGCTGCATCGAGCAGGGTGTATAAGGGTCTGGATACTATTGCTCAAGCCTTCCCATCTTCTTATTCCCCGTCTTACGTTTTTCTCTCATCGTCCCATTCCAGCTTCACTTTTACCCCCCCCCCCCAATCCTCGGCCCTCCCCCACCTTGCTTTGATAGGCTTTTACCTTCTAGTTTCAACTCACATGTGAACGCGGAGCGTCATTCCTGCCTTGTCGACAAGCTCAGTTCACTGACTTCCATTTGGAGCCATCGACCATCCTTCAGATTGGCATGTCTCAATGTACGCACATTGCTACAGATCGGTCAAGAGGCAGCACTTGCTCGAACATTAGAGACCCTCTCGATCGATATCTGCTGCTTATCGGAGACCCGCCTGCAAGACTCGAGCTCAGTGCTCACTTTGCGATCCTCTTCAGGTGACACCAGCAGCACTTTCTTATCGCGCCTATCCGGTGACGATGCAGCTTCGAGCACCGGCCAAGCCAGTGTTGGTATTGCCCTAAGTCCCCGGGCTGAAGCTGCTCTGGTTGATTGGATTCCAATCAGTAGCCGGTTGTGTGCGGTCCGACTAGCTGGCGCCTTCATAGCTTCGAAGCCGCACGGGACTAACACTAACATCACTGCCTATGTACCCACAAACTGTAGCGATGATTCGGTAAAAGACGACTCTATCACCAACCGAACGAGCTCCTTCGCCGCAGAAGGAGCTAGGACACTTGTGCTGGCTGGGGATCTGAAGGCTCAAGTTGGAAAATTAGCCACTGTTGAACTGCAACTGGGCGGTCAACATGGTGTAGGCTCCCGGAATGATAATGGTGAGCGGTTACTTCACTTTTGTGAAGACGCTCGCTTATTTCTTGCGAGCACTAATTCCCGACACAACAATCACCGGAGGGTGACTTGGCGCCCACCAGCCTCGAACCAACTATGGACACAAATCGATCACATTGCGATAAATTACCGATGGAGAGGCTGTGTCCAGAACTGTCGCTCGATTTGGAGCACATGTGTGGACACCGACCATGCACTTGTATGTGCTGACCTGCGGATGCGTTTTGGCGGACGCCCACGACAACGTTGTGAGCGCATTAACCACAGCCAACTGGCGAAGCCAGCTGTTCTTAATGCCCATCAAAGTACGCTGTCATGCAAGTTGAGAAAACGCTCACTAGATGCAATTGAATCTCAATGGTCTCATATTCACCAGAAAATCCTCACGTGGTAAGTCTAACCGCCAACATGGATATTGGGTCTCTTCACAGTCTCTGGAACTTATCGATGCTCGCCGGCATATTCCGGCTGGAAGCGAACACAATGAAACTCGCAAAGAGCTCCGGGTAAAACTCCGTGCTAGCCTGAAGAGAGACCGCGAATCCTAGTGGTCTCATTGTGCATCAGAGAGGGAAATGGCCACTGCCCTTGGTAACCTTTGTTTGTTATTCCGTCTGATACGGGAAACGGGCAGCAGGAGACCTTGTGTTAGTGAAACTACACGTGACGAGAGTGGACAGCCTATCCACAACTTGTCAAAACGTTTGGAGCGTTGGGATTAGCACTTTGAAAGGCAATTTAATCGGTCGGAATTGTTAGGTTACTCACCGGCGACTGATCGCCCCGTTCCGTGGGCTGTCCCTTTGGATCCATCCTCTCGCTCATAAATCGAGTGTGAGATCTGACTGTTGAAGTTAAATAAAGCCGCGCGACCAGATGATCTTCCTCCAGCCCCTTCAAATTCGGATGACCTTCTCTTGTGGATTATTTATACGCGTTACTAGTGAAATTGTGGGAGCAGGACACGGTCCTAACCGACTGGAGCCTCTCCGTCACAGTCCCAATATTCAAAGGAGGCTCACGATCGGAATGCGGCAAACATAGAGGAACCAGTTTGATTATCGCGTCCCAATTGCTTACCTCTGTAATCCTTCACAGATTCGCTGGCACTCGTGAAAGCCATATTCGTGAAGAGCAAGCCGGGTTTCGTCGAGGTCGTGGCTGCATTGACCACGACTTCACTTTGCGTCAGTTATTGGAGCACCGTCACACATATTGGCGGCCCACCGTAGTCTTGTTCCTCGATATCAAAGGTGCATTCGATTCGGTGGATAGACATGCACTTTGGGACTGTCTACTCAGGAAATGTGTACCTGAGAAATATGTAAACATTATCCGAGCGTATAGCTCAGGCAAAATGAGGGCTTACGGCAAGCTATCGTCGCCCTTTAATATCTCCAGCGGTGTGAGACAAGGATGCCCGCTGTCACCTTTCCCCTTCAACTTCGCTACTGACGAAGTAATGGAAATCGCGTTCACTGGACACGACTTAGAAGGCGTGGATCTGCTCCCAGGAGAACGACTTCTTGACTTGGAGTATGCTGATGATATTGCCCTCATCTGTGACAGCTCCCAGACGTGCCAAGCGGCACTGGACAGATTAGCACTAGCTGTCCGTCACTTCGGGCTTTGCTTCGCGCCCTCGAAGTGCAAAGCGTTCCTCCAAGATTGGTCTGGACCGCCTCCTACGCTGACTCTTGGTCGGGATCAGCTAGAAGTCGTCCAAAAATTCAACTACCTGGGAAATTGTATCAGAGCCCGTGAGGTTGAAGATAAGATAACGAACCGTATAGCAAAATCTCGAGGCGCTTTTGCTAACCTTCACCACTTATGGCGCCGGCGCGACATCAATCTCGCCCTGAAGGGTAGAGTGTACAATGCAGCGGTACGTTCGACCCTACTGTACGGTTGTGAAACCTGGCCCCTTAGATCAACGTACATAAAGAGACTAGTTACGTTCGACCACCGGTGCCTTCGTAATTTAGCACACATTTGGTGGAAAAACCGAGTAAGCAATGAGCGTGTTCGACGCCTTGTTTATGACACAGGAAAAGGAACTGTACCGCTCAGCACCGTTATTTCACGCACCAGGCTCCAATGGCTCGACCACGTGTAACACATGCCAGCCCACCGACTCCTGTGAAGTGCATTGTTTGCGCGCCGGGGGCGTGGATGGAAGAAGAGGAGGAGTGGCCAAGCGATGACTTGCTCGAGAGGAATGAAGGCCCTCACTTCTGTGCTGGCCTCGGTTGGAGCGTCTCGGCTCCCTGGTTGGGGTCCGAAAGACGATGAACACGTTTAGCTGGATACACTTGTTGATATGGCTAGGAGCCGACCTCAGTGGCGTTCGTGCTGTGAGTTTCGTTGTCCCACTCCATCCCTCTTAGCCTCCCACTCCAACCACGACCTCACTATTTAGCCTTATATAATTTTGCATAGTAATTTTTTTTTGCTACATAGTAGCCGGCTGGTAGCTTACGGGAACGATGCCCATCCGTTACCGGTAGCTCAGCTGGCTTGCTCCTGTTGCATGTTCCTCTTTATTTTGCTTTTATGCACTGCGCACAGTAGCTGAGGTGTTTCCCACCTCTAGCTAACGTGTATCATGATGATGCTGAGTAGACGAGCATTGAACGGACTCGAAGGTAACTGGCTGACTACTCGCCAAGCAGCAGCAAGTTTGCCTTCATGTGGTGAATCTACTTACGAATCTGGTTTCTACGCTGTCTTGATCCTCTGGATTGTCACCGAAACAGTCTGACTGGGATAAAACACTAGGGGAATTGCAAAAATTCGAAGCAAAACCGCGTGGTACCCTGAAGTCTGGTGATCTCACCGTGCAACAGAGATGGAAGCAGCTGTTGCTGAACATCGTAAGTTATTCCCTCTCGTACGAGAGGCGAGCAGCAGGAGACCTGATGTCAGTGAAACTGTATTCGATGTGTGGGTAGTGTATTCACATTCTGTCAAAACGCTTGGAGCGTTTGGTTTAGCAGTTTTAAAATTACTTAAATCTGCCGGAGCTGACAGATTCGCTGCCGACTAGTGATTCCCCTGTTCCACAGGTCGTTCCTTTGGACACCCTCTCGCATAGAAGTCAAACGCAGGATCGGGCTGCTGAACGTGCATAAGGCCGCGGGACCTAATGGCCTTCATCTAGCCCTCTTTAAATTCTGGGGAACAGCTCTTGTGGATGATTTGTAGGACTTATACGTGAACCTGCTGGATAAAGAAATTGCCCCAACCGACTGGAGCTGCTCCGATACTGTCTTCAAGGATAATCACATAGCTACATTCCTTTATAGATAATCCGTGTAGTTTTGTTAGGACAAAGCCCATGCAGGCGCGCCTTGCATTGTCGAGAACATACCATTTATTTATCTATTTTTCCTGGATTACCGCTAGTTCTGGAATACCTGTGTCGACTATGATCATGCCATTTTACGCCGTCATTTTTCGATGAAGTTTATCGAGAGGCGTACCAAGCGCCCCCTCGACTGGCAACTGAGAAGTTATTACAGGCCTCGGTCAGCCAAGCCTATCAAGATGCCCTGCGTACCGAACTTTCGCTCTCTCGTCCTAATAATACTGAGCTTTAGTGGGATTGGATCTCGGCCGTCCTGCACGATGTGGGAGCATCTGCTTGCGACACTATCAGTGGTCACTGGATATCCGAGATGTAGGTGGACCTTCTGGAATCCAGAAGAAAACTCCTGGCTGGCTCTGAGCACAACGTAACCAGACGGACTATTAGGCGCAAACTAAAACAGAGCCTGCGTACTGACAAGGAGGCCTGGTGACACCACTCCGGCTCAAGAAATGGAGGACACTGGAGCAATTGGTAATTATCGCAAGCTTGTTACGTTCGGCCACCGGTGCCTTCGAAGTACAGTTCATATCTGGTGGGAACACCAGATGTGACCAATGAGTGTGTTTGGTGTCTTGTTTATGGCGCAGAAAGAGAAAGTGAACCGCTCATCGCTACTGTTTCAAGCACCAACATGGCATGTGCTACGGATGCAATCCCACCGACTCCCGCGAAGTGTGTCGTTTCCAGGACCGATGCTGAATGGAAAATGAGGAGAGCGACCGATGAAGGGGTCAAGAGAAATGAAAGTTCTCACTTCGAACGGCATTGGGTTGAGCCACTCGACTTCCTTGTCGGGGTGCGAAACGATGAACACACTTGTAGTTGGATACACCTGTTGACACGGCAAAGGGCCGGAGTCAATGGCGTCTGTGTCGTTGTTTGGTCTCTTCTCCTCAAGCATGGCCTCTTCAAACAGTCTCGCTATGGATACATAATAAAAAACCTTAATATTTTGCTTTTGCTACGGGTTTAGTCACCACTTTTTAAGAGTTTGTAATCGTACTTTTACGACACAACAGATGAGGCATGTCTCAGCCCTAGCAACCGTGCATGGTGACAATGATGAGGGTATAAGAGGGCTCTGACGCTGGTGTTGCATTTATGATGCGTCTTCACCGCAGTTAGGCTAAACCAACTTACACCTAAACTAGGTCTTTTAAGCTGGATAAATTTCATTCCACTTTATTTGGTTTGTTCTGCCTACTTGGATAATCCTCTATTAACTTGCACACGTTGCTTAAGCTGAGTGTAGTTATATTCGTTATCTTTATTGCGTTTGTAGCATTTTTTGAGTAACTTGTGTAAAATTTTGCACTTATCGCGGATTGGTTGCTAACCAACTTACTTCATATGCTAATTTAGCGGATAATTATGTCGGCAAGTGTTTGGCTGTTGTTTGACATCCCAGGTGTGGCTGCGCTTGATGTGCATGTTGGCAAGGTGCCTACCTGTTTATTACCCACTACCTCCTCCATACTGGCTCTAGGAGACAGTTGGTCATTGTTGGAGGGGATGGGGTGCACGGTCCTTGTGGTCGTGCTAGGCTCGAAGAGTGGTTTCATGCACTCGGTGTGGAGCGGACTACGGTCCAGCCACCGCCTTGTGTGCGCTTGATTCCCCAAATACAGCGTGCTTGTGTTTGCTTGTGAAGGAGTGTGGGCCGGCTCCGTTGATGAAACGTGGCTCCCATCCACATGCCTCCCGGTCTTATTCCTTCGGGTTTACACTGGATATGGGGTGTATGGGTGGTGCAGTGCAAGCCACCCATGGTCCCTCTGTAGGCGCAGGCGTCCTGTGGCTGGTCACAGTGATAGGCAAATCCGAAACCGGATGCCGCCAACTATAAGAGGGCTCTATTTCGTTGTTCTAGACTTTTGCCACTATGAATAACCACCCATCTCCGCGTGGGAGGTTGAAATCACTAAGTAACCCATAGTTAAGTAGGCACCGACGAACATCTGCTCACAACAAAGGCCAGAGGTATCATTTCATCAGAAGTGCAAGCGTGGGGCTATCGCCGTGGCATCGTGCCAATCGTCTGACATCTAACCACCGACCGTATCGGTGAGATGAGTGCGGATCAAAGTAACCCTTAAACAGTCGTAAAAATGTACCCGGCCAAAGACCTGCAAAGAGTTTTTGGTAGCAAGTGGGGCTGGGTGAAAATGATTAACTTAAAGGAGAAGGATAATTCAAACCAGTATCAAATTCCAGCTACCAGCAGAAAAAAACACCACGTGTCCACGAGTGGGAGGTCATAGTGGATGACAAACGTTTGAACAAAGCTTGACCGTGATTCGCCCAGTTATCACCATGTAATCCTCCGCACAACATGAAGAAAACAATGTGTGAATACAGTTCGTTCCAGCTGTGGACATCGAAAAGCGGTGGATCAAGTTGCCATGACTAAGTCGTCAGAAAAAAAAACAAATAACAACGGCGAGAAAATAATTTTGAACGCAGATAGCACAAAAGATGGAATCAATAAGGAAGTGTGTTGAACTAACCGCGAAGGCGTGAAAATTAACGGCTAGATGCAACAAACCCAATGCAGGAGCACCAGTGAACCTGCGACTACGTAATGTCTGGTAGGTTCTCCAACTACTGGTTTGGATCATCCCGGTGCCCCATAAACGAAGACGGCACGCACCAATCTGTGTGTCTCTCAGTCATTTTCCTCATGCCCTTATGTCACGTCGCCGACTAGCTATCCTGCGGTTTCGCCCAACTTGGTACAGTCACGGCGTATAGTGCACGGAGAACATAACCTAGCCAACATAAGCGGTTGGACTTTAGCAAACACTCCAGTGAGGCACCGAAGGGTTTCTTGCCAAAAGCTATCTGGCGGATCTCAGCACTGCTCACCCGGTGTTCCCATCCAACGTAAACAATACTCCGCAAGCACCTGTGATCAAATACGGTGAATTGCTTACTGCAAACTGACCAGGTCCTCTGACCCATACAGTAACACCAACTTTATCACAGCGTCATGTACCCTATCTTTTACAGGCAGGCTGATATCCCGCCGTTTCCATAGATGGTTGAGTCTCTGGAAAGCCTTGCTGATACGCGAACTAACTTCCTCGGTGGTGTGACCACCAGAAGTGACACAGCTACTAAGTTTACGGATTCACCACTTCCAGAGGCTGTTCGCTGATAGTTAAAACGGATGGCGTATCAGTCCAGTCCTGAGACAGTACTTTGACTTCGAAGGCACAAGCATATGCCGAAGCGTGCAGCGCTACGCGTCAGTCTATCCAGTGGTGCTTGCCTAGCCACTGCGTCAGACCCCAAAAGAGATATATATGTACTTCGCACACTCAGTCTCTGTCAGTCAGTGACCTGGTAGAAATTCCACTCCGGAATAGTCTGAAAGAACGGAATCACTTATGAGCATTACGATCGCAAGGTTGGAGAGAAAAGGGTATATAGGACAACCCACTTGTCGTGGGGAATCCAGGAAATAGCTTCCAGCAGAATCTTACCCGGTCTCAGGAGTCACAGTAGAGACTTGGAGGTGGAAAGAAGTTTAGCTTACACGCGTTTCACAGATAGGCAGCGCCAAGAGTTGGCGCGATCAACAGAGTCGAAGACGGTTTTCGGGTCAAGGAAAACCCCAGTAGTAGATCGTCTTTAAGTGTCTCTACGCTAACAAGACAGAGAATAGATACGTGGTCGGTGCAACCACGAACAGCTCTCACGAGGACTAGTAATCGCTAAAAAATGATACCCGTGAGAAATTTGGATGTTAGCATTGAGTCGCATCGAATTGGTGTTATTGCTAACGGCTATTGTATTCCTGTAGGCTTCTGAACCTTGTGAAAGTTGAAACAATGAGGAGCAATTGGTTTACCATGACCGCAAACCCTAGTCTAAAGGCAGCATGACAGCAAACACAACAGCTAATGGTGCTGCTTATAATCCGACATCTTTCCAGAAGTTCAGTAGTTTCCATTAAAATCCAATGAATTCACTGCGGCAGGGGTACCATGCTATGCATACTCAGTTTCACCTCACCGCTGTACGAATTAAAGGATTAGGTTAGGTAGATTATTGATTGCCCTTGATCATCAAGGGTTAGAAACCATCATCAAAGTCTTGCGGAGCTGTCAAGCTCCCATACTAATTATTTATGATATGGCGGTAAATCCAGAATTAATGCAGTAAACTGTTGGTAAGCCAGGACTGTCTACCTCGGAGTTTCTAAATCCACAAGAACGTGCCTAAGTGGACAAAGCGGTCAACCAGTGTGTGCAACGAGGAGGAAAATGAGAAATTGAACTTATGAAGAATTATGCATATCTCCATAGGTGACAACCACGAGGAGAAGGTTTAAGTTGACAGAAAATATATAACAGCCAGAGGAAAATGTCATCTTTTGGTCACGTCCTGCCGTCGGGCGTGTATGGTGCCTGTCCCCCAACATCCGATAAAATCCAATCAAGTACTGGCGATGAATATGGCAGTTCAATTCATTATGCCTACGTGCTCTGGCCGTAGTTTACAAAAAGCACGATATGATAGCATATGTTGGCAACTAGTATGTAAACTACGGTGATCAGATTGTAATCGGATATTTTGATGGACATACTTCAGGAGAAGCGAGGCCGATTGTGGAATTCTGATCAAGAGTCGGCACGTGAATTCTTGAATCCGAAACGGTTTCTCTGGAACAATGGACAAAAGATTAGGACTTATCAGACGGATGTGATTCGAAACGTGAAAAGGAGCAGCACATGAGTGAAAGCATCTCGCCTAAGGCAAAAGGCCGCGCTACCGGTTTAAAAAAGGCAGCTAAGTAAAATGTGAGTGGTTATTATGTCAGAATGCCGGAGGACGCCAATTATGACTGAGATCAGCGGTACGCTCGAAGACCGTAGCATACCAGACGAAGATGGTCTTGAAAAGTAGATATGCATCACAAAATATCTTCCCTAACATCTTGGAACGTTAGTGACCTAAAAAATGACGGGCAAAGTCAGAGGAATATGCAAAAGAGCGGCTCCCATTAATGTCATATTTTATGATGCTCAATGACAAATAGGATGCCGAGAGAAGTGCATTTGTTTTACTGTATTATGCAAGGGCATTGGAGGAAATCTGAATGCTTCATAGCCTAAATTAAACATAGGGATTTCTCTATGGAAAAATGTGCTCACTAATGCGTTCGAACAGTGCATAACATTTTCAACGCACGTGATAGGGTCTTTCGATTTTTCTGACCGGGAATCAACGGGAGTTGCCGAAGGTATTCGATCCTGCGACGAAGATGCTGGACCAGTAGGTTTCTCTGCGGGTTTCTCTGAAGCGGATGATCTGCGCTGTGTATCTGGTACAGAATTGAGATTTTTCGTGTGGCTACTCTTCTCGGGAGCAGCTGCTCGACCGTTCTGTGGCTGTAAATATCAGTGATAAATTATTGGATAGAAACGTCGCTTGCTGAACTGTGTGATAAATAGTATTGTGATTGTTTCGGTGTATCGGAACGAACATTTCGACAAATCGGTTAACGCATACGGAGAGAAGTCTGCCAGTCTGCAATTCGCAATTTAAGTAGCGAAAGAAGATACGAACAAAGTGTGGATTCAGTGGAAAGAGCTCAAAGTGACGGGATTGATGCTGAGTACATATTATTATGTCTCAAAAGTAAGTGTACTGATGTACTACTAGACAAAATAACACCTCATGAGTGGATGTCGGCGCATGAATAGAGGTCTTAACCGCATGTCTAGACTTGTTTCAACTCGAAGTAGTTTGTGTGAGGTCGCGTGTTAATAGCTTGTTATGTTTGCAGTGGGGCGAAATGTCCAACAGCAGTACGCTATCAAATTTGGTGTAAAACTCATGAAATCGGCCACCAAGACATTTGAAAACTTAACGGAAGCTTATAAAGATGCCACTCTATCGAGGGATATGGTTTGTAGGTGGCATAAAGCTTTTAAAGAGGATCGAGAAAGTGTTGAAGAGTAACCTGTTTCCGGAAGGCCATTCTTGTCAACAAACGATTAAAATGTAAAAGTTGTGCGAACTGTGCTGGCGAAAACGATGATCGTCAATTTTCTGACAGCCGTAGAACTGTGTACAAAGAATTCGTACCACCAGAACAGAGAGTTAATCAAGCTTTCTAGAAAGACGTCTTGGAACGACTTCGACATCGGGTCTAGCGAGTCCGAAGGGACATTGCAGATGATTTGGTGCTGCACCACGATTACGCGCTAACTCACACATCGCTTTCATTTCGAGTTTTTGGAGAAGAAACACATCCCCACATTAGCACAACTTTCCTATAGACCTGACCGAGCTCCCTGCGATTTTCATTTATTCCCTAAGTTGAAATCTATGTTGACAGGTCATCCTCATGGAACCGTGGAAAACATGGAAAAATTGCAACGAATATACTTAACACTCTTACGAAAAATGACTTTCAATACTGCTACGATCAGAGGAAAAACACTGAAACCACTGTGTATCTACACAAGGGTCATATTTTGCAGGACATAGCTTGTAATTTCGAGTGAGTCTTATATAAATTTAAATAAAAAGTAGTATACTTACCTTTGGGATACAGGGGTAAGTACCAGGTATACAAACGAAGGTCAGATAATTAAAGTTCCGTGCATGTACTGCCGAAAATACCCCTCAGAACTCAAGTTTCAGCTTTGCTGCTATTCAGTTATTCAACTATGACCACAAAGTTGCGTTGGACCGAGATGTCACAAATCATGATGTTATGGTGTTAATAATAAAAATAGGCGACATAAGATAGTGGGATCCCACGTAGAAATGACCAAGGCAGCTAAAGGCAAGGGCGCCTTTGAGTCTTCGAAAGAGCCATACTGGGGGATCTATCACAACTGAAGTGACCGATTCGGGGGGCTCATCGAAGAAAAGCATCAGCAGTACGCAGGCACGTCCTACTGACCCTTCACTGCCACGCTGCCACCACCGGTCGCGCTTGGATTGGGTGTACCGTCAGGTCGCCAGCACCTACGCGGAATCGAACCGATGACTTCCGGATTACAAGGCAAGCGCGTAATCATTTCGGCCACCGGCCGGTGACTGGACCGTCTAGTCAAGCCCATCGGTAGATTTGCCCATGCTTTTTCGCCGCGTCATCTGCTAGGCATTGCGGCATCCCACAGGCATACGAAGGATAGGGCCTAACCAATGTAGGAGGTTCGATTTCAAATGTCATTTAGGCGCCGCACTAGAGGGCTGGTGAACACCGGCATTACCCACCCACTGGCACATCTATATAGAAGAAATACCGTCCTGGTCATTTAGTATCAGCTCTTTCGTTGCCAACATTAGAAGACTAGACAATCCATGAGAATGATACTCAATAGGCCTGCAGGTAAGCACAACTGTGAGTCTGAAAGTATGCATTGGAGTGCAAAAAAGAAACGTGGGCAAACGTAGACTCAACACGGTTGACAATAGTTGTATGTCGAACGTAACTAACGGGGAACACACCTTGTCAACCCGGGGTTTATCAGCTGCTTTGTTCTTCGTAGGCTCCTTTGGAGTTATTCTTTCTTCCTTCTCTTTCGCTTTGTCATCTTCTTCTTCTTCTTCGCTGGAGTCGTCTTGTGTAGATACCCGGCGAGTCTTGAGCATGCATGAGTGATGAATGGGGAAGTGAGAGAAATTGGTTTTAAATTAACAAAAAACTGCATAAATGAGTGAGAGTCACTTATACTGTACATGTCTATCTGTTGAGGACTGAGAAGTGCAAGCGATGCCAAGTAAATGTCACGGATGATCTAGTTGCCATGACAGACTTGCTAACAGTCATGAATGACTGCACTGCAGTAAAGAATGCAGGAGAAACCTCAAACGGAGATGTAGGCAAGAGCACAAACGCTAAGGACTAACAATGAAAGAAGACAAAAGAGAGCAAATTACTCTGTCATTTTTTGGAACCAATGGTGACAAATTGGAAGCGGTCGATTCTATGCACCCTATTTTTAGTGCTTGATCATAGCGTCAGCTCCGAAGACGAGCGCCCCGTCTATAGCCCCTTGGTAGAGGACCCCACGCCTAGGGTATTTCTTTCCGATGGGTTCCCCTCTACGTCGTCAAATCACAAAAGCCATGTGTAAACACTTTAACACTTCAAAGTTGGCCCAGTCTACCGGAACTACCTACATTCTCGTGGAGTCGAAGCTAAGCTTTTCGCATCCCTCCCCTCAAGTTGACAGTGTGGGTTATATCTCATCTGCAATCTATCGTGATGGAAAAGCAGAGAAAAGCAATTGATAAAAACAAGTGGGTACATTAGGCGAGATGCCTGAGCAATCACCCGGAAAGTAAATGAAATTAAACCAGCCGAGTGAAACAATGCTCCAAAAAATCAGCGCCGAAGTGACAGGCTTCCAAACCTGGTAGATACTGTATCGCCGGAAGTTGTGAGGAAACGAGAGGCGAGATGGTAGACACAAAGATAGAACACGACGAACGCAGCTGAAAAAACTGCAGACATGGTTGGTGGCATCCGATTCCGGATTTGCCTGTCACTGCGACATACATAGCACAGCTGCAGAACGAGTGTGCCTACAGAGAGACCATGGATGGCTTGCGCTGTGGGTACACAGCTCCGTACACAAACACCATATCCAGTATACACCGGAAAGAATAAGATCGGGAGGAATGTGGATAGGAGCCATGTTTCACCAACGGAGCCAGCCCACAGCAGCAGAATTCCAGCCTAATTGAGGAATTATGTGTATCAGACGTACACGTAAATATAAAATAGTGCGGGGGATAAGACGCAGCCTTGCTTCACACCAAGGACAACATTAAAGTCTTGCGAGGTATGTCCATTAAGCTGCACCCTCGACCGCATACCACTGTACGAGAGAAGCATCAGTAGTACGCCAGTACGTAGTACCGACGCTTCGCTGCCACCCAACAACTACCAGTCGAAAGTGGCGAAGGAAAAACCGAGGGTTGCCCGGCCCCCTATGCAGACTTTAACCCGCGCCCTCCGATTACAAGGCAGGCTTGGGATCCTTAAGGCTACGGACCGGCTGTACCAACATTAAAGTTGTTGGCGGAGTCTTTGAATTGGTTTTTGTCGCACTTCCCGAAACAAGTACTTGCACTAGCTACTGTGAACTTACCAATTCTGAATGAATCATTCGATGAATTCTTTGGCTAAACCATTTCAAGGTCCCTGAGGCCACTGAGCTCTACCGATTCTTTGAAAAATTATCCGAGACACCACGCATGACTCGCAGTTTGCTACTCTCCACCAGATGGAACGAGATGTCAAGAAACCTTTTAGCAATATCTGACCTTCCCGACCAGATAAAGAACCTTGCTATTCTTTCTGTCAATGGTGCTCTTTGCTCAAAGATGCGAAACTATTTACTCAAGTGACATCTGCGCACTGTTTTCCCATTCTGTTTTTACATTTGTAAAATTTTCATATTTAGTGATACTGTTGGGACTTAGCAATACTCTTCACTTTGGATTTGGTCCCAGTGTTGACTTCTATGTAACCCGTGGTTCTAATAGAGGTTGCGTGTCGCAATCTGGACATACGATGAGCATTCCAAACTCTAACGATGAAGATCGCTGGATTTTTGAAAAGTGCCAATCACGCCATCACCAAAGGGAAGAGCAGGTATTGGCCCATCGCGTGCACTGCGGTAGCCTTGAGAAAACATTTATGTTACTTTCACCTGTAGTGTGGGACGCCTATCTAAAAGGATAACGAAGCACTGTGCAATGGTGTTGCGGAATGGTACCGTCGTTTGCATCAATAGTTTCATCCTGGAGCATGTGATTCAAATCGGACACTGAATTAGGACTGCTGATGCCTTCAAAGTAATTGGTCGTGCTATAAAGGTACCCCAAGGGGTCTAGAAAAAGAGCCTTAAGGACGACCGAAGCCATCGCGAACAGGCTAACACAACCTGAACTATGCAGAATGCTCTTATGCAAGCTCTCCTTCTACCATGGCCTTTGTGTAATTCCAGATAGCTCTCACCTCACACGAGAACAGTGGTCGGGTGATATGTTAGACATTCCACCAGTGAACCGGCCCGTGCTTTATTTCGTATGCATGCATGTTTGCGTTTACTTCGATACCTGCTACCAACTTATCGATCGGGATGGTCGAATTTCTGTCCCTTTGTGATTCCACCAATCAGTGCCTTGCTTCAGTAGCCAATTGTGTTTCGATATCCAATTTCATGCTTGTAAAAGCCTGACGAGAGTTGTTGAGAACAGTACTCTTCGTAACCTTGCGTTCTTGCAGTTCTATAGGCATAATTTGACTCAATTTTATCTGCTGCTTCAGTAGGGGGAGTTCTGACAGGTGACGGATTGACGGTCGTGGAGTACACCGACGACGCAGTTCTCCTGGGGTCGGAACCGACAATCATACAAGAGCAACTGAATAAACTGACACAAAGAACCGTACGTCTCGCTTTGTGCTTCGAGCTTTCAAAGAATCGGAAAACGTGGTCCTAAGATTACTAACTCTAACATCTATTGAACAGCCACCCAGATCAATCGATTGGCTCATCCATACTAGTGGATCTATCCTCTCTAGTGGCTACATCTCCAAGATAACTGCGCGCGTCACCAAAGATGGTGTAGTTTCTCAGTGCCTCAACAAACCATGGAGATGGCAGGAATCTAGCTTCACAGTCAAAGGTGGAAGTACAACGCTGTAGTAAAGCCGGTGCCAATACATTGATCACAAATATGCCAATAATGCATCGGAGATACAAAGGAACTAGTAATCTTTCATTACTAGTGCTTGCGGAGCATTGATAGGAGTACCAAGAGGGTGCTGTAGTCCCTTAGCTGGTTCTTAAGATCGGGCGACCGTTTCGCATAAATCGCGTGTGTGCCAACCACTTAGTGTACACCGTTGCCGTTTACTGGAGCTGGGTGGGCAAAACTATGGGGTCAACAATTGATGAGACGGTGGAAAAGTATAAGGTAATCGTTTGAAAGAGAATGGTCAGATTGGCAGTACATAAACAAATCGATTTCATTGTCAGTACGGCGAAATGCTTACAAGTGTCGGCTGCAACCGCGAGTGCATGTTACAGAGATATCCGAGTGAATAGAACCTGATACAAAGGAACCTGATACAAAGAAATGAAAACCTAGGCGAAAGGGCAAGAGTCAGAAGTTGTCGTGCCAGTAGACAGGTCAGAACTGGGAAGACGACCAAAAGGAAAACCCTCTTATGTTTAGAATCGCGCATGCAGTGGGTAGAAGGTTACTAACCTTGGGAGCGGCGGAAGCTTGATGCTGGATTTTGGGAACTAAGCCGCCTGAACGAGGCTGTCGCTGGTTTGTGGTTGGAAGAGGTAGACCCGTGCGCTTTGGAACCGATGGAGTTGATGGACCGTTTGCGGCGACAGCCGCTTGGCGCTTCTTTTCGGCTACAGTCATTGCTCTGGCAGGCGAAGCAATGGCTGAGGTCTTTTTGCTCGGTGGCCCAGGGCTTGGTGGAGGAGGTGGTGGGCGTTTTCGAGGGGAAACAGCAGTTACGGATTTGGTGAGGTTGGGTCCACTAAGCCGCGTAGGGCGAGGTGCTTCAGGCGTAGGTTCGATATCATTCTCATCCTCTGGGTCTTTGATTAGTTCAAGTTCCTCCTACAATGGACCAAGCAAGACATTTAAGTATGCAGAATGCGAGCGCAAGAGTAAAGTACCATTACAAATTGAAAACATGCTACCACTGACACTTGTGGATAAAACACACGTGTACCTCGAACCGTGTATATCAGAGCGTCAAATCTGCATCGGTCTGTCGCAGTGCAAGATAGGGGAGGGGTAACAAACCTGACTTGCAAAGAAGTGATAAGTCAGAAGGATTCAAGTCGCTAAAGAGTATGGTAATAGTGAGCCGGTCACCAAATAATTCCCCGACAATTCAACGACTATTGCACTGTCATAGTAGGACAAGCCCACTCAAAAGTAAGTTAGGTGTACTAATTACTAAAAGCGTACAATAAAATAGGTGAAGCAAAAGGATGATAAGTGACCAGGACGTGAAAGAAGAAAACTGAATCTAAACAAAGCTCAGCTATCACTAAAACTGTGATCGGGCAATATAAAATAAAAAACATAGGTCATAACAGGATCACCAACCGTATCGGAATAGGCTAAAAAACAGTGAATTACGAGCACTTCAAGTGATCAAGTGATCACGCACTTGTGTATACCTGCCATCCTTGGAGTCCGATTTCTTAAGATGCGCCCTGTCCCGCAAACGGGAACTAGAAGTACGCAATGCGTGTCGAGAACGAAGTGGACTATGAAGATTAATTTACTACTTTAATGAGCGATGTGGATCGCAGGAGGCTAACACTCGGCGTGTTAAATAGTTGCAAATACAGCGACGTTAAAGTAAGCAAATGCGCGAAGAATATTCTTTTCGATAATTCTCATCGGGCGTGTACAATTATGAAGCAAAATATTGGAGAGAATAAAGCTCGTAGAGGCTTGTACAGAACTCATTAACTGGGCAGTATGAAAACTAAATCAATGGTTTGATCAATCCGACTATCGCATTAGGAAGCAGGTGATCAAGGCAGGTCATATGTCAAGTTCAAGGCCAAGGCAATTTCAGAACCTATTTGCACAGCTCTGGTTTTAGAACCTTGATTGCAATGGTTTCAGAAATAGTCAACAGATGTTTCTTAAGCTGTTTTTGGTAGCGTTTAGGGATAATGTAAACGACTTGAAACGACTGGTTCATCTGGACTTGATATTCATTGTCAACCAAGTGTTGTAAAATGGAACCGTTGATGGATTTTACGATGCCTTTTCGTAGTGACGCAGGACAATGTTCAGCGACTCTTTTGGACAAACACCTAGTCATATGTCCAAGATACTTAGCACCACAGATGCAGGTGAACTGGTATAAGACAAACGATTCGAACCGAACCGGAAGTTTATCATTTAAGCGCTGAAGAATCAATGGTCTTGTTTCGGCAAGTATTTTTAGATTGGCGGCTGGAAATGTCTTGGCCAATGCGGTTGAATAGAAAAATCTTGACCGCTACAGCTTAAGAAACATCTGTTGACCATTTCTGAAGCCATTGCAATCAAGGTTCTAAAACCAGAGCTGGGCAAACAGTGCAGACTGTTACAGGCTCTGAAATTGCCTTGGCCTTGAACTTGACATATGACCTGCCTTGATAACCTGCTTCCTAATGCGACAGTCTGATTGATCAAACCATTGACTTAGTTTTCATACTGCCCAGTTAATGAGTTCTGTGCAATCCTCTACGAGCTTTATCCTCTTCAATATTTTACTTCATAATTGTACACGCCCGATGAGAATTATCGAAAAGAATATTCTTCACGCATTTGCTTACTTCTGACTTGAATGGGGATAATTTATGAACAGCGATGTTAGTTGAGGTCCGAAACGCTTTCAAACGTCGATGATCAGGTAGTTGAGGGCGCTATTTCTTAACATGTAAGCAGTCGCCGCGGATGCAAAATAAAGCCTGTGATATTCAGACGTGAGTAGAAAGGGACTAGAAGCGGAAACCATGAGAAAATGAAGTAAACGATGGAAACGCATCGCCGTGTGAAAGTTATGTTACTATGGGATATGGTTACATCAAACTGCGCTTGGGAGGATAAGCAGTGTGGTAAAAAGGATCGACAAATCCCACGACACTGTATGCTATCCATTGCAGTTACTCTCGAGCATTCTGATGGGATTGGCGCTGACACAGTTAATGGCGTTCCTGTATTTGATGTCTTGCGCTTAACGGTTAGGTTTCCAACTTAGTTAACGCTATGTAGCCCATTCCACAAACCACCTTGCTTTGTATTCCGCTTCTTATTCTACCGCTCTCCCCAGCAGTTTTTATAATCCTCATAAGTTATAGTGACAGTGTGTCATGGCAAACAGATTCGCTGAATTCGCGTGCTCGGATCATAGGTGTTAAACCTGTACTAAGAAAGCCAATTTAACTACTTTCGCGAATTGTTGGCACCTGTGGTACCTTAAGCGAGTTCCTTCGGCTGTATAGGCTGCAAAGTTGCCTTCTGTAAATCAAGAAATCTGCGGGCCATCACAAATCAGTTCTAAGATACGTAGTTATTTATAGAGTACACACAGTATTTCGCTGTTGTCCGTTCACTGAGTGGCCCTTGTGACCTGGCCGGTGATGTTAGCAACATCCCATTGATCCGTGCTCGTTCTCCACGCTTACCGGGGTCATGGTTACGTCGGGCCTCGCTGTTGCCATCCCGGATGGACTGCACAGTGACGTCCGATTGGCCGTTCGCCCATTTAGTTGATGATCTCACGAGCAGTCATTTGCAACAGCTGAGCGCGTTGTTAACATGAAGTCAGACGTAGGCCTTCGCCCGCCATACGGCCAACCAATCCGCTTTCCACTGTCCGGAAGCATGCTCTTTCTACTTCGCCGTGGACAGATCAGTCGAGCGTGCTCAGCTTTCGTCTAATCGGCCTCCGCATCGATTCCGCTTGCCTGTGTCTCAGCCACCATCACACAGAGGATGCTCTCCCAATACAGAAATGAGGATAGAAATACCCATCCTGCAGATCTGAAGCACCTTCAGACCTTTGACTATCCTTACTTATGTAGAAACGCTAGTGTCGGACAGCTTATCCGTATTCGAAACAATGAGGTGCGCGAGAGAGCGTCAGGTGCTGATTCGATTCAGTTCAGTTCAGTTGAACAACTATGACTCCATCAAGGAAGTGCGGTGGATCAAGTTGCAACGACTCATGTCGTCAGAATAACAATAAATAACAGTGGTAAGAAAATGAGGTTGAACGCAAATAGAAAAAGAAAAATTGGGATCAAGGAAGAATTGCACAAAACTATTCGACATGGAATGAGAACTGATAGCTATATGCAACAATCCGAATGCAAGAGCACTGACTGCGCGATATCTCATAGGGTCTCCAAGCGCTGGTGTGGACCATCCCGGGGTTCTCGTCCACGAAAACTGCACACACTAATTTGACCGTCTCTCTGTCGATTTCTTTACGCCTTTATGCCATATCATCGACTGTCCATCTCGCGGTTTCACTAAAATAACTGCAGCCACGGTGTATAATGCACGGAATACATGACTTAGCCATCATAAGCGGTTGAGCCTAAGCAAACACTCAAGTGAAGCACCAGAAGGCTTCTTGCCAAAAAATAACTGGCGAACCTCAGCATTGCTCACTCGGTATTACCACCAAATGTGAGCGATACTTTCCAAGCACCGGTGGTCAAATACGGCCAAGCGTTTAATGTCTCCACTGCGAACTAGCCATGTCTCTTCTCCACACAATAACACCGGCCTTATCACAGAGTTATACACACTACCATTCAATGAGACTGATAATATTGAGTTACTTAACACAAACAAACAACGTGAGTAACTAACAATGTACCAGGGTAATCCACACTAACCTGTTTCTTGCGGATTAGTTTTTCTAGCTCGGCTTGGCGCTGTTCTTTCGTTTTGATTTTTCTTCTAAGTACACCCATAGGTGCACTCATATCCTCCTCTGGATCATCACAACTAAAACACAAGAACAATATAAACAGCATGCTAGAAATTCGCATAGCTTAAGTAAATCAAGGCGAGTTAAGTGCGACGCACAACCTATAAAGCCCATCACAAACTGCATGCCCATTAAAAAATAAAAAACTCGGCCGAACAGCTTCTACACGCCATGTTGTACATAGCTGCTGTTAAAGGAAACTCTGGGTAGAATTCTGTCCTCTGCAAGGCGTGTAGCTTGCGCAGCTGTGGAGGGTGAGCCGCGCCACATGGCGGTTTGCTTATCAGTCATGACGGTCTCGTACCGTTACTCGTGATCTAGTGGCTTGAGTCTCTGGTGTCTATAAGATATGGGTTCGGTTTCCAGTGGAACCGAAGGGTGTGCACTACCAATGGTGAAACGGCCATCTGGCGTTTTCCCGGATGTATGGGAGTCTCTCTTGCTTGAAGTTAACTGCGGAGAACGGTCTATCGAATACAAACAGGATAGATAGTAGCAGAATAATGATAACAAAAAGGATAGGAAATAGTACCATTAGGGAAACGACTTTGAAAATCAATGGTAAATCTGCCTTGGGCGATGAAACATGAGACGACCTAGGACTAAACTAGAGGTTCAACATCCAAATGGACCTAGTATGAGTAGCAAATACCCACCGTTTATGTTTGTGGTCTGGATTGTCCCGACATTGCCAAGTGTCCGGGACATCGCGACCCACAAGGCTTTGGGAAAAGGGAAGGATCCTCCATTTTAAGCATTTGTCTGTCAATGGAAAGCCGAAACATAAAACTAGTGGGCTAGAAAAGTGCACAGCATTCACGAGAACAAAGAATGAGGATAATAAAACGTGTCGCTCCTTATGGAGTGGGAGGAACAGCAGGGGCACAATAATTCGTGCTTCGAAAAAGACTCGAAATCTCACGAGATCATTTCACTAGGAAAAGAACACAACACCGGAGTACAAATGAAGAGGGTGGAAAAGAAAGATCAGACAAGACACAATCCATGTAGTGGTGTTGATACAATTGCTTCCTATCAAAAACCCGGTCAACTCCAGATTACCATGGCATCAAGATCATGTCAGTGTGATGGAAAACTAGTTGAAGTGTAGGACATAAAGATAAGTACCGATTGGGATTACAGGGCTAGAAAAATTGCGTTCGGTGGGGGGGGGGTAGTTGTAATCAAACACCCTAGAACCTCTTTCACACAGAAACCCAGTGATTCGACGGGGAAGCGATGAGATGGACAAGGTGACATCTGACAGTGGACGGTTAGTCTCCCAGGAAACCGGTGTGGTATTCGGTGATGGAATCAAGTCCTTCTCGTTCCCGACCAACCATGAACTTTGGTGCATTGTCTGCAGATAGTTGAGTCTATGATTCTTAGTTATCATGCGAAATGCAGAGGAGAGGTATCCCACTTTGCAGTAAACCAAATTCTGGACAGCAGAACTAAGATCGCCTGGCCGAATGAGTATATTGCTACGACATACACAAAATGACTTAATCTAATCCGGTTCTAGGCAAACGGATAAATAAATAGGGAGTGTAATCTAAGTAAAAGGGAGGATTAGGTTCAGTGTTAGCGAAATGGGCCGAATTTTTTGAAGCAAAATACTCGACCCATGCATCGGCCTAATGCAAACGGTCCATGTAATTTACGACTGCCAGTGTTCGGCCGTAAGTTCATCACGGTTGCCGGTGCGTGTTTTAACATTAGACGTCGCAAAACTAACTTTAGGCCAAGAAAAATTGACTGTAGGAGTGACTAAATTTGATATCGATATCAAAGCAACAACAGTAGAAAAATTTTACGATTTTCGCTGCGTTGACTACAGTGAGGAAAACGATGGTGTCTAACGCAGATGAGTATACGATTGAGCACTCGGGTTAATTTGGACTCAGGAAACCAATCTGTAGTCCCTGTTTCTTTCACGACCCCATCATGATGTCATCGTGTTATTGCAATCACAAGAGAACACCTCAAGTAAAATTTAAATAGAAGTGGAAGACAGCCACCGAATAAAATCGATCAAAATAAGAAGCAGGAATAGATGCAATTAATAAAAGCTCATCGCAGCCAGACTCAGAAGGCTGCGTTGAATGCCCTAATCTGTGACAGCTCCCAAACATGCCAAACAGCACTGGACCGGTTAGCACTGGCTGTCAATCGTTTTGCGCTATGCTTTGCTTCATCGAAATGCAAAGTACTTCTCCAAGATTGGCAGGGACCCAACCCTGCGCTAACGCTTTGTGGTGATATGATAGAAGTCGTTCAGGAATTCAAGTGCCTGTGAAGCTATATTAGCACCCGTGGGATTGAAGATGAGGTTACGAACCGTATAGCAAAAACTCGAGGTGCTCTTGCTAAGCTCCGCCACCTGTGGCGCAGACGCGACATTACTCTCGCCCTGAAGGGCAGAGTTGACAGCGCTTATAACATTTATAACAAAGTTAACGAAGATAAGCGCAATTAGTGTAAGCAACGTGGCCAGTTAGGAGATTATTCAGGTAGGTAGAGCAAACCAAATAGAGTGGAATGAAATTTATCCACCTTTACAAGACTTAGTTTAAGTGTAAGTTGGTTTAGCCCAACTGCGGTGA
>OX104064.1:36494635-36600215 GCA_944474145.2 Dicrocoelium dendriticum
ATCCAAAGCGGTTGATTGTGAGGAAAAGAAGGGACCTGAATTACATTCGGTATAGATAAATACTGTGTCAAAGTTGCTTACCACGCCATACACTGTTGAGCTTTACATCCAAAGACCGGAGCTCCTCCTGTAGATAGATACGGAAGTATCGATGACAATAATTAGGGTAACGCTGCGCAGCGCCAACCCCCTGTAATCCTGCATTTCCAACCTTTGGACGTACACAGACAAACTAATTCGTATTTAAGATTAATGCCTTTTTCGGTCATAACATGGCACCGCGACACACAAACATCCCGTTTACGTTATATTGCAATATCGATCGAATCTACTTGGGTTGAACTAGATGGACGCATTCCCTAATACATTGGCTTTTCTGAAAAGTTACTGAAGTAGTTGGACTAGAGGAATTTCTGAACCAAAACGCCGAAGCTTTTCGGAGAAGTTTGGGAAGCTAACAACCTTCAAGCTACAATAAGACTGAAAAGTTACCCAACCCAAGTAAAACCAAGCAAGCACACGACCGTATGCCTTAAGGCTTAAGGTCGAAGAAGTATACTGCCTGTGCATTTCCTAATTGAAGAATACCACTCGTACCGGTGGATAAAGCGGATGGCGCCGTGCGAGTTTGTGGAGACCAAGATTACTGCCAACCAGATTTCAAGGATAGTCAGAAATATTAGCCCGAATTGAACGCGTATGCTACACTGGCAGGTGGTAAAATGTTCGCCGAACTTGAGCACCGTCATGCATCTTCACCACTGAAGCTCGAGGAATCTTCCCGAGAACAGACTACTATCCCTAAGGACACAGCAACGTATCAACAGACCCGTTTACATTTTGGCAGCAGTTCCGCCACCAGAAATTTTCCAAAGGATTATCGATGGTTTAATAAAGGATACACCTTTTCCTTGTGCGTGGTTGGAAAATATGCTTTTCTCCAGACGCTCCGACGCAGAAAACCTATACACACTCGCTGTTGCGCGTTCAAGATGGGTACGAACGAACTTAAACGGCAATAGGCAGAGTGGGATTCCCTACTTTACCTATGTGCTATCTTGAATATATGCTTAATGCTAACAAGATAAAACACATTTCAGCTATCCCTGAATCGCGGAACCTTGATGAGCTTCGTTCCTTTCTAGGAATTCCATTTTATTGCCGCCATTTCATGCTTGATGCATCCACTAGGTTGACTTCCTTGAATGAGTTACTCCATAAAAACGTACAGTGGTGTTCGGGTCCTTGACAAAACAGTGCTTTAAACAAAGCCCGAAAACCCCTTGCATTGGCACCAATGTAAGGATCCTGGAGAGACACTAGTTTTCCAATTTGACGCATCTCCCTGGGGTGTATGTGCGGGCCTATTCCGCTGTTTGAATACACAAACCTTGTCTCTCATAGTATTCGCATCATGGCTACCGCAGCCAGCGGAAATAACCTATTCGCAGAAAGGAAAAGAAACCGTCTCCACAATCTTTTAAGTGTACAGGCTCCGTTAGTACTATGGCAGTGTTATTTTGGAGTTAATAAATAAATAAATAAATAAAGCGTTTATTCTCGGCAAGGCGAGGCACACCTTTACAGGCATGATCATTTTGACAAAACAATGCGTGATCAAGAAGTTGCAAAAATCCGATATGTTTGCCATAACAGTGCTTGTTTGTGTAGGGGGAATGTAAGTATGTAATTGTGTGTGCGTTTATGTAGCTGTGTTATTTGCGCTTGTAACTGTGCTGCTCCATTCTTGAATGTTTGCTATCGTCTGCAAGGTGCGATTGGAAGATTGGTGTCCGTGGGTTGGAAAGGATTATCCAGATATCCACGGGGCAGTGACTTTATTTTGTGGCGAGCCACGACCGCCACGTCACAGTGTTGTTAAGCAGACATTTGTGGCTTTTTATAGGGAGAACGCTTGCCAGGCGAAAACCCACCACGTCCTGGAACACTGCCGCCGAACTATTAGCTGGAACGGGTAAAACCCGAACCACCCAGCTGGCACCACGAGGAGGTTGTTCGGCTAGCCAGCCAAGACCACAAGCCATTGATATCATTGTTATGAGAGACCGGTGGTACCCCACAAATGCTTTCACCAAGCGTGCAGACTTAGGCTCTCATGTTGAGCATGTTTGCTCAAAAAACCTACGGTATTGGTGCCAGTAATCGCATGGCTCATGCTCTGAGACGTCTGTCCGTTACAGGAACGTCCCTTGTGTTTATTTCCCCCAGAGAATTGGTACTTTGGATGCAACCTCTAGGTACACTACCCATGAAGCTCCAAAAAACTGGCAGTGGACAGATCGAGACCCAGTGTTTGCAAATACCAAACGGTTCTTAACCGACTAATGACTTAACGAAATATTCACTTATTTGCAACCACTTATAGCGCGCAGTAATAAAATTAGTCGATTCCATTGTTGCGAATCCTGTGGTTCGCGGTTTGTCCATTTTAGCAAGGCAAGGGAAGGGTGTCATCAGGAGCTCCATGACATACATCTAGGTGTCCAGAGAACAGAAGCATTAGCAAGGGGATAGTGCTGGTGGCCGGGCATATATTTAGGCATCGTGAACACACATGGCATTGAAGTGCCTGTTTGGCACATCAACGCTGTAATTTCCCGGTCCAATACGTTGGTGGAGCTGTCCGAACAATCCGTGGCAACGGATCTACGCAGACTAGTTTGGTCCGATTAATACAACCATGTTGCTGGAACTCATCGACGCCCACTCCAAGTAGCTTGAGGTGTATCCCTTTACAAGGTAATGTTCAAAACCACCATTGTTAAGCTGAGTTGCTGATTCTCCACATTTGGTAGACTAGAGCACCTATGCACGGATACCGGGCTCCATTCTGTTAGCACAGAGTTCAACTGATTCATCACTATCAACGGGTGCATCATCTAGAATTAACGCCTTATCGTCCAGCGTCAAATGGGTTGACAGCGCAGGCGGTACGGACAGTAAAAGGTGGACGGTTGAAACAGCGTGTTGGGATCTACGTCGCAGGTGACGGGTCCGGAGCCATCGCCGGCGTCTACAACTGTGGAGCAAGACGCGGGTCACAGCACGCTTGTATTCAACATCCCGAAGAAGCCTTCATTTTGGTCTTCAAAGACACCTTATTCACATTTGCTGAATCGAGCCGAAAGTGCCCGTAACCTAACTTGCTGCCAGAGCTTCGTATTCGTTACCCATCCCCTATTAGGCTGAACTCAGCTAACTAGCTAACTAACGCTGCACACTGCGATAGCCATTTGTGAGCAAATGCGCCTAGCCATTCCTTAAAACAGGTCTATTTTGCTTCACTGATGCTGAAGGTTTCACCTGACTCGGAGATCCCCGGTTATTCTACTGCTTTCCGTGAGCTGGCGGATTTTTTAGCTGTTTGTACACAGCGCGTTTGAGTAGCAGAAACTGACTAGTGCTCTGGCTTCGATAGAGGCAAACAATCACTGTTATGGCAAACATATCGGATTTTTGCAAATTCTTGATCACGCAGTTTCGTCAAAATTATCATGCCTGTAAAGGTGTGTCTCGCCTTGTCATGAATAAAAGCTTTATTTATTTATTTATACTTCGCGCTCAACAATAACACAAGCAAATCTGTTTATCCCTTTCAGGCTTAAGCGAAGGTGCAATCAACAATATTGCCGCAAATTAGTATCGGTAATGACGCATTGGAAACAACCTCCCGCTTTTGCTGCCTTTGGAGTGTTGTGTCCACTGATCGGCAGCTACACAGTGAGCTGCGTATTTGCTTGTCGAAGGCAGCAACTGCATTCGGAAACCTAGCGTACCGGGTGTAGAACAACCATCAGCTTGCCATTGCCACGAAGCTGATGATGCACAAATCCATGGTTCTGTCTGTTCTTCTATACGGCAACGGAACGTGGACGATGTACCAGCGAGATGTACCATAGCACAAGCGGTTCCAACTACAGTGTTTTAACGGATTCTGCGCAACGGTTGGTGCGACAGAATGGCCGACACGGAAGGGTTGGGTCGAAGTGGAATGTATGCAATGGACTGTATACTTTTGCTGAGATCTTTGAGATGGCTTGGTCACGTGTAGCTTATGGATTTGACACAAATACCAAAGCAGCTATGTTATGCTCAGCTAAGTGTTGGGAAGTGGCATGCGCAAAAACAGAAGCTTCGTTTTCAAGCGAGTCTAGGTGTCCCAAGTAGCAGATGCTGGTTTGAGACAAAAGGAGTACAAATGCACCATAACTCCTGGTGGCTCAACTATAAATAATACCGTTCGCAAAACGAGCACTTCGGTGAAGGACCTGTGGCTGCGTTCTTCTAATAGCTTAAACTTTACCATCAAATACCTTTTGGGGTAGCTAAAGCTCGCCAATTATCCTGTCACATAGTCCGGCACGTTTACATTGCTGAAGTAATGTTAGAACGTTACGGACTGTGCATGCATCCGAAAACAGCATATTGCACCTTCATATGTAGCAGCTTAAAGTCACCTGACCGGATCTTACTGAAATACCCAGAGGCCTATAACCAAGACGGTCCTTAATGGAAATCACTGTATGGCTTACAAATAGTCGTAAATCCAGTTCAAAGTCCAACCTTTTTGGTTGCGTCGCGTGAACCTTAACCTTAATGTTTTAAAAAGCGATGTAGTGCACTATCGCAGTTGCAGCTAATTACTGTATTAAAAAGCAATTTATGTAACAAGGATACCACAATTATACCTTGAATGGCCAGGAAAACTACCTTTACGTTCTTGCTTGGATTTTATATTAATCCTTGGAATATAATTCCTACGAGTCTTAGGGAATGTGCGCATTTACTACTCTTTAAATGGGACTTATAGGACTTTCTTAATATTGAAAACGTGAAACGTATGCTTCACAGCTGTGACACGGAGCAACACTTATTTGTGTCTGGCCCCAACACCAGATATCTCATGTTTGAGCCCTAAATTATCTAAACTGAAGCGACAGACTCAAATCTAGGGGTTTATTTTGCATATCGCGACATTAACGTGGGACCTAATCAACGAAATCGTTGAATTTTACACCTAGATTGTTAGCAGGAGCTGCACCTAAGCTTTGGTCCAAAACCAAAAGCAAAATATACATAAATAATAAAGAAAATAAAAAGCAACAACTTTCTGTCAAAACTAGTAAATTGTAACCAATAGGCCAGAAAAGCTGAATTAAGATGTATTAGGTCATACGAAATTATTTTCTGTATGCACACAAGATGCATTACAGAGGATGGAAAAGAAATCCTATTTATCCATTATGACGAAAACGTAATTTTTAACGGTAAATCTTTTACTGATTAAAAGCCAACATGTATATTGGAGCGATACATTTAGATAAAGAAGCGCAGCTGCTAAAGTTAGCACAAACCCACCAAAAATTGCACTTTGATTATTCCACTGTAACTCGAGAATATGGTACACTATTAATTTTCCTTTATGCTATTTTCATTTTTACATAGCAATCCTCAAGTTCTACGTTTGGATTAAAGCAAACGATCTAGTAAAGTGCAATTTACTTTTGGATGGAACGAACCGTGCTCGGAAAGAAATATCGTACTTCGTTCAAACATTGCACAGAAAAATGAAATGATTCGTGTGCTTTGGACGTTGGTTTAGCGCGCCAGTGTCGTTATAGCAAGCCAACGAGCATGTTAGCGCCAAGTTTAGCCTATACATTGCTTACCGTTTTCGCTTCTCTTTACCTTCACAGTTCGTCTTCAGTGTCGTTAGAGCCACCAGCTCTCATGGGAGCTTTATGCCCTCCAGGTAGTCGCCTTGCGCATGTTTTCGTATAGGCAGCTGTGACTACACCACCCAGCTAGCCACGGTAGATGACATAAGCGCACCGTTCATCCAGCTCCGACACTTATTAGGTGGAGTTCCAGCCGCCTATGAAGTATCTTCTTTGCCTTTCAGCCCTTGGTCTAATATGATCCAGAAGCCCTTGGAACCCACGGCCGGACGCAAAGTACAGTTGGCATACCAAACAACCTCGTCTTTGATGACACCTTCAGTTCATGTAATAGAGAAGTACGCAACTAGCGGACTCTAACTGGGCCGAGACTATGCTGTAAAGTTTGGAACAGCAAGCTGCATCCAGATGCTACTGAGCCATTGATGTTGAAACTTTGGCTATTGCCAAATGGTTCCATTTAACCTTGCGTATGTACACACTCATAGCTTTCCAGTATAATGCTTCTGCAATGTTAAATATTGTTTGTTTATGGTTGACGCTATCGCCACGTCCTTTAAACATGTAAATCTGCAAACGCATTTTAAATACATACAACTAAGGAGCTTCTCAGCATTGTGAAATTAAACTGTGGCTAAGTTCCGTGAATTGACCATTCTGAAAGTGCCTGTGAAGCTGAATGCCGTGGGGTTACAGTTTTGCGTTCCTAGGTAAGGAACGGATCGTTGAGCAATGAGGAGTGTCGCTGCAGATACATCGACCGTTCTTCCACTGGGGCTTGGCTAGCCTGGACACTAGAGGCTTTCTGACTTAGGAAAAGTACGCTAAAGACAGGATAATGACATGGCAGTATCACCAAAAAGGTCTATTCATTTTGCTCCCATGGGATATCAGGTCCCATGGGCAACTTCACTTACTCCATCAGAACTGGAGCTACCTATTGCTTCGTCAGGCAGTTGCTAGCTTCTAAGTAACCAAGACCAACAAATAAGGTTGCGCAACTCAACGCCTTTGAATTGCTTGCCTTCACGCTCACTTAGCCGCTTCTCTATGAATTAGTCTTTTGCTTTTCTGTTAAGGGTCGTAGAGAAATTGCTGAAGCTTACCTTTACTCAGTGTGCGTCAGCTTTCGTCTACCAGCAATACGGATGCCACTTAGCACGCAGCATGGAATAGCACTTTAGCTTGGCAGCTTCTGGTATCTACATGGCTTAACCAACAACATACAAACTGACACTGGCAAATTAATCCGAGAAACCTTTCACACCATTTCAATAAATTTAATATAGGTACACTGAAATGACACTTCCTTTTTTACCTTACATCTCCACCATATTTGTTACGCTTTAACACATTTAAGATATCAGGCTTTAGCCACATCATAAAGGATTTCGTTCCTGACCAGTGCATCAGTCAGTACGTTAACTATCATATACAACCTGTGAGAACAACGCCTTTCATGCAAAGCAACGTCCCTGTTGCGAAACGGTCGCTTGTAAAGCCTTGAGCGTGCCAGCTTCCGTGGTCTCGAAGGACTTGAGAAGAAATTACCTATTTATATAAATACCTATTCTTTTGGCCAGCCTCGGATATCCAGTCCCACTAACCGCATCCCAATACGTTGTCAAGTATAGCTGCTATCCAATAAACCAAGAGCACTGAATAACTGCTGGACGCAGCGCTCCTGCAATGATTTGCAATGAGGAACAATTATGCTTCTCTTCATGACCTTGTCTTGCTTTTCGGTTAAGGGTCGTGGAGATTTCGCTCAAGCTTTTCTTTAATAAGCGTACTTAGCAATCGTCTGCTAACAACCTGGAAACACCTAATCACAAAGCGCGACGCAGCGTCTCAGATGCGTACCTTCTGGTATCTATGTGTAGTTGTGACCACCAAAAGGCCATGCATTTCGCTACCCTAGTTTATCCAGTTCCACGTAGACCCCTGTGTTACGCCAGCTACAGCTGGAGTGGCGCACTGAGTCTTCACCCACATATAAGTATGCGCAAGAATCACACTTAGCGTGCACAAATATGTCCGCATGTCAAAATCTGACGCTGGCTTTGTTGACACCGTTGTCCCTAACTTTTCCCACACCGGCCTCATAGACGAGTTCGACGTCAGGACTGAAAGACATTTGTCTATGTGTAAAATCTGATACCATCTTCATTTCTACGTTTTCAGTAATATCCTGGATCATTGATGTACACGTATACATATTGTACCCATCTGCTCATATCTTCACAGGCGTGCACCGTCCCGTCTAGGATAAGCTATTTATTTAGTTATTTATCTCATTCAGCCTGTAGGACATGCAGAACGGTCGCCCTGGTACTCATGGTGACCACCCCGCACTGAATAGCTGTGGCATAACCCGGAAACAGGAACTTTCGCCGGAAGAATGCTGTGTCATGTGCTACCAATGCTACATATCTTCAAACGTGCAGACCTTCAATGGTAACCCACTGGGCAACTGCACAGCATTAAAGGAACTCGGAGCATTCTATCCAACTTCCCTTAACTTTAAAGAAAAAGTGGGCTACAGCACTGCAAGTGCCCGTTCATTAATCGGACGCAGCTGTAGAATACTGTCCTTGACAGATTTTAAACCCGCTCTGCCCTAGACGTTCTCATATCTCTTAATTGTTGCAACGCCTTCGACTTTTTCACCTGCAAGCGTCCAGCTATTGGACTAGCTTTCCCAGGCTCGTTCCAAGGTAGTACTATCCCAGCACCATAGCATGAATTGTGCACTTAAACACCGCCTTGGTTCAGCATTACATGATTTGACTCCCACAATCAACTCACTGTACGCTTGCATTCTTCCAGTCTATTGTCCTTTCTTTATTCGACCTTCTTAGCTCTCGTCTGGCGACCTTCTTTACCTCATCCGATCAGTGCACAGCTGCTCCTTGATAGCGGCCCAGCTGTCACTCGTCTGTGACATCTAATTAATAGCAGTTCAGTATTCTCACTGGCTTCTCCCAGCTCAGCCTTCCCTAGTTTTATTCCTTTAGCACCACAACATGATCTTAGTATGTGCGCGTCGACGAGTCTTTGCCCATCTGCTCTAAATTATTTAAGTGCCTTAGCGTATGCCTATGATTCATCCGTTCGTGTCCTTCCTTCATGAACACTTTCTTAGCTCTTTTCTGTCGTGCAGGCATATCCATGTATTCAGCACAAGCCACTGTATGCCTCACCCTTCTTAATGTTTATTTATCCCTTATTCGATATATTGTCTTAGTCCTTATAACCTGCAATCCTCCAGCTCTCCTGCTAGCATTCTCTGGCACTATCCAGCTTGGTACCATTACCTTAGCACCCTAGTTGCTGCGGTTAGTCCTCACTGCTCTGATACTCTAAGCAACCTTACTCTACGCTTGCATTTCGGCTATTCCCTGCCCTTCCGTCAATTAATGTTTCTTAGCCTCTTAGTTCTTCACTCCTCTCACCTGGTCAGCTCGGAGACGCCCGTTAGCTTCACATTTCTAGGTGTTCATTTCTCACCATTTTCTTAGCACCCTAGAATGACTTGTTTCTCTGCGCGACGCTACGTATACATTTGTTCCGCACGTTCGCTTTCCTTTAACGGATCTTTAATACTTCAATTCTATCGAGCAATCCTTTCTCACCTAGTAATCTGGGTCCGTTTTTGCAGCAAAGGTTTCGACACTTACCTTTGTAGGAGGTTAGCTCTCATAGGCTTTTCCTACTTCAGTAGGCCAAAGCACTATACTCCTAGTACCCTCGTGTCGTCTTTCTGTCTTGATCCCCCGCTAATTTTTACTAAGCGCTTGAGTCCTATCTATCCGCTGACTTACCACCAATTAACCTATGAATCTCTTTCGATGTAGGCTGGCCACCAGCCGTCCATCCACCATTCAAACGCCGCTGGTCCCTGAACTCTGCTTTCTGTCTTTCCACGCAAGTCGCATCATAGTAAACTGATACTGCGTTTCTGCTTAATGGCGCAACGCTCTGTATTCCATGTAAGTAGTAGCAACCAACTTATAGGGCCATTGCTTTCGTAAAGCATTCAAACGTCACTTTCAGCGCAAGCAATGCTGCACATTGTACATCATTTTTTTCCACTCTAACTATTATAACATAGGATTTTGACAATGTTTGTTTCCACGCCTGTTCGTTGCTGCCTTGGTTGTTTCTCACTTTCGCTTTTCTCCGAGGTCCGGAGCTTCTTGTGGATCTGGGATTGGACCGAGACACCGCTTTTGTCCGGGACAGGACAACCCATAAGGACCTATGAAGCACATGGCTGTACAACAAACGGATAAAACAGCATTACTACCACGAGTTGTCCAGTGATGATAGCTGGATTCGAGAACTTCACACCCCTGAAAAGAATACGTACTCCTGAAAAATCCAGAGGCAAGAAACTGACATTTTGCCCACCTGGATACCCACAAAGACGATTCTTCCTGGAGCCCCCATCCTCGATTCTCCTCAGCCATTATGGCGGCTCTGCCCAAGAAACCTGATCAACTAACAGATGAAATTGAAGGTCATTTGACTGCGGATATCTGAGTGTGAAATCAGTTGACAACCCGGTCTGCCAGTTGTATATGAGTGCACAAACAAATTTCTGACAGTGTTCCAGGACGTGGTGGGTTTTCGCCTGGAAAGCGTTCTCCTTATAAAAAGCCACAAATGTCCGTGTAACAACACTGCAACATGGCGGATGTGACTCGCCACCGAATAAAGTCACTGCCCAGAACTACCTACTGGCAAGTCGACCAGAATCATAATTCAATACTTTGCCGTGACACTTTCAATAATAAGTTACACTGTGCTTATATGTATCGTTTAGATTACACACATAGTGCCCTGACTCTTTACACTACGCATGCTAGAATCCAACGTTTCGTCATTCATTGAAGGCTCTATCACTCCTGACTACTTACACCATTTCCGCAGCCTGTACAAGCTTCGGCTTCCTGCCGACTACACTTATAGCAACGTGTTTGTTGCGAAGCAATATTGCATGTAAATGTTGATCATGCCTTGTTTGGTGTGTCACGACAAATTCCAGAATGAGCTATTTATTTATTTATATCCGTTACAAGCTCTGGGTACGCTACCCTTTAGAATACTGCTCCATAGTGTAACTCAGTGCAAAGAAATTGGACAGAGGTGCATTGGCCTAGAAACAGCGTTTATTTACGAAACAGCTGTCGCTCGCTCCACACTAAATTGCCGCAAAATTGCAAACAGTTTCAGCGGAAGCCTTAATGGGTACGCCGCAGTAGGATACTTTGACTTTTTGGTTCAAATCCCGAAAGCACCACCGCTGATAACCATGGAGTTTAGGAAATTCCTGGGCTAATATTTTGCCGATATACAATATCTCGCGCGCACCTAACGTAAAGGGGCTTTGTCCCTAAATGACGTCAGGTGCAGCTACACAGAGTTGCCCCTAATTGCCGCTTTCAACCAGTGAGCAGTAATCACTCAACCGACTATAAATAACAAATAAATCTTTTACTCTCAACAAGGTGAGGCACGCCTTTACAGGCATGATCATTTTGACATAACGATCCATGATCATGAATATGCAAAAATCCAATATGTTTGCCATAGCAGTTTGTGTTTGTGCAGGGGGTATGTATGTATGTCATTGTGTGTGTATGTGTATGCAGCTGTGTGTTTTGTGCTTGTAGTTTTGCTGCTCCAATCTTCGATTTTGCTATCGTCATCAATATGCGAGTAGGAGATTGGTGTCCGTGGGTTGGATAGAATTATCCGGATATCCACGAGGCAGTGACTTTATTTTGTGGCGAGTCACGATCGTCACGTCACAGTGTTGTTACGCAGACATTTGTGGCTTTTTATAGGGAAAACGCTTGCCAGGCGAAACTCACCACGTCCTGGAACACTGCCGCCGAACTATTTGCTGGAACGGATTAAACCCAAACCACCCAGCTGACACCACGAGGATGTTGTTTGGCTAGCCAACCGAAACATGGATAGCCCCTTCTCAGTAAACCATGCTCTCTAACAAGCGTGAAAATGCAATATACATGGTAACACTGTCCTACGCACGTATGTGTTCGCATGGAACCGGCTAACGTGAAAAGTAAGATTCTCGGAACCCGTCACGCTATTCGTCAAAAGTAACCCGCCGGTAGATCAATCGTGCGAACAGAGGTCTTACCAATTTTAGTTCGACAACGTGCTGCAAACCTTGGTAGGTACCGCTACGAATATCAAGCAAGCTAGAAATACCAAAGAGCAGGTATGACGCGGCACCGAATTGCATTTCCACTACTCTTCCAATGGGTATCGTGCGTCTGCACCCACTTGCTAGCAAATTAGCAACTCTTAAGAACCTTGTGCTACGCCGGGTATTAACGTTTCAGTAATTGACTCACGTTATTGCTTCACGTTTACAGCACCCCCGGTATTCCGCCTCATACCTGTATGCAGGTTTCCCGCCAGCCTCCCAATACTTATCGTGCTCCTGCTCCCTATCGATAACAATCTAACACCCCTTACACATCTTGCGTGACACAGCGAATTATGGCTTCCTTTGGCACTATACACAGACCCTTACTACTTCACCCGCATCCAGGTTATTACGCACTGCAAGCTTATTCAAACTTATGCCGCCGGTCCATATACCTAAGCCAAACGATCCGCTGCTTCCTATCACAAAACGTGCACGTTGTTAAAACATGTGTAGATGAGCCACTACAGGATCATCCCGGCACCAACCACGTCAAAGCGCAACTGACTACTACAATTCCCTCTCACTCACTTCCTACAAGTCCTGTGGATGGTCAGGTAGCTATCAATGGCTGCACTGCCTCATCAGTTAAGCTAGTGGACTCCAACCGTTCTTACTCACTGACGCCTATAGATGCTGGGTCCATAAACAGTAAAACGCAAATCCAGCATCTCCTGTCCTTCTTTCAGTGAAATGTGCACATTTGATGAAAACGGTAGTGAAAGCACGCGCTGCAAATCAGCTGCGCTGATTGCGTTTACAGAAGTCGCACCAGCAACTTGAACTTCCACCAAGCAGTCTGCCGTGTACGATGGAACCTTTACGTTGTGTGGGTCTTTATTACCACACGGGGCTGTAATGTCGACCCAGATACACGCATTCTATGTAACACTGCTATATCCGTTGCACCAGGCTTGTGTGATATATAATATGTTGTTAGTGAACAGGTGGAGTCTCGTCCCATGCCGTAGTACCAGAAAAGATATCGAGATATCAGAGAAATAAGGCTAGATTAATTTGACGCCATTGCCCTTATATATGAAACGCATTATCTACGCCAGATGAACGCACAACCCCCATAGAAGTCCATATCTAGGTCGCTCGGGTGCATTCAGCTGAACCAACTGACTGCATCCGTTCCAAGCTTTTGACGTCAGTCTCCGTCTTCCGTCAGCGAAAAGAAATGATAACCGGCAGGCTTTTTCGACAGTCATTGACTATAAGCAGTTGGTATAAAAATATCTGTTAGTTAGTGGAGGTTCTGTCAATAGGCAAACTGGTGGGTAAGCTGGAGTACAGGTACAGCTTCTCGGATGTGAAGTGGACTAATTGGGTGATCTGTTTGTTTCCGACGCGTAAACACCGGACTCGCCCACGATGGTTAAACTGCGATTCGATGTCCAGTATATTTCCTAAAACCGTGCATTTTAGGTTACCCAATCAAAAGCACGTTATGTTAAACTTTGCGCCCAAACATGTGTCTCGCTCGAAGGTTGCCGACGTCCGCGTTTGTTAAATATTTTCCGAACTTGGATCGAAAGTAGTACTGGACGTTGCAACATCGGCTTCGACATTCAAGCATTGGCCTGATTATATTCAGCCCTTCCGGCTCTAACCGACGGTTGCTACTGAACCACTTTAAGACTTCGTCTCCCAGAAGTTCATGGTTATGCACCATGTGGAACCTGGTGATTCTGAACGAAGCCTACAGCCTACTAACCTTGAAATAGGCACCGCAGTTTGTGTGATCCAATAGTCCTTTGCTTTTGCCTTCGTTGGGATGGCGGCCAAACCCTTTCCGGTGTCACTGATATTTTGTCAGTGTTTTCTCGCCGGAGGCGTCTGCTTTCGACGTCCGAACACGGTAGTATGACGTGGAGATCCTCTCGAACCGCTTGAGGCAGTACCCCAGTTCGTGGGCATTGCTATACAGGCTGCTACTCACAACCTCAACCAACTGACTGGAAACGCCAAGGGTGTATCTGTCAGGTGTGGCATGACCACTGGCGGTCTCAACGAGCGTATGGGTAGCTGCGGTATTTGTAGCAACAGTGAGGTTGTCGTACCCAGAATACATCTCTGTTATATACCGTCCTTCATTCAATGAAACCGCTGGAGAAACGTACTGCTTATACCTTTCTACCCTTAGGTTTGTCAGTAGTGTGAATTCTATATGATAGAATTAGTACACAAAGCTGCCGTTTGCTTTGACAAACAACACATCAAAGATTGTGGCGATAGTGATATTCTGTTTATAACAATTTTTAGCTCTTATCACTCCAGTACGGAGTTTACTTTTTTAACCTTATTATTTTAGGTATATATAAATAGTTATTTGCATATTTAAACGTAATTTGATAAGTGCTTGCATCTAAACCTACGTGGTCATAAGTATTCAGTAAAATGTCCCCGCAATGTTGAAGTTAATTAGTTTCTGTCCGCATTATAGCTGTTACCTTTGCAGCCATGTGTTTCTTTTATTGCGACTTTAATACTTTTATTTATTCCAGCAGTACCTTTATTCTTTTATAGGTCCAACTTTGAATGTCCAGCTGGTTCTGAGAACGCCTGCTTCAAAATGTTTCCCATCAGTCCCTTAGTTACGTGTTAGCATGTAATATTTTACTTGAATTCATATCATGCAATGTTTAAGTGACCTTGACGACCAGCAAACGATAAGTTTCTACATCGCTTAGGCAATTGTGAAATATTTGGTTTGCCTTAACGCCTTGTTTGCTTTACGTCTGTTGTTCTATAAACTTTGTACTTGTACTTCTAACTATTTATGATCGAAGCTCTTCACCTTCGTGTCTCGGGCTTTCGAGAAATACACCATCTAATTTTTACTTACTCAGCACACAAGTCCCAACCATGTCCTATTTGCGTATTGTTCCACGCACGCTGCGGATACGGGTAAGTCACCGGTAGAGGTAAGGTTTGGCAGAAACCCCAGGAGAAGGCTCAGCTTACGGTTTCCTTATCCGCGGGGGATAGAAGAGTGGAAAGCTCAGGGTCTTCCGATGAGGTGAAGGAGGAGGCGTCTCTTAAGGAAAATGAATTGAGCTATAAAAGTTGCTATAAGAAACACCGGCAACCTGCCAGCGTAATATGTTCCCCAAGCAGACCAAACGATCTCCAACTTCCAGACAGCCAGCTAAGTCGTTGACATTCAGACCACTTTAGTTCACGACGTTCAGCTACACCAAACGGGACGCAAACCGGAATGTGAGCGGACAAAGGCCCAGGCACTGAGGGCGAACATACTCACCGGCTGGTGGAAACGTGCCAAGGCAATCAACTCGCACTCTTAAACTACTGGATCCTTTTGAGCTTGGAAACTGAGGAAATCTGTGGGGTGAGGGATGACGCACGTTCACTGCGAGTCAAGCCCTAACCTACTCTGTTGAAGGTACCACACACATAATCGCAAGCAAGCACACACACATCAACTTTATCGTGTTCCACTGAAAACGTGCCGGTGTTTCTGTTAGTTGGTAAGTACACAATGTCCTGTCCGAGTATATTCTCGATACCATGGAATCGGAGCCCTATACAGCATAGCTCTGGGACATATACTTACTTTGCCTAATACGTATCAGCCACGTACATGGCATCCGGAAGACACGTATTAGTGCATATCACCCGGAATGAAGTGGAATGTTTGAGCTCACAAACCGTACACTGAAAGGGTCGCTCACCCCTTCCTGAACTGTGAGACACATCGGCAGTGTACTATTTCTTTACCTTGGTGTTCGGTGGCTGACCGAGCATCCGTCTATTCATCGACGAGTCAAACGCTGCTCCTAACGATGACGGGGCGCGTGCTTTGCTTGCGCTCGGACACGCTGCAGTCGACCGCGCACCTTTAACTCGTGGTGGCGTCTGCACACATACTTCGAATGCTCTCCAGTCCGCTACACACACATCCTTTGGCACAAACACATATTTAAACCACGGTGCCAGCAAAGTGCGTACTCCGGCGCAATGGCTTCGGGAGACTGTTCAAGTCAGGTGACACCGTTCGGCCAAAAGTGTTAGTAAACAATACTTCAGCTTCATTGCCTAGGTCCACAGCCGGCAGTGTAGTCTGTGCTTTGTGCACAATAATGGAGCACTTTTAGTCGAACAATTAACAATGGACAATGAGCTATACTAGATAGAAAGCCGTTGCTCGACAAGTCCCACTGGATGGTGGGGTAAAACTACAATTATCATAAGATAGTTGAGTTATCTGTTTAGGTGTTTATGTAGCAGCTACTCTGCTGCATAATTGAAGTGTACGTGGAAATTATGTGCGAACGACAAGGTACCATAGGGACAGTTATATTTAGGTGCCCCGTGAGAAAAGCAAAAACGGGAATATTTACTCTGTACCGCCTCCTCAGGTTTATGTACCATTTAAATCCGGTTTGTATGGATAATTAATATATTCCTAAGTAGCACAGTTAAGGCAACAAAGTGATGCATTCCACGGGCATAATCCATACTTTATCGGAAAATATCCATGGTGAGGGAGGAAACAACGACATTTGAAAGAGAGTTCTAAGGTAGGCAAAGCCGAAGAAAAGTACTCCCACCGGCATTCCAGCGGCTGTACTCTGCGCACAATTTCAAAGGCTTACCTCTGGACTTAATGTTACGGCTGCTTCAGCTACTGACGGCATACGTGATTGGTGTCACTCAATATTTGGTGGATTAATATGAGAGCGTTGCACAGCCTTCGGTAGCTGCCAATAAAAACTCCTAGTGACTTGAGTCATTGTTGATAGGAAAGATTTCGTCGGCTCTTGAAGTTCACTTTGGCCCAGCGCTGTGGCTTCCCTAGCACTTCTAAGTTGCAGCTCAACCAACCTTACCAAAGTTGGATGGCGTATTCAATGTGATGGCGCACATGAATATTGTGTATTAAGTGGAAGAAGAAAGGGTCGGATCTTTCGAATGCTCTCCGCAGCATGTCAACATGCTAGTTGGCTCCCTTCGTAGCAGCCTTTGGCTGTTTTGCACAGTTAAGAGCAAGTTGGATGATGACACCAACGTCGCGTACTTAGGAAGTTGTTTGCATCACATGTGACCCAAGCCTATACACATAGTCATACCTATGGCGCAATTGAACAGCTTGACGTTTTTCCATATTGAAAGGTAGTGCATTCTGAACTGACCCGTTTGAACTCGTAGTAAGGTAACGCTTGAGCGTTTTGTGCTCGGTTGGATCGTTTGTCGCTTGCCAAACCTTGATAAGGTTCGCGAAGCCGAGAAAATTGGAAGTAATTTCCCTCAACAGCGCGTTTATGGAAATCAAGAATAGACAGGGCCAGAGCACCAAGCCATGTGGTAGGCCGCACTTCACGGCATTGGCATCGAAGATGGTTTTGCGCTCTCAATTTCAAGCGACGTTCGTGCAGGAAATTGCCTATCCAACGCAGCGGTGGGTCACCAACTCCATAAAGCTGAAGGTTACGAAGGGGACTTCGGTAGTATAGACGATCAAACGTATTTGTGAAGTCCCAATAAATAACAGCGGCTTCTGCTCTACTAACAAATGCTTAGTCCAGCTCTTGCGTGCAATTGGAACGTTTGCAATGCACGAGCGCTATGCTCGGAAGCCATGTTGCTCTGGTGCTATCATGTTGTGCTTTTCCAGGTATCGCATGAATGCATCAGCGATGACAGACTCCATAACCTTGGAACACACAGGGAGTAACGGTATCGGACGACACTTATTTGGGTCAGTGCGACTACCTTCCTTAGGAGTAGGAGTGATGACCCCTTGCTTCCATACTGTTGGACTATGGTGCTCTTTCATACGGCGCTGATAAAATATACTCAGATGATCGGCCCGATTACTGGCTGCTGCCTGTAGCGCCTTCGGTCGAATGTTCCCACCACCACGACAGCTGTGGATACATAGTGACAACAGTTACTGACACTTTCTGCAGTATACGTTATATTGGATAAGGCTGTTGGCGGGACAGTAGAAACAGGGGTACACTTAGGGCCCGTTTCTTGTTGTATCCTTTGTAAGTAATGGCAGCGTAAGTGATCATTTGCGTTCGTTGCTGCTCGCGTGCACCCGTGATTTGGGATCAGTGCGGGAGTTCCGCGTTGCACCTTTCGAAGGTCAGTAACATTCCCATAGTAGTGTTTGGTGCATGCAGAACCTCTTCATTAACTCCTGCTGATTTGGCACTACTTCCTTGCCGATCAAACTCAGACAGCACCTAAGCGGTACCACGCAGGCGGCCCAGGTTTCGGAATTCGAGGAGTCCTTGTGCGCTCTCCATGTTTAATCCCTCACGGACGCATTTGCGTGTTCTACTCCTCAACAATGACTTCCATCTCCTTTGAGGATAGAAAGAGTTCTGCCAGGACGCGTGCTTTACTAGCGTGCTTACTGTCTTTGTAAAAGTGTCCCAGGCGATTTCCTGGGAGAAAACAGTTAAGTAGGTCCGAGGTACCTCTTTGACAGGCGCGGATGACGCGTAGTAGCGCAGGACCGTATAAACTTTATCCTGCGCTTCCGCAGGATATATTCCGCATAAGCTGCACTTAAGCATTAGAGACGCAGGGTCACTGCAACCCAGTGGCGTGCTTGTAAGTATTCCGATTACTATGAGTTCTTTGTTTGTGAGCAGAAGCTCAAACATCGACGGCTTTTTGTCAGTCCTAAATCTAATAAGAGAGGTTATGTTGTAGTGCAGGCGTAGCCGGCAATTACTTCTCGTAAACAGGCTGTAAACTGTGTGCTATCGTTTGCCGCTGTTTCCGGATCGTGCACAGTAATGTCGCTTGCGATGCGAATGTGACCGCCTGTCTTGCGCAAAGCCACCTGAAGTACATGGTTTAGTTTAGAGTTCATTTCACAGGTATAGCTTGATGAATGGTAAAGCACAGCTAGAACACATGTGCCTTTGTTCCGCAAACATAGTCGGCACCAAAGCAAATCTGTGGCACAGTTCTCTGGATGGTCAATAAGTGCACCTCAGAGGTTGGCCTTTTAATACAGAATTTTGCCACGTACTAGGTAAATTGACTGCAGAATCTATAATCTCAAGGCTTAACCAGGTTTCATAATCATAATGAGACCCCGCGGTTGCAACGCCTGACGTTCCCTAAGTTCTGCCAACTTACTAAGAAGACCTTGGGTGTTAGTATACAAGGTAGGTAGTGTATTGGATGTTAGATGTAGGTGCGTGGCCAACAAATTCTTTTATAATTTTACGCTGGCTGACGAATGGTCGGTCGCTAATCGGTTTTTACGTGGGGCCTAGATGCTCGAATTTCAACCAGGCTGCATGGCAGTGTGGAATATCTCAGATAGAGCGGTTTTCTTGTGCCTCACTGTGTCATCACGTGTTTTTAAGGTTAGGTTGACCTGTAATCTTCAGGATGGTAGAGGCACTTATTATATCTAGGTAGCATGTTACAATGAAGTGCTGAAAACTGGTGACGGTGCACATGCTTGCTTTAGCCTAACCTCAGTAGGTAACCTGGAGCGACACTGCAGCCAGCTATCCAATAGGACTTCTGTCATTCCATCGGAGTGTATCACAACTAACAAGCTTTTTGGGTCGCAGCCCTCGTAGTTTGGAGAATAAAGGAATTCTCGTTAGTGACAGCGATAACGTGGTCCAGAGAGGGTGCTTTTCGGATGAAGTACCGTTGCTCATGGTTACGTTTTGCGTTTCGTGATCATGAGAGCCCAGTAGTTTAGGAACATTATACACAAATACGGTTCTTTTGCATTCTTTTGTAGAAGGGTCTTCATAGTATGCTTTTCCTTTGACCGTCCTTTCCTAGGAACTATAGATGGTATGCGTACCCCGCTCAATGGTTTGCGGAGACCAACTGCTGAGGGTTAGGCTAGCGCTGTCTTCCTAGCTGAAGTCAATGTTACTCGCAGAAATCGGGGTTTACCGTAGTGCACTGAGTTTGGGGGACGCGCTTCGCGCCTTAGCTCAGTTGACTCAGCCCGAATACCAATCGCGTGGCAAATGGTATGCTATTGATTGCGATCATCCACCAAATTGTCCGTTATTGTGCTATATCTGAACTCAGGAACGTTAGTGCACACGAGCGTTAACACACAGTTGTTCTCTTTAGCGAATGTCGGTGTGGGTGTTGTGGATAGTAGATTGGGTTGTTTGGCGGGGTTAAAGAAAGTTTTGAAATCGGCGTTACATCGCTCGTGCTTGGTCCAGCTAATAGACGTACAGGTGGCACTTTAGGGGTTTTCATCCAAGCGATAGATGCGTAGGTTACCCGGCTCTTGACTGTCGGTGTCGGTGTTGTGACCAACTTCTGAGATAGGGCTTCAAGGGATGAGATACCAGCAGTCACGCCGAATGTGGCATGCCAAATTAAAGGCATAGTACTTGTCGGCGTAGTTGGCGCGGTTGTCGTCGGGCTGTTAGCAAGCCTGACTTTAGCCTTTGACGTAGGGACAGAGCTCTGAGTGTTTTGCAGTAGATACAATAGATACATTAGATAGGTGTTGTTAGATTTTAATGGCGAAGCCCTGAAGCTCGCCATCAGCTGGACCGCTTCTATCAGTTTTTACACCTCTCAAGCGATATTACAGAGTGGACTAACAGGAAGGCTGTGCATGCTTAGCAAAACCAAAGCAAATCTGTCAGGTTGAGTTGCCGCTTGTGTGGTGGTTGACTTAAACCAGCACAGTGGGAGTAAACGTAAGACCATATAATTCACAAAAATTTCCTCGGTTAACTGGGCGTGTACACTTTTGCTTACGACATTTGAAGTTAGGTATAAACAGTATTATTGAAAGCCCGTTGTTGCAAACGACGCCACCCTTGTCTAATCGCATGAGGTAGAAGGCGCGTGATTCTCGCGTTCTTTGTTTTAGTCGTACTCTGGACGTTTGTTACCGTAGGTGGGTGCACGACGAGGACAAGTGTACACGGTGTTTGGCTAGCTTTTTGAGCAACACGCATTCCTGTTGGACGGAGCCGTTGCAATTGGCTTTCAGTGGGTAGATGCGAGTAAAACTTGCCGGCGATAGGCGAATGCAAGCGAAACAACAACCTGAAACGTCGCTTTGGCACAAGTGATTTAATTGATGTACTTCTGGAGCTACCAACTAGCGCAGCGCATCCTTGATAAACCACAGTGTCAGCAGCAAAAGCTGTTAAAAACAACAGGGTGGCGCGTCTGGATAGAAGCACGGTGCGCGCCAAATTAACTTGGGTCGCACGAGGTACTGTCCGTAAGAAATAATTCCGTAAAAATACACCCACTGAACACGGGTCGCTAACCCGATCCGAATGCGTGTAGAATGACTGCGCTTGGTGAATATGAAGACTTGAAACCCTGTGGCAGATGAGAGCAATTTAATATGTCCCCAGTCAAGTAAAGTCGCCTTCAACGGGTTTAGCGCTAAAGCTAGTGGGCGCTTATCCAGGAATAAGCAGCAGGTATCGTTCGTCTTTGCACATTTGCCCGACTTTAATACTGCAGTCCAACCTGGCGGCGCACATCCTTCTTTTGACGGATCAACTCTATCCGGGGAGTTTAAGCTCTGGGGCTCACAGCAATATAAAGCGTAAAGTGCAATTTGTGTCGTCGTTGTAGTACAAGTAACAAAGACATTCGCAAACCAGTTTACAGCAAGTAACATCAAAAGAGGAATCAGTAAAAAGTATTTTACTTTTCGGTTTTAGGAATATTCGGTAGCGTGGTACACATTAGGTACGGCTGCACACTTGCTCATATTTATTGCCTACACGATCACCGGTAAAAGCTATTGTTCACCGTTAGTTGATCAGGTATATCACTATCAACGTAAAAGCTTATTTTTAAATCAAAATATTTGTGTGTTCGAAAGGGTTGAGGCCAAGCCACCATTGATATGAAGCAAACGTATACTGATAACCGGGAGGCAAAACTGATGCGAAAGGTTACTTAACGGAATGGACGCTAAGATTTGCGTGCAAAACAAAACAAACGAACTCACCGGCTGCATAACACAGACTGATGTGCTATAGCTTGTCCAGGCAGCGTTCCGGAGAGAAGTGTGTAGGTAGGTGGGGGCTAAGTGATGATAGTATAACGGACGAATTGCTTGGGGGAACGTAAGCCATAGAATGTACAGATATAACTACACACAGGACGCTGAGTGTGGTTTAGAGGCTGCAATGCTGCACCAAACAAGCAACTTGCAAAGCCGGAGACCTCCAGTGTCAAATCACCTTGGGCAGGTAGGCAACCAGTCCATGCGAATAGTCGGTGAACGGTACTAAGAGGGGGTAAACACAAACTCCAGAAGGCGTTTCTAGTATATTCCATCGGCAATGGTGAGCCCATAGGTTGTTGAGAACGTACTGTATGACATACGGTATCAAATGATAAAGCTTGGCTCATATAGTCCCAGTAACTGTTGTGCAATTCAACAGGCTGAAGCCGGCCAAGAGGTTCTTTGGCGATGAAACCAACGCTTTTTAAGAAGGGGACGTTGTCACAGGTTCACAATTGTTTGTATAACCTGCTGTTTAAAAAATTTACAAGTTTCTTTGGTTATCGGACCAATTCCTACTACATGGATCATCAACAACGCCGACTACGGACAAACAGCGACACGTATATGGTATATCTCTTTACCTCCCGGTCTTAGCATTGGCTCGCTGACCTTGGATGGCCATAAAGTATTCCTGTAACGCAAGATTGTAACTATATTGGTAACCTTGTTTGTAACCACTTTTGAACCACTGCTTTGGCGACATTTTCCTGTCTGCCTTTCAGAGCGACATTTCTATGCAATTACCGAATAGGCAGAAGAACCTGAAGGAAACAGTTAAGTGTGACGTTTCTTCCTTTTCTTTTTATGTTACCACGACTGTTCCTAATAGTGCATAAATGTGGTGTAATAGAAGCACAGTTCCGAACCTTGGATTTCTTCCTTCCACGTGTGTTATAACTGGCAAGGCTGCCAGGATTTAAGAGCAGTACAAACCAGGTGAATCCATCCGACTATGGAAACCAGCCGCTGGCTGCCTTCCTTTTGTCTTCAAATTGCTGTCAGAATTCATGCAAAAGTTGTCAATGCACCCACTATCAGCCAATTACCTTACCTCGTTACCACCCCCTGAAAGAAATGTATCAGTAATGACCGACTTTTCCCTTACCCTTGATTATATGCAAGGAACACCTCCGAGGATATACCTGCGACGCCCACCTGGCCACGGAATCAACAGAGTTCATTAAAATCGGCCACATTTCGCAATCCTGACACTCCAGAGAAATTCGGAAAGGTACTCCACTGAATCCAACTCGCCTAAGTCACTCAACTTCGTTAGCTCTAAGCAGTCGCGATCGGCCCTGAAGAAGCCAAAAACACAGCTAAATAAACAAGTTGGAGAAATATGACTGCAAATAAAGGCAGGGAAAATCGGCCATAGGCACTACCGTCAATGTCATATCACCGGTCGGCAGTATTCCAGGACATGGTGCGTTACCTGGCCAGTGTTCTTCCGACAACGAGCCATAAATGTCTGTTTACCAACCTAAGCTTTGCTTCTGCTACGCTCTGTCTTCTTTCACTTTAACCCTCCTCCACTTAACTGACCGCTTGGCCGTCCGCCTTTCCTTATTCTCTCAATAAAGAGTGAATTCCGTAGTGTAGTCCCTCTTGCTGTTATCCCCAACGCTGTCAGCGTCCATCTGGCCTCCTATTGACACCGCTGGATCCAACATTCGGGGGTGTGCCTACTCTACTAAAGCGCCGTCTCTCAATTAACAGAGGCTTATGCTGTGTAGTTCATCCGGCTCTTATCCTCAGCGCTCACTGCGTCCGTCTGGCTTTCTTTTCACCTCGTAGAATTGTATCTTCGGGTGGTTCCCGTAACCTACTGAAGCGTCGGTGTGCTAATTTATTTTAAAGTTGTTGGTACATGGTATTGCTTGTTTTATAACTCAATCTTCTATTCTACTATGGCCGATCTCTTTTCACTTTAATCCTCCTCCACTTAACTGGCTACTCGGCAGTCCATGTTTAGATACACTCTCAACAGCAATCGGCTGCTGCTACCTAGTCAAGTTGGCCCATACCCTTACTGTTCTCTAAGTCCATATGATTTCCCTTTGATACCGTAGCATTCCACCCTCGGAGGTTCAATTGATCTATTGATGCGCCAACGCGCGTCCTATTCCACAACTGCTGGCTCTCTAGTATTGCTGGTACTTCAATCTAATCCACGCTCCAACCGCGGTCTTTCTTTCTTTACTATAACCTTCCTCAACTTAACTGACTTCTTGGCAGTCCATTGGCCCTGATTCCCTTGTTATAGAGCGGCTTCCGCTACGTAGCTAATCCGGCTCTTCCACACAATGTTCCATGCGTCCATCTGGCTTACTGTTGACACCGTAAAATTCCACCTTCAAGTGGTTCAGCTTAAGTACTGAAGCGTCACCCTATTCCACAACTGTAGGTTCAGCTTATTGCCTGTTCCACAACCCAACCTTCGCCTCAGTTATGACCTTTCTTTCTTCACTATAACCCTCCTTTACTTAACTGACGGCTCGGCAGTCCATGTTCAGCTAACCTCTCAACGACGAACGGCTTCTGCTAGTAACTATTCTGGCTCTTACCATCGCTGTTCCATGCGTCCACCTTGCTTACATTTGACACCATAACATCCCACTTTTGAATGAATTACCTAACCCATTGAAGCGCCGACGCGGTGCCTTTCCCTACAAGTACAGTTTCGTAGCTTAACTCTCTGCTGTTTCTTCACTCTTCGAGTGCCACACATCTTTGATCCATCTCCTTTCTGCTCACACCTTAGTCTTAACCCCTTTAACAAATACCTTCTTGACTGAGTACCGGAACCATGCTCTAGATCTTTAGGCACATCACAGCAATTTACGCATCGGGCCATGTTTTTCGTTGCATAATCAGGAGGCACTTTCTGCGGAACCGTTTTGCACATTGGACATCATGCTGTTGCTAATCTAAATGTCTCAAGGTAGGATTTACACACTGCCAGGTTCAATGCTTTTTTTCGGTCTTCTCTCAACCTGTTCCTCTCCCATTTCTCCGAGGTCAAGTACCTTATTAAGAGGGCGAGTAAACTTAGAAACTGTCTCCGTTTGAGATGCAGCAAGGTTACCAACATGACTCACCTGGACCATAGCCTTATGCCAAAACCAACCGATTGCACCCAACACAACGAATAATGTCTAGTTGGGATAGCTGGACACGAATTCCTCGCGCTCCAGCACGTATACAAACTCAGGGAAAGTGAGCCCCAGTTACAATGAAAAGGTAGCTTACCTGCATAACCATTCACTTGGTTCTACTGGCCTCAAACTCTGGCGGGCCCTGACTGAGCTAACAGATCAGCTAACAGAAGGATCATGCGGCTGCAAATAGCAGTGGACAAATGGCTGATAAGGAGCGTTGCCAGATGTAAATGCCCGTTCAGAGCAATCAACGACCGTGTTCCAGGAAGTAGTAGGTTTACGCCTGGCAGGTGCTTTCCTTGTAAACATCCACAAAGATCCGTTTAGCAACACTGTGCCGTGGTGCATGTGCTTCATCTTTGAGTAAAGTCACTACCCACTATTACATTCTGGCATATACACTAGATTAAATATTTCAATAATGTACTGACACGTACAAAATAATACCTAGAATGTTCGCATACTGTCATCACTGTACCTACTGTGCTTTTCCAGTTTACGCACACATGAATCCAGTGCATCGTCCCCCCATTAAGGTTTTTGCTACCCATGCATGACACATGCGTGAGTAAATGGCAGCACGCACTCCGGGACATGATTGCAACGTGCATACAGGCACCTAGTGTAAAGCAGCGCGGGAACCGAGGTAAAAGCGACAATACCATCCACGGCTTTTATTGTTCTGTGCAGAGTGTCACTAGGAAAGCCTAGATGGTGTGTGGAATCTCCACTGGCTGACTAACAGCTATATAACTGTAGACTATTAACTTGCCGGAAGTGGGTAGGACGACAACGTCAACGGGTAAGGTAAGTAGCTGGACTGTGGCACTGGGAAGCCATTGAATAGGTCGGCATATGTCAACTCGTTAGCAGCAACCACGGGAATAGAGAAGTTGCACAAATCGGTGAATGGTGCAATATAGACAATTGCTCATGCGGCTTTGGAGTGGTGTGGCACAGCAAAACCTTAGACCTGGACCAGCGGTAAGTAGTAGCGTTCTAAAGGTATGGAGAGTGGACAATTCCTGCAGGTAAGCCTGACCCGAAAAACCACGGTTCCCGTGTAGTGGAGACAATATGGTACAACCAAACAAGAAATGGGCGGCGCATGTCTACTAGCGGTCTAAAAAGCCACGATACTATAAGCTGTTCACTTAACTGAAGTGATGCGGATGATACGCGCAATGAATTATTGTAGGTGGATACTATTGGGCATCCACATGGCACCCAGACGTGCGGCTTATTGTACTCGGAGGCCGTGTGGTCCCTATGTAACATATGGCAAGGCGGCGCAGGTCTACTAGTGATGTAGATGGCTCGTAGGTTTTGACCAAAATTATCGTAGATGCAACGCCAGGGACGGCTTGCCTCGTGCTTTCGCCCAACTTGAACCAGCCATAGTGTATACTGCACGCCGAGGAAGCTGGTCAACGAACATCCGGAAAACCTGGACGGGCCAACGTCAGTGCGTGAGCTTCCGTAAAAACTTGTGTGGAGCAAGAGGGCTCGTTACCGAAAAACAACTGGCAGACCCAGCACTGCTCATCGGATGTTCCAACCATACGTGACAATATCCCGCAAACCCGGGCGGTCAAAAACGGCCTCGATTTTAAGGTCCTCACCGCGAACTGCCAAGGTCTGTTGTCCATACAACCAGACCGGTCTTATCGCGACTTTTTACACGCAACGTTTTACTCACAAGCTTATACCTCGCCATCTTGCATCACTTGTTATGTCGCTGGAAGGCGGTATGTGTCTTGCTGCTACGCGCAGCACCCTGCTTAGTTAAGTGACCACCCCAGTTGACACAAATACTAATGAAACCGAATCGATCCACCTTATCCGACAGCCTCTCATGGCGCGTCGGCTTCTTTAATCCACGCGCCATTTTCGTGCCACGCCGCAAAACCAGTTCAAATGCCATGCTGCCACGAACAAGGCATAGGGACAAACATGTACGCAGTATACTAAGTGCTGCCTTAGGAAAGCCAAATGTACAGAACATATCGGTCATCGTAGGTCCCAAAGAAGTCTAGATCATCCGCAACACACCGAATCTTTGGCAGAAGCTGCCGCCCAACTCCTACAACAATATGCGATGAATAGCACACCCCCAGCAGCATTATTGGGATTGTGCACCCGCAGGAACCGGAGCGATTGGACCTCCGATATGGTAACTTCCAGGAGAGAGCCCGCAAAAACGGTTGCCTGCGGGCTGATAACCGAATGAACAACATTTGTCATAAGCTGTGACAGCAGCTAAGACATTAGGTGCAAACAACCCGACGATGGACAAGTTTATGTTGCATTAGCTTTTTGCTTTAAGCGACAACGGGTTTCGTCTTATACAAGGCTGGACGCGTATGGTCCACCTCATATTGTAGCTAAAGAACTCGCAAATGTTGCCTGCAAGCATTTCAAGCTTCGCGGTAGTGCGTATTTGTGTATGGTAAAGGAGTAATGAAGCTGCGCCTTACCACGGTGCAATAGTTTGTGCACCTCAGCGAGCCACTGAGCTGTGTTAGATGCATCTTCAGAGCCACTCATACAAAATAAGTCAAAGGTTAGAGGCCAGACAAACTCAGCTTATTGCTCTCCAGCTTAGGGGTTGGAATGAGGGTGGCACCTTATTCCCTAAAACGGACGCTTTGTAATCCACTACGGAACCCGCTGCCTTGCGTTCAGGCTTTTGAACCAAAGCTTTTGGTTAAGAACCCAAATCGTTCTACTGTGTGGTCCTTGACAACCTGATAGTATTCTTCTCACGAAATTCAGTGCTGCCTTCGTAAACCAATCTCAGTATGCCTTTCACTTTCCTTTGGCAAGTGCGGAAGATTACTTGGCTTCCTGGCCAACAAACGAAACAAACACGGTATTTGAGGGTTCATTGCCAACAGCGGCGTTCCTAAATCGTGTATTTACAGTGGTCTGTGAGCAAGCAAACTCCGGGTCCGGCAACTTGCAACTATCTTCCACTGTCTCCTGACAGAGGTCTGAGCAGTCCAGCCACTTAGCCACTCAAACAAATATTCGGTCCAGCGAACACATCAGAGACACCGAGCTTTCCAGAGACATTAGACTGCTAGTTACTGGCGGGTAACACTCAGTCCTACGCACACAGCGGTCAACGTAACTGTACGGTGTGCTCTTGCTACTAGCTATAAGGGCATAGTGCAACGGATGCAAGCCAGTACAGTCCAGGTGGAACAAACGGCAGCGCATGCGGCTTTGCAGGCCCCCGGTAGAGTTTGCAACCGCTTTGCGACACTACGCTTTGCTACATATACAGAACTATTCGTTGGAAGGAGGACGGCAGTCTCCAGCCATCTCGACAGAAAAGGTAGGGAAATCAAATAAGTGAGAGAAATAAACAGCAGTTGTGAACCGGGTTACGGTGACCAGCTATGCAAGCGACGAGAAAACCGGGCAGCAAGACCAAGGGCACACGCATGTATGAAACGGACTTACCACATCGTACCTGACGAAAATGGTGGACGAGAACTCCGAGCATGTGACACGAGGACAAATTCCACCAAATGAACAACACACAAGAAATCAAAGTACCTGTGCCTTTTCAATGATTAATGGCACGCCAGGGGCTTGTACCTGGTTAACGTCCAGTAGTCAAAAACAAATAACTATCCAATGGTTCAGAAAACACATTAAGTCAGGACAGGACAGGATCCAAAGATAAACTACGTTTTAGCTGAACCAGGCTCAAGTTTGTGTGCCAACAAGCGCGCAGAGCTGCGAGCACAGCAACCTTCACCAAAAGCAGATCTCCAATTCTGCTTTTTTCTAATGACTCTTACCAGGACAGTGGTACCATTTAAGTGCAGGTCCAAAAACGATCGTCATGGTGTTCGCGATCCTATAACTGCTGGAACAGAGTAACCTTTCACACTGCACGTAAGCAAGTAGCATTTAAGGCAATTTTGAGGGCAAAGTCAGTCACCAATTGCCGGTTATAAAATGACTTCTCCTTCAACCGTTAAGGTTTCATCACACCATCCACCATGTCTGCAACACCACGGAAAAACGAACACTTCAAACCATTAGACGTAGCCATATTGTAAGTCATTCTGACCGCACATAACGTGGCACCACAAAGATTTACTACCCTCTGTTATCTACTTAAACAAAACAAGCGAAGTTGCCATTCATTTATATCAACATATAAACCTATTTACCATGTATATTATAAATTTCTATAATTTTAACTTCACAATCAACATAGCTAAAACTTAGTGTAGCGTACCACCAGTTAATGGGCGCAACCGCTTAGAAAGCATCCCGGTCCGGATTGCGGCAGGGATGCAAGTGCGGACCACAAACGCGACAGAAAAAAGAGTAAGCGCAATATACTACAGCAAAACCGCAAGTTAATGTTCCAAAATACGTAATTCCAAAACCAAGATTAGCCACAGAAGTAAGGACTTGAGCTAACCACATATCAACTTCCATTGGCATGCTAGCAGGGTACTCCTTCCGATGAACTAAGCTGCGCCAGGCAACTGTGAATTGCGCGCACCGTCGTGCGGCTGGTTCCTTAGCCAAGCGCTGTCAGCCAATCGCATGTCGAATGCCATAGTAGACATAGCAACGGGTACGCATGTGTGGGGTACGTGGGTGTAGGGGAATCACTACAGCCCGGAGTTTGCTCGTGTGCGACTTGTTACATGGGCGGTGACAGATTACATGATAGGGGATGGGGGTATAAATTAATTAATATCTGTGGTCACCCACGGCTGGCCAAGGAAACGGGGTCAGTGTATGATCGGGAAGTTGAGCGCGATTTAAAGCACCCTTACAACAGAGCCTGGTATGGAAGGGGTCAATAGGTGCTCGCATTCTCGCACGGCCGACAATCTGTTTTACTAAGTACAATCCCAGGCGCTTGTCCGTACGACGTATGGCGTGCTGTGGACATTTGATGCGCGTGGTGCACTAAGCACAACACGGGTGGCGCATTGAAGCGCGGAGGCCACAGGTTACTTTGGTCACAACGCTAAATCGCATGTACACCGGTGGACATAGTCACCTGTATTGGAGCGCTGACAGCAGCGCAAAAGCCTTCCTGTTGTTCTGCAATTGTGATGGGCGACGCAGCAGCGTAGACAACAAGATTTTAATGCAGCTGACGTATGAGTTGTCTTAGTGCCCGTCCTACGGCTAGCCCGCAATGCGCCTCAAGGCAACGTGTAAAACTTCCACTGAGAATTGGTTATTACGGGCAAGGAAGTGAACGTTTAACGGGTCCTGTAGGTTTGTAGGGTGCAGACCACAAAATCCAAAGCTTATAGTGATCCCACAGTTAGGCGTATACTAAGGCTGCAGTGATATCATGATACCATGCGTGGAGAAGTAGTGCTGCACGACGAGGCTGAGAATGTGCGGTTTACACAGGGAGCGGCTTAGGGGCTCGTTGTACGCCGTCGCGTGCTCCCGTGGGTTGCGAATGGAGGAACGCCTTCCTACTGCGGGCAAGTGTGTATGAGTCACGCTTGTTTCGCAGCTGTGTTTACTAGGTAGCCGCGGACAACCAACGCAACATAGCATAGCGTGGGAACTTCCATGCTGGCCATCTACTTATGTAGTAAATATCACAAAGCCAATGATTCCGGATAAATGGTCAGTGACCAACCACTTCCTAACCGGAATGAAGTACCCAACGATGGGTAGATGATCAAACTAGATTACTACTCGCTTCTATGTGGACTACCATCAACCGTTAAGAAGGCGTTTGAGCGACTTGACTTTCGACTGCGTTTGCCTTCAGCAAAGAGTCGGGTGTCCCAGAAGACGGTTAATGGGCCCCTTACTGCTATACCCGTACCGTTCCGGCCCATAGATAGTTGGTTGTCACTCAAAAGTCGTGTGATCGGCTATCAACGGTTCGCGTCATGTGTTAAGCGTCTCACTTTTGCGGGTAAGGGCTTTAAGAACTAAGGTGTTGGCTCGGTTTACATAAGTTAACCGCTTCTCTTGCTTGGGTAACTGAAAAGCTCCATATGCAGTCAACACATTTGCACATGAATTTGCGTAATCCTCGGATCGTTTTCAGAGCACATGTACGCCAAACGTATCGGGAGACCTAAAAAAGAAGCCGCTGACCAGGCTGGCGTACGAATTGTGTTTACTGCGCGCGCAGAAGCAGCGCTAGTTGTCTGGATTCTAAGTAACGGCTTATCTTGTGCAATTTAAGGAGAAGTCTCCATAAGATTGTGGGGTTGCGAGGAAACCAAGCACTCTTTGTTTGACGCAACGTTGAATGTTCCCACGGGTTGCAGTCTGGACACAGCTAAAGATGAATATTGTCGTCGACGCATCGACCTACTCCATGAGAATCCTTGCAAGTATATGGTTGTTCTCAAGGGGAACCTGAGCGCACTGGTTGGTTTGCCCGAAACCTTAGAACAGGATGTCGGTAGTCTGGGTTGCTATGTTATTCGCATGACGGGGTAAGGATACGAAATCATAGCACTGGCAGAGCGTTATTACTCAGTACCGGCGCCAACCTGCCAGGCAAGCACCATCGCCCGCACGTGTGCTTTAAATGCTTTCAGAATCGCCCGGTCCTTCGCAGCCTGCAAGCTGTGCCGTCGGATTAATGTACAACCTTCTTACCTTTCGGCAACGGACTTAAGGTGGTCAAGCGCCACAAATCTCGGCTGCTTACAGTCGTGGACATAGTCGGACCACATGGTGGTTGCTTACCATTGACGAGGCTGTTAAAGGGACAGCAGATCAAGTCGATGTAGTTAGCTAACTCCGGATCACACGCTTGTGTGTGTTAGAGACTTCCTGCAGGTTGTTTGTACCTATCAACCTTGCCGACAGCAACTAGAAGTAGGCAAACCTACTGGTTCAAATGAGCTGGGTTCCTTTCGGAATTCGTCACCTAGTCTGAACAGCTTTCTGCTCACAGGTGTTGAGGCGCACTGGACACATTTGGAATGTCGTGCACAAAGCTGCTACTGCCAACTTGCGTTAACTAGGCACCGTCAACTGACAGATTTCCGCTCAATGTTCAATTTATGGAAAATCACCGTACAATCGCTGTAACGCTAAGCTAAGCTCTAAACACCGAGCTCAAACAGCACGCCATGGAAGGTTGCTGAGCCTGATGGAAGAGACGGCAGTGGCCGTGCATTTTAAACCGCACCAACTGTGTTCTGTGAGTTATCCACGGCACTTGAGTTCCTTCCAAAATGCGCGCGGAAGTATCTGAGGTACCACTAACCCGACTATGGTTTTTACCTTACTGCATTTAACTCCGAGCCCCTACCATCGTGACCGATCTACAGGTTCCTGCACTCCCCACCCAGAAAGGCATGTAAACAGGTCAGTTGCAAGTGAGTTGTCCGCTGTGCAATCACATTTTGCTCTGACTACAGAATGCACGCTTTTGGCTATAGCCATTAGTGTGAGGCTCTTCACTTGTCAAACTGGAACTGAATTGCAGCCGAACAGCAACTACTTAACTTGCTTTCGACGGAAAGAAGTGCCTGCCAGTTATCAAATAACCGGCCATAACTGAAGAGTAAAGCGCGTCTTCTGGCCCCATACACCATACTTGTCACACTGAATTCACTCAACACCATATTCCTATGGTGTGTTCCGATGCTAGTAGCAATCTTAACCCAAAACTGGACTTCCTGCAGTGTCCTTCCAGATGCTAGGTTTTGTGGTGGAGGCGCTAGCAACCGCGTTCGATTTGGAGGTTGCGTTACATCGTCCGATTTCAGCTACCTTACATGTTTGGTTAACACTACTGATGAAACCGGGCTTGCGAGCCTAGCCTGGGTGCAGCAGGTGGGAACAATATACCATCAGTTGGATTCCTGCGTTCCTTGCCCCTGGCTCCAGAGCCTAGGCGGTTCATAAACTTCACCGTCCATATCCGTAATGTATTACAAGTTACCGTAGGGGAATAGCTGTGTTCCGTGGCACAAGTGGTCTTGTTGCCATGACGAATAGGCAAAGCCGACTGGAGATGACCAACCGCAAACAGTTGACCAGCTTTGGGTTAATGAGACAGCCAGTTTCTCCAATTAGGACAGAGGCAAACGGTCGAGCCAATATACATGGAATTTGGGGTTGGAGCATGAGGCCTGGGAAAATAAATTATCCGTAACACTGTGAACTTGCAGTTTACCGAAAAGCGATGGCACGAAGAGAACGGTACACTCAACATTCCATGGAAGTGAATAGCAAACTAATTAAAACGTATGCGGTGGGTGCGGCTTGGATGTATGTTGCTAGTGTGCTTAACGTAAACGAGCAAACCTGCCGCAGCCGGTTTCGTATGTGGGCGTCAAAGGAATCTAGGGGACAACATGGAGAAGTTCGCCGAAGAGCGTTGTTATAAAGTCATGTAGACTTTCCGGTTACGTGGGTGTCAGCGGAGCCAAACGTAAGTCTTGCGGTTTTCTGATTACAGTTAGAAGCGGACTTGCAAGTTATGGTATGCACCAGCACCGTCGCCAGGTACTTAGACGGCAGGTTTATGAAAATGAAGAACTTGCGCACCCTCTGGAGATTCTCAGCACGCTAGAGCACAATGTGCGACGGAAAGCACTGGCATTGTAGCTTATTACGTTGGATAACAAAGGAAGCCAATCAACGCGGATAGAGGAAAACGCTTACAACCGATTTGCGCGCGTCAAGGGCCGCGCAATTTGCGGAACTAGGAAGCAATATAGAATGGCAACAGCAGGGGTCAGTATGTAAAATCAGACGACGAAATGAAGAAAACAATAGCAACCCAGACTACCGACATCCTGTTCTAAGGTTTCGGGCAAACCAACCAGTGCGCTCAGGTTCCCCTTGAGAACAACCATATACTTGCAAGGATTCTCATGGAGTAGGTCGATGCGTCGACGACAATATTCATCTTTAGCTGTGTCCAGACTGCAACCCGTGGGAACATTCAACGTTGCGTCAAACAAAGAGTGCTTGGTTTCCTCGCAACCCCACAATCTTATGGAGACTTCTCCTTAAATTGCACAAGATAAGCCGTTACTTAGAATCCAGACAACTAGCGCTGCTTCTGCGCGCGCAGTAAACACAATTCGTACGCCAGCCTGGTCAGCGGCTTCTTTTTTAGGTCTCCCGATACGTTTGGCGTACATGTGCTCTGAAAACGATCCGAGGATTACGCAAATTCATGTGCAAATGTGTTGACTGCATATGGAGCTTTTCAGTTACCCAAGCAAGAGAAGCGGTTAACTTATGTAAACCGAGCCAACACCTTAGTTCTTAAAGCCCTTACCCGCAAAAGTAAGACGCTTAACACATGACGCGAACCGTTGATAGCCGATCACACGACTTTTGAGTGACAACCAACTATCTATGGGCCGGAACGGTACGGGTATAGCAGTAAGGGGCCCATTAACCGTCTTCTGGGACACCCGACTCTTTGCTGAAGGCAAACGCAGTCGAAAGTCAAGTCGCTCAAACGCCTTCTTAACGGTTGATGGTAGTCCACATAGAAGCGAGTAGTAATCTAGTTTGATCATCTACCCATCGTTGGGTACTTCATTCCGGTTAGGAAGTGGTTGGTCACTGACCATTTATCCGGAATCATTGGCTTTGTGATATTTACTACATAAGTAGATGGCCAGCATGGAAGTTCCCACGCTATGCTATGTTGCGTTGGTTGTCCGCGGCTACCTAGTAAACACAGCTGCGAAACAAGCGTGACTCATACACACTTGCCCGCAGTAGGAAGGCGTTCCTCCATTCGCAACCCACGGGAGCACGCGACGGCGTACAACGAGCCCCTAAGCCGCTCCCTGTGTAAACCGCACATTCTCAGCCTCGTCGTGCAGCACTACTTCTCCACGCATGGTATCATGATATCACTGCAGCCTTAGTATACGCCTAACTGTGGGATCACTATAAGCTTTGGATTTTGTGGTCTGCACCCTACAAACCTACAGGACCCGTTAAACGTTCACTTCCTTGCCCGTAATAACCAATTCTCAGTGGAAGTTTTACACGTTGCCTTGAGGCGCATTGCGGGCTAGCCGTAGGACGGGCACTAAGACAACTCATACGTCAGCTGCATTAAAATCTTGTTGTCTACGCTGCTGCGTCGCCCATCACAATTGCAGAACAACAGGAAGGCTTTTGCGCTGCTGTCAGCGCTCCAATACAGGTGACTATGTCCACCGGTGTACATGCGATTTAGCGTTGTGACCAAAGTAACCTGTGGCCTCCGCGCTTCAATGCGCCACCCGTGTTGTGCTTAGTGCACCACGCGCATCAAATGTCCACAGCACGCCATACGTCGTACGGACAAGCGCCTGGGATTGTACTTAGTAAAACAGATTGTCGGCCGTGCGAGAATGCGAGCACCTATTGACCCCTTCCATACCAGGCTCTGTTGTAAGGGTGCTTTAAATCGCGCTCAACTTCCCGATCATACACTGACCCCGTTTCCTTGGCCAGCCGTGGGTGACCACAGATATTAATTAATTTATACCCCCATCCCCTATCATGTAATCTGTCACCGCCCATGTAACAAGTCGCACACGAGCAAACTCCGGGCTGTAGTGATTCCCCTACACCCACGTACCCCACACATGCGTACCCGTTGCTATGTCTACTATGCATTCGACATGCGATTGGCTGACAGCGCTTGGCTAAGGAACCAGCCGCACGACGGTGCGCGCAATTCACAGTTGCCTAGCGCAACTTAGTTCATCGGAAGGAGTACCCTGCTAGCATGCCAAAGGAAGTTGATATCTGGTTAGCTCAAGTTGTTACCTCTATTGCTTAACTTGACTCGGAAATGGTATGGACCGTATCTTGCTGCGGATCGTTTCATTTCACCACGTCGAACATGTACTCTTTAGGCGGGAACACTGCATTACATGTTTGACTTGTCTGCGGACAATATTCTTTGCAAATTTTTGCTCTTTGTTATTTGATATACAGGGCTGTTTTATTTAATATCCATTTTTCTGAATTTGGGGCAAGCTAGACGTTTATGCGCAAGCTTTTGTCGTGCAATTTAAAGTCAATAAGGCTTAATATAATTTTTATTCGGTTTCTTTTAATCATTATGGGTACTACTTTAATACATTGCAATGTTGCAAATACTTTTAAAGTTAATGCAAGTAGTTTTATAGAGTCACCTTAATCATGCCCAGCAGAGCATAATTCGGCTCATATGCAGGTGAACTTGCCGTTGTGTATGCAAACTTTCCCTATCTTTTTACGCAATGAAACCGACCTTTTTGCATACATAGTACCTTTCTGTTTTTTAATTGTACTATTGCTTTAAGCGTATGCGTTCTACAGGTTGATTTGCATTAATACTTTAGTATACAATCTTAGCCTATTATTTCGAACTATATATTAATGGGACGGAACCAGCCAATGAGAGTGTTTTACGCTAAGGGCTATCGACTTGGCCATAAATTGAATTTACCGTTAGTTGGACGTTAGGCAAAATATACTTGCCAGCCGTACGCCGGTCTCCTGCTTTGGGAAGTCGGGCTGATCAGAGTGCACGCTAGCAGCAGGTCACCGGTAGGTCAGCCGAAACCATAACATATATTTTTGGCGACGGAATGTAGTGGATCAAGATGTCAATTTCAGCGGAAGACCTGAAAATCATTTTGTTGCAGCAACAGCAGCAATTTGAAACAGCACAGCTGCGTATGATTGAAACCCTCACCCAAATGTTATCTGTGCAGCCTACGGTCGTTCAGAACAATGGGTAACCTTCGGCGGATGCGATGATCAGTAGTGTTAATGAGTTCATATTCGATCCTGACTCAGGATTAATATTCGATGCGTGGTTCAGGCGCTATGAAGATGTTTTCAGGGCCGAGTTGTCAGGTCTCGATGATGTATCTAAAGTTCGCCTTTTGTTAAGAAACCTCGGAACCGTTGAACATGACAGATACATTAACTACATTTTGCCAAACAACGCGCATGATTTTAGCTTTGATGATACAGTTGCTCGACTCACAGCGTTGTTTGGAGACCAGTCGTCTCTTTTCAATAACCGATACAATTGGCTAAAGCTATGCAAAAAGGACAATGACAATCTTATTGCTCACGCGGCAATAGTCAAAAGTGAATGCCAGAAATTCAAACTGAAGTCGCTCACGGAAGACCAGTTCGATTGTTTGATACTAGTATGCAGTCTACAGTCCCCAAAAGACGCCGAGATATGAACAAGAATACTTGGTACGTTGGAACGCGACACAGATGTTACATTACAAAACGCCATTGTTGAAGCCCAAAGAATCATGAATTTAAAGCACGATACGGCTATGGTGGAAGATTCGAGAGCACATTCCGCAGATATATCTGTCCAACAAATTTCAGGAAACAACCCACCGACCGCTCAACCTAGCAGATATCCACAATCCAAACCCCCATCACCTTGCTGGCAATGCGGGGGATGGCATTTTGTGAGATGGTGTCCTTTCAGCAAACATGTTTGTCAAAGATGCTTTAGACGGGGGCACAAGGAGACCCACTGCAGATTCAAAACGTCATTTAGATCGTCATGTGATACTCGAAAAGCAGGTTACCGAAGGTTCGCGACAAGAGTAAACGCTAACTATACGGACGATGTTAAAGATAGAAGAAAGTTCGTCACTATTACCATCAACGGAAGAGTAGCGCGTCTGCAGATTGATACGGCTTCCGATATTACAGTCATTACGGAAAGCTTATGGAAAGCTATCGGTTCACCTGACATTAAACCAACTAACCATAGAGCGAAGAGCGCATCAGGTACGAGTCTAAACTTGGTCGGTCAGATTGAATGTGAGTGTCGCTTTGCCAACTTCACCGCTTGGGGAACTATTTTCGTCACCACACACAAGAATTTGAACCTCCTTGGATTAGACTGGATTGAGCGATTCAACCTCTTAGATGTTCCCATTAATCAAATCTGTGCAAGTGTGCACTTACACAAACCAAAAGTCCCCAAGGCAATGGCAATCGAACAAATTCGAGAGAAATATGCACCGGGTTTCCGTGAAGGACTTGGTAAGTGTACAAAGTTGCAAGCCTCATTGTCCTTAAAACCCGATGCTGTTCCTGTTTTCCGTGCAAAGCGGCCAGTACCTTACGCAGAAGTCCCAATTGTTGACCAGGAACTTGATCGTTTGGAGAAACTTGGGGTTATCTATGCAGTGAACTACTCTTCTTGGGCGGCTCCAATTGTGGTTGTCAAGAAGCCGAACGGCCAGATCCGAATATGTGCCGACTTTTCTACTGGGCTGAATTAAGCGTTAAACACGCATCAGTATCCTCTGCCAGTCCCAGATGATTTGTTCTCGAAACTAAATGGGGGTCAGTGTTTTGCCAAGCTAGATCTATCGGATGCGTACTTAAAAATAGAAGTTGATGAAGCTTCTAGAGAATTACTGACGATAAATACGCACCGAGGTTTGTATCAGTATCATCGACTTCCATTCGGAGTTAAGTCCGCGCCAGCAATTTTTCAGCAAATCATGGATACTATGCTAACAGATGTAGATGGTGCTGCCGCATATTTGGACGATATCATTGTCGTCGGAACTAACCCAGATGACCTTTTCAGAAAGCTGCACTTAGTACTTGATCGCATACAAGAGTACGGATTTACACTTCGCCCAGAAAAGTGCACGTTTTTCATGGACTCCATTAATTTTCTTGGCTTCATAATTGACAAGAACGGTAGACGTCCAGATCCGTCAAACTTTGATGCTATAAAAAGATGCCACCTCACAAAGATGTGCCTACTCTGAGGTCCTTCTTAGGACTCGTCAGTCATTACAGTCAATTTCTGCCACAAATGCACGGCGTGCGTGGATCACTCAATGAGTTACTCACCAAGGACAAACGTTGGCACTGGTCCGAAGATTGTCAGAAGTCCTTTGAGGAGATGAAGCGAATGCTGTGTTCTGACCTTATGCTGACACATTACGACCCTACACTTGAAATCGTGGTGGGGGCAGACGCTTCGAAGTATGGCGTGGGTGCAGTTATCTCTCATAAGTTTGCTGACGGATCGGAAAAAGCGATCGCACACGCAGCTCGATCACTGTCGCCAGCCGAAAAGAATTACGGGCAGATAGAGAAAGAGGCATTAGCGATAGTCTTTGCAATAAAGAAATTTCACAAAATGTTGTATGGCAGGAGGTTTACCCTGCTTACCGACTATAAACCACTCCTAGCCATTTTTGGATCAAAGTTCGGTATACCCGTTTATACCGCGAACAGACTGCAGCGTTGGGCCACGGCCTTACTCGCCTATGATTTTGCGGTGAAGTACACGGCTACAAAGGACATAGGTCAAGCAGACGCACTTTCCCGGTTATTGGAGCTACAACAGCATCAGCAGGAAGAATCTATAATTGCAGCAATCTCCCTTGAATCAGAGGTCAACCAGGTCTTGATGGAGAATTTTAGGAAGCTTCCCGTGACGTTCGACATGGTACGTGACGCAACTGTGCGAGATCCCCTCTTGCGCCAGGTAATCAAATTTCACACTACGCAGTGGCCAAGTGATACTCTATCCGGAGAGCTACAAATTCTCTCTCGGAGAAAGGACGAACTTTCGATCGTAAATGGGTGTTTACTTTTGGCCGAGAGAATTGTCATACCCAAAGAACTTCGTCAAAGAGTCCTTCAGCAATTTCATCGGGCACATCCTGGAATTAACAGAATGAAAATCATTGCTCGGAGTTTTGTCTACTGGCCAAACATTGATTCGGAACTCGAGCAACTAGTAAAGTCATGTCCCAGATGCGTGCTTGCTAGTAAGGCACCGAGAAAAGCTGACTTAGCTTCCTGGCCGTTGGCAACTAAACCGTGGGAACGCGTGCATGCTGATTTCTTTGGTCCCCTAAACGGTCAGCAGTACCTAATAGTTGTTGATTCCTATAGTACATGGCCTGAGGTTTTCTGTATGGAGCGTGCGACAAGTGGTGCAACAATTAACATTTTGAGGAGACTTTTCAGTCAACACGGAATACCAGAAACCTTGGTCACTGATAATGGTTCTCAGTTCACTTCTTCCCAATTTGCCGAATACTGCGCACAGCATGGTATCACGCATCTACGGTCGCCACCGTTTCACCCTCAGTCAAATGGACAAGCAGAGCGCTTCGTCGACACGTTTAAGCGATCGCTACTAAAGATGCGGGGGGAAGGAACCACACAGGAGATACTTGCTACATTTTTGCTCGTGTACAGATCAACTTCAAATCCCCAAGTACCAAACCAGTTGTCGCCGGCAGAAGCACTAATGAGAAGAAAACTCCGTACTGTGAATTCCCTGCTAACTCCGAGGTGTACTAATGAGCAAGAGAGGAACGTTCGGATGGAGCAGTACTACAACGAGCGACACAGAACTCAAGCACGCCGCTTTTACCCCGGACGGCGTGTCTTAGTAAGAGACTATCGCGCGGGAAACCCGCAATGGGTGGTAGGATCGATACGGAGAAATATTGGACAGGTGCTATATGAGGTTAATGTGGGTAATTTCATTTGGACCAGGCATTCCAATCAGCTGCGACCAACTAGCATCCCTGCGGGCACAAGCGCTCGGTTACTACCGTTAGATATTCTACTCGAGAGTTTCGACATGCCATCTAATCCCCAAAGCAATTCGGATGCATCCCGCACAGAAGTCTCAGAGGAACCGAAGGTCCAGACCCGGCGCTGTACTGATCGACTACGGAGACCTGTCGTAAGAATGCAGTTGGATCCAAAAATGAAGTCTTATGTCAACTTTTGCGGGGGAAGGTGTTAATGGGACGGAACCAGCCAATGAGAGCGTTTTACGCTGAGGGCTATTGACTTGGCCATAAATTGAATGTACCGTTAGTTGGACGTTAAGCAAAATATACTTGCCAGCCGTACGCCGGTCTCCTGCTTTGGGAAGTCGGGCTGATCAGAGTGCACGCTAGCAGCAGGTCATCGGTAGGTCAGCCGAAACCATAACAAGTATAAAATCTAAGCCTATTATTTCGAACTATGTGCGCACCTAATGTTTATATACGTACATGCAATATATAAAATACACCCATGTATTTATTTTATTTCAAGGTTGTATAAGCACCATGATTCATAGATAACTATCATTATGTATAATATTTGACATCGAGGGTGCATACCTAACGTCTAGTTGCTACGCTACTTACGGTAATACAAATAATTATTATGCATTTGACCTAATTTGCTGCGTTACATTGTAATTTATTTTTAGTGCAGCTTTAGCGGTCTATTGTGAACGCCGTTTCGCAACCTCACGAATCGTCTTTGCTCCGACCGGATGCGATGAAGCTGACAATGGTTCCGCCTTCTGATTGCTACCATTCAATTGTTCAGTGGTCTTTAAAAGTAGTGTGCAATTCTTTTACCGCCTGCAGCGGCCAAATTATGCAAATATGGCGAAGTAAATGCTGGAATCGTGTTATACAGCTTCTTTAACTTATGAAACTTTAAACTAGCAAGGAACTTTGATTTTTGCAAGCTTCACTTTGACGGACTGTTTTTCTGCTAACACACATGCGGCGGGCACGGCCTGACCATAGCGTGGTGGTAGCGTGTTGGAAGGTGAAGCGTGCGGTCGGGGTGCGAAACCTGAGTGCACCGACCATCGTACTCGCAGCCAGGGGGTGTAAAACACCAGATGTCCCCTTTGCCTGCTAATCAAACTGCGGAGCTGCCAATGTAACCTCATCACCTGACTTCTGAGGGTAAAGGTCGTGGAGACAACAGAAACATTGAGCCAAGGACTTCTTCGCCTGCAGAACAAAAATTCTAGACCGTACTGCCCGGTCTCTTCAGACCAGTTCAAAAAACGTCAATCACGACGAGTCAAACAAACTGGCTCGTAAGACTTACGCTACTGTTGCTGCGGCGTCGTCTTGTAGTGAGCTGGAGATTTCCTCGTATGACTGTATAAACCATTTTAAAGTAAATTAAAATTATAGCTTTCTTATGTATTAAGCAATTAGGCGGTTTTCCAGGTAGAACGTTTTTCCCGTTTGAAACAAGAACAAGACATCCGCCTCTGGCGCGCGACACGATTGCGAACGAAATCCTGTTCACGCAATCGATGCCAAACTACAGCCGTTCCAGCTAGCTCTCTACTGGTGCCTTATGCTTAGCATTAGCTAGATCTTCTCCTGTTCATTATACCATTTCCTATCTAAAGTTTTGTGTGTTCTACCCATAGCCTTTGGTTGGTTGTCTAGTCTCGTACCGGATATTTAACACATGAGTATCGCTTTATAATGGGGGACACCGGAAAAAATGGCTTTTGGCGAGTTTGAAACTAATAGTTCTTTTCAGCTCCTGTGAATTATTCTGCCAATCTTCTAACTTTACTTTTTCCTATTTTGGTTCACTTTTGTTAGTTACGGATATTTTCTCCGTGGAGGTTATTCACAGAGATTCGGAAGGTTAGTTTAATGGGTTCTGTTTTCCTTTCCCGCCTTTTCGAGATATTAATCCTAAGCTCTGTTTACTCAGCTGGAATCCCTTTTTCCTTACATGGTGTTAGGTCTGACAGTATCAAAGTTTGCTGCGTTGTCGCGGCGTTCGCTCCGCAAGTCCTCGATGGCCTCGACAACATCTTGGAGCTTCACGAATAACCGAAGATTTAGGCGAGCTTAAGGTTGCTGTCTTAAACTATTTAGCATATCAGACCGTGCTCGCGTGACGCAGCTTCATAACGCGTCAAAGCCAGGTAATGGAAAGCCTTCTCAGTCGCTACACCAAAGGCAGACTCTAGCTAAGCCTATCTCTGTTGGCGCCTCTTTCCTTAAAGAGGTGTCGCTTCGTCACCTGCCACTTGGCCTGCGTGAGAACCTCTGTTTAATCAAAAACAGCTGATGGTAATTTGGGGGAGGTACTGTTTTCTGTACTGGCTTCTAGCGAGGAAGGGTACGAAATATGTTGTCAAGGCTTGACAATGTTTTATTAACTGGATATTGATTTAGAGGAACGCGAACAAGTGACGCATTTTTGTACCAAGTATAGAAGAGTGTTCGTTTTAGTGCGCTTGTGTCATTTCGGTTACCCTGTAGTGGTTGCGCTGGCCGTGGAAGACATTGTCGCGTTTCGTACTAGTTTCGTCAATATTATAATGCATTTGAAGAAATCAAAGAAGTTTTGAAGCGGTTTCAAGTTCAGACGGCGACAAGTTCTTACAACTATGAAGTTTTAACCGCTGCGTCATATAAGAAGAGGTCGGGTCAACAGCTATCCGAAGGGGTGTGAAGCAAATTTGTGCAACAGCGTTGTGTCCATTGCTACAGGAAAGGAGAAAGTAGTAGTCGGTAGGTGCGAACGTTGTTTTAGGTGTAATTCTTATTGCGTAGGTAGGTCCGCCTCGGTTGGGAGGCGAGCGTAGCCGGCAGCCTGTAGGGCATTTAGTATGAGATAGGTAAGCATATTCTGGTGTATAATCATACGTACCACAAGGAGAAGCCATGTTTATCATTTATTTATTTACTTAATACGCTTATGACGTAACATGGAATATTGTCCGGACCTCAGGTATCCACTGGGTTATCACAACTACGCACTAATGTCCTCAAAATTTGTGCGGGCCCTTTGCATTGGCCTTATCAATTCATCCACAGCGGCAGGTTTACGGGTACCGTGGTATTACCTTGCAGCTGTATTGCCTTGACCCCTTAAGTGGAGCCGGCAACATAGTTTATTTGCTGGCGGCCAACTTATGTGAGTAGTCAATAGCTACATTGCATCTCGCATTATTGCTGTGAGGCTACATGGCGCCGATCACGTCTTCGAATTATTCTATTGCATCCAGTAATGTTGCTGGGAGACGTTACATGAAGCTGGTCACCGCTTTTCCCTCGTTATGGCAAGCGTCAGGGATTTGTCATGTACTTCTGTGACACCCATTGGGATTGCTGCGTAAGCTTACCTACGCGCACCCGTAATGCAGCTCCCACAATCTCGTTCTAGTAACATGTTGCCGTCATCGTTATGGAACACCATAACAGCTGCATACCAGTGCCCGATGCATCATTACAGTCCATTTATTTCTACATTTTCCATAGACTTTATGACCGTTTTAGCTGGTATGAATTTTTTCCATTTCCGCTCGGTTGCCTTCTCCGGATACCTCAATTAGATTATAGGGAGCACCTCTTTACCCGAATAACGAACACCCTAATTCATCGGTAAACTGCCATGTAATGTCTTACTTGGGATAATAGCAAAGAAGTTATAACAAATGCATGTTTTGTGTGACGCTTAAATATTTAGTATTAAATATCGTAATTCACATAATCGCTTCTTTAGCTCTTAGTCCTCAGACCATAAGCATGCAGCAGACCTTTACTAGCAAATATACATATTCACAGTCTACTGCTTATTTATTCAATTAATTACCTTTAAAAGCTTATTCACACTAAAAGGACTAAGTGTACACACGCTTATTTAGGGCCCGGTATATCACCGCAAACCTTATCTTTCCGGTCCCAACTGAACTTGGACTGCTGATAGCGACGTCCCAGTAAGCGTCCCGTTCCACTGAAGTCTTTTAGTGGGTAAAAGCGAATCGAGTTCGCATCCCGTAGATTCACTCGCTAAATATTTTGACTACAGCTATGATGGCATCCAATTACTTCCCTTGCACTAAAAATGTACTTCTCGTTCAAGAGTCCTACTTCGCTCTAGATGTGGCAACTGGACGCCTTTCGCTTGTTGTGTCATCGGTTCTGATCAGTACGAATCACTACAGTGGACGACTTCTCCATCTATTGTTTACTTTTGTGATCTCTGTCGTACTTCGTTAAACAAAGATGTCTTGTGCGTAGGCTGTCCTCGGTCAGCCCTTACCCCATTCCAACGAAACCCTAATCATCCGATACCCAGGTACCATTGCTTGCTTCTCATTCTCCTCCAGCTGCCTCCGCACAAACCACCCCACATGCAGGGGAAGTCGCGGGCTGTCTGGTTCTTTCTCCGAGCCATTGGCATAAGTTTAGCACGGTAAGCCCAAGCCAAAACCAAGTGCAGCTGTTGTGAGCGAAACTACCGCCGCCTCTGGTGTACATATCCCGGCTTGGTATGACGCTAAGATTAAGTGGAGGTCTAAATCCAAGCTTTCTTCACCTCAGTCCCCGTCCAAATCTATTCTTGACAAGATTAACCACTTGGAATCGCTGGTCAAAGAAAGCGCAAATCCTCCACCACCACAGACCCCCAGGCTTGCCAAACCACCCTCCCGTGGCCGATGTATCAGCACCATGATTGCGCCTGAATTGAACAGAGTTGTCTCAGCCGGAAGGATGTTGGGCGATCAAGTGTTCCCTAAAAGACTGAACTCTATGTTATTCGACGAAGGCAAACAAGGAATCAACATTATCTCAGACTTATGCTTAGATTGGAAACAAGAATATTCTTTCAAGGCTCGCCGCCTAAAGGTTGTATGCCAACACAGGGCTTAATGTTGGCGCGTTCTCCTACGGACCACAGGTCACAAAGGCAAGCCGTTTTATGTGTTGAGAGAGCTCTCCCCGGCAGATCGGATAAGCATGAAAAAAGCTGTTGCTGAGCTGCGAACCCGTCCGGCGAGTAGTGTAACGGACCTTCATACTGTGGATTTTCGCGTAGTTTGGAAAACTCCGAGAACCCGTTGGAGGGCGATTTTCTTCATCCCAGGACAGTGCTTCAAATGAACGGACCGCGTGTGGTGTTGCAAAGGTATGCAGTCTGCGAAATAAACTATGAACTCCAGACGCTTGCTGCGCGTGATTTTCCTGACTTACTGGCCTGCACCGACACATGGTTATTCCCAGCCATCATTGACTCTAAATTGTCTACCCCTGGATACCACCTCTCTAGGGCCGATCGTCATGAAGGGACTTCAGAAGGCAGCGTACTACTCTACTGGAGGGCGGAGCTGAAGTCCCATATTGTTGAGGTCTCATGTAACAATGACGGCGAGTTTGATTTTCATTGGCGCCGCATTCATGACGAATACAGCTCCGCGGCAAAGTTAACTCTGTTACCCCTACTCTGATGGACTGCTAGACTTGTTCCCTCTTTATTGTTATGGCCTCTTGCTTATCTGCATTGTACGACCTAGTAACGAAGCGTCTATTAATCTAGTACCGCTTAGTCGGACTGGTATTCACTGAATTCATTTGGAATTCTGAGACATCACTTCTCTTGGTTCGGCTGACCTAATGGTTCTGTTTATATTACTTGGATAGCCCCGTGGGCTTTTCCACTCTTTATCGATAAACCCTTCCCACCCCGACCCTAACCTTCTCTTCTTTCGCTTTCTTTTTACAATCCTTTTTAATCGAACGTCCGGCTTTACTGCATGGCCCTGATCTTGGCTCACCTGCCCAGTCCGTTTCCTTCAGTCTGCTACTATGCTACTGAGACTTACGCGGTATACACCCCGCAGTCTTAACATGATGTTCCCCTTAAATGTAGAGCCTGCTAGACTGGCCCACCATTTACTGATGGCTCTTTTCCTACCTCTACTACATGTCATTATCCAAACGCGCCGACTAAGCAAGTCCTACCCGATCGGTCTCCTGCTCTCCTGATTCATTCAGCCTTCTGAGACATCACCTCCCTTGGTTCGGCGGACACAACTACCTGATTACATTACCTGGAGAGCTTCGTGGGCTTCTCCCATCTTTCGTCAGTAAACCTTCCCCTTCCGACCCTAACTTTTATTATCGCGCTCTGTTTTCATTTCTTCTTCAATTGGAGTGCCGATCTTACTGCTCTGAGGTGACCCAGTCCCACTGACTAGCCTTTTTCTCTATGAAGGCTCCAATGCTACTCTGACTTAAATGGTATACCCTATGCAGACTCAAGGCTCTTGTTCCCCTTCCCGGAGATTCTGCTTGACTCGCTCACCTTCTATTGTTGCGGACCTTTTCCTGCCCTTATCTTTTACTTGCTATTCCTACACGCCGACTAATCTAGTCTCGCTAGATCGACCACTTGTTTTCCAGTTTTACTCAGAGCTATTCCACGTTGCAAATCTTGGTTCGGCTGACTCAACTTCATTTTTACGTTACCTGGAAAGCCTCTTTGGCTTCCACACTCCTTATTAGTAAACCTTTCTCATATTGACCCTAACCTTTTCTTGTCCCGCTTTCTTTTTTCACTCCCCTTTTCAATCGGACGGCCAGCTTCATTACCTTAACGTTATTTAGCCGCGCTTGTCCTGTCAGCTTCTCTAACTACTCTTTTGTTACCGATACTTCAGCGGTACAGTCTTTGCAGACTCAGCTATACGTTTTCCCTACCTCTAGGGCCTGCTGATTTTTTCACTTTATATTTTCCTAGCCTTTTTCTTGCCTTCATTGTAAGTCCCAATCCTAACGCGCTGACCCTTCGAGCCTCGCCTGATCGAGCCCCTGCACTCGGAGTTCACTCAAAATCATGAGGCGTTACCTTTCCTAGTTCGGCGGTCCTAATTGACTGCTTAGTCCCTCGGAAGCCTCGTTGACTTTTTCACTCTTTCAATTAAAGCCTTTCACAATCCCACTCTGTCCTTTCTTTAGCTTGGTCTCTGATTGCTTTTCAACTGGATGGCCATCTCTGTGCTTTGCCTTAATCTATTTTTTTGGCCGTATTTCTGACTTCACTCTACTACTGAGACGTAAATGATCTAAGTGCTGCATACCCAAAGCAGTGTTTCCCCCGAGAACTCTGCTGAACTTGCTCATGCTTTATTATCACTGCATATTTCATCACTAACCTTGAGCCTCACCACTCATCATTATGCGGCCTTGGTACTTACCGAATGGACACAACACATATCTTCTAGCTTGGATAGATGCCAATACATTAAGGCCTGAACAACTGGGTTCAGCTCGCCTCTTCTTCACATAACTCTTATTCGGAGTGTCAACTCGGTCATTTCATCTAACCGGAGGGCAGATTTTCCTGCACGTTCTATGCACGTAATTTGGAAATATCCCAACGCAATTCCTTCACACACAATACTCTCACTATGGCAAGAACAAAGGGGTTCGGCCCTTTACACTACTAAACTTCTTTTCACTTACCACATCTGGAGCTGCCAGCATTACTATTACCGTCCATATGTTCGTGAATGCCAAGATCCCCAATCAAGTGAACTTACTCTGGGAGGATTTCTGGTTCAATATTCAGGACAATTCGCGGCTTTCTTGGGCCTGAACGGTTGCGTTTGGCCATTTTCCTCTAATATTTGGTTCAACAACATATTACTGGATACCCATCAGAGGCATTACGTGGTTCTACCGATGACAAATACAAAACATACCAGCATGTTCGATTTATAGATTATCTACCGTACAAGCCGTGTCATTTCGTCAGTAAGTGACAGGACCCATAGATGATACAGTCCCGCCCCATCATGCATCAGCCAGCAAAAATTATGGGGTATTCTGACTGCGACTAACAGAACCAATAATCAGTCAAAGAGAAGCATTGCCAATTGCAGCTTGTCGTTCGAATGCGTTGATGGCAGTGATCCAGGACGTGGTGGGTTTTCGCCTGGCAAGCGTCCTCCGTATAACAAGCCACAAATGTCCGTTTAACAACACTGCAACGTGGCGGAGGTGACTCACCACTGAATAAAGTCACCGCCAATAAGCTCACACTGACAAGCTGACCATGACTATATACTACCATGATGGATACACCCCGATATCTTCGTATCTGCATATTTCGTCGCCACGTCATTTTCTGCGCATTCATCATTGTTATTTACGCTACACTCACTTGAACCCGGCGTATCGTGTAATCGCGATTGAGCGTGTTCTTCACCAGCTCTTTTATAATTGATCAGTCCTAGTTCTGGATCCATTCATGTCTGAATTGTTACTGCACGTTATGGCAGAACGAATGAACCCACACGAACGTGCCCGAACTCATGGCAATGGGCTTTCTTCCTTATTATTTCTGTCCTATTTGTACAGTTTCAAATAGGAACGTATGAACAACCTCCGATTGTCACCGTTCTTATTGCCATGACATGTCTGTATAATTGCACTTATTTGATCAAGCCCTCGCGGGGATGGCTCGCATAGCCGAGAATAAATATTTATTGATTTATTTATTGATCCTTGATGGGTGTCATCTACAGAGCGCCACTGGGTGCTGGAGCTTGCCTGTAAGAACTCATCAAGAAGCACGGTGCAGGAAAGGATTGCCTTATTCTGGTAGCTTTCAGTGCCTCTGAAATCGACTTGGACCTCCCTCTTCGCAATTGTTCACCTGCTTCCTTTGACGCAGCTTTCCTCGATACCGTTCTCGACTGCAGCCTGTACCAACATGGTTTAATGCCGACCAGTATGCTCTCTGGCAATCTGCCTCATATTTTGGTGCTTCTGCTCTCCCCAGCGAAGTCAGGCGTCATGGACCAATCGTCGTTCAACCAACTGGTAGAAGCGATTATTTTACTGCCTTAGACAGACGGATTCGTTGCTTTACCGTTCACAACCCATGTTCCGTCAGCCCGATGCCTTTCTTCTTAACAAGCTTGCATGTATTATGGACTAGTGCATTCTAGAACGTTTCAATGAAGGTACCTGGAAGCTTTTGTACTCCAAGCTGACGTCACGCATTGAACAAGTTGTCTCCATCTCCAAAAAGCGACCGCTCTACAGGAGTCCTCTATGGATCGATCGTGAATTGAGATACCTGATGATCAGAAAACGAAAGTTGTGAGACCGCTTTATGATCACAAGATCAGAGCATGATTACCTCGGTTACAGTAGGGTTAGGGATGCCAGTACCCTGTAGAAACGTGAGAAACGTCAATCTTATTAACTCTTCCTAGCCACTCATTCTAGAATGACTACTAAAATGCTTTTCTGCTATCTTCAACGGGGCGCCAGCGAGAGCAGTGCTATCCTTGCCCTGTGTTCCTACCAGCATGGGGAGCCAGTTCACGAAGATATCGACAATATTCTTCAGTGTACTCAACAACAGCATCGTGCTCTTGCAGCTCTGTATGCACCCACCCTTCTCTCTTACATCACGTCGGTATTAACACTGGCTTCTCGTTGAAAATTCTCTGTGACTTGGATCCTTACTCCTCGCCTGGTCCTGAGGATTTGTAATCAATTTTCCTCAAGATCACGGCCCAGTGCATTGCTTTGTCTATCGCGCAGGTCGGTCGTCGATCATTTCAGTACGGACCTCTCCCGACCGCTTAAAAGAGCAGCATCATCAAGCCCATCTACAAAGGAGAGAGCCGGCTAGATCCGGCTAGATGCCGGCCCATTTGCCTTACATCGATAGTTTGCAAAATCATGAAGCAGGTCCCAAAACGGGCACTTGGCTTCATCTCGAGAGGTTAGATCTGATAGCTGGTGCCGAGCACAGTTTTCGCAATACTCGCTGCTGCTTGACCAACTTGTTTATGGCTACAGCAAAATGGGCAACTTGATTGCATGTTGCTGAACGCCTGGGTTTTGTGTTCGCGGATTTCAGTAAGGTTTTTGCTAAGATCCCGTATGAACAGCTTCTCTTTGAACTCCAATAAATTGGCGTCGCTGCGAACTTTCGTGGACTTCTGCTTTCCTACCCAGTCGCTCCATGCTGGTAAGAGTAAACGAAACGTATTCCAATCATGTACACATGACCAGTGGTGTCCCACAGGGCTTCGTCCTCGGCCTCGTACTCTTCAACATAATCCTCAACGTTCCACCGTCTAAGATGCAATCAGATTGTTTGATTTTTGCGGCGGATCTAAAGATATGGAAGGAGGTATCTGCTCTAGCGAATGCTGATGGACTACAATAGAAAGTCGATCTCCTGCACAGCTGGTCGATTCAGTGGCGCTTACCCATTAATCAAGATAAATGTTCCGTCCAGCTTATTGGCGCTCCTGAACTATTCGGCGCTTACCCCTTAGGTGGTTTCTTGCTCAAAAATGTCAATTCAGCGAGATCCAAGCTTGATTGATTTCCCAGACTTAAGCTCCACTAAGAACACCGTGATGGGGGTTGTCGTTGACTACAGGTTGCACGCCATGCGAAGAGCGTTCGGTCGCCCGGCGCCAAGGCCTTCTAAACTCCTGTTCACCTCACATTTGCACCTGATTCTAGAATACGACCTCGCTGTAGCTTACCCGCTTTCCAAATTGGAGCGCGGCGTGCTTGAATAGGTCCAACGGCGTGGGTCGAATTTTGTATCTGAAGTACGTGACTTGCCCTATTCCCTTCGGATTGGACATCTGAATATGTTTTCTATGGATTACCATCGCTGGCGCGCAGCTTTAACTTTTACCCGACGTATCCACAGGGGAGAGCTAGGGTGAGTTGCAAGCATTTTTCCGCCTCAACGTTTGGGGTTTGAATAGAGGCCACTGCGAGAAAATATTCAGATTACGGTGGCTCAATGTACGGTCCGTTCTTGCTCTAGCGACCCGCGTTCTACTTACCTGGAACCGGTTACGCCGCCCGTAGCTGATGCACAGACAGAGGAATGCTTCAAAGGACTATTTGATTCCTACCTGTTGAATATGCCAGGGTGGTATTGCTACAGCCTCAGGTGCGGTGGCTTTTCCGGAGTTGCCGTTGCGCAAGCGTGAGCATTCTAGCAATGATAGAAAAGCGGTGGCCATGACAAGGGTGCTCCTTCCTGCTCTCTGCTACCAAATGAACAGATGTACCAGAACGAAATTCTCGGATTTTCTAAATTTCGCCTTTCCCTTGGGTACTCATGACATTTTGTCATTTTTTCCTGCCACGCCCCTAGAACAGCACCCTATACTGCACGCCAATTTCTTCTTTAATATCCTCACTAGCTATTAGGTCATTACCGTTTGCTAACCTAGTGCCGATTACAGCATACACCTTTCTATTTATGCTCATTTTTCGCCCTTACATAACCACACATTAAAACCGACCTACGCAACCTCAAAAAGAAAAAATACTTCAAATAGGCATTCTTTTTTACCTTGTTCATATGGCGCCGCTAGCATTGTTTATCTTTGTAAACCAGAGACCATTTTGTACTCGGGTTCCGAGGCCAGCCTCTTCGTTGCGTGTCTGATTTTGATACAAACTTTCGAGAAAGCTGTCGTCACATATTAGCGGGAAGGAATTTGCTCGTGAAGTTGCACCGGCATATCCGTAAAAAGAAATGAAATAAGTTATTACGTTGTTATTCGATAATCAAATAATTATGAAATTTTAAGCTATACTTCATAAGCGTGTGCGTAATGCTTAGGAGTTAAATTACTTACCGTTGCTAGGTTTCTAGCTCAGTAACCGTTCGAAGGCAAGTTTTTGAGTGACAAGTATGCAGCATGGCGATGTAAAAATGCATTAATATTCACGGTAAAATATGATAGGAATGAGCACTTATAATGGAGGAGAGTGCAAAGCATGGAAGTTGAAAGGTGGGGGCAAAAGATACCAAATAATGATGTTGCAATCGTTGGGGAGTTGTGAAAACAGTGGAAAAGCATATATAAAGATGAACTACCAGTTATGGGTGCTTTTGACTAATTAAATATATGTATGAAATGAGTAAGTAGGAGTGGTTGCTACGATCCCTTAGCCTCAGAGGCAAGATGCAGTTGAATTTCCGTCAAGCGGTGCTGCATGAATGAAAAAGAAACATTTGAGGCAAAATAAATGGGCTTAAGCTTTGATGCGTAATCATATGTACTCGCCGTAGTATTAAAGGAGCAATGTAAGGATGGAAACGGTTTAACATGAGTGAAGGTGGCTATTACTGTTTCCTTTTGGTAGAGAGACACATAACTATACTTGATTACGTAACTGCTGTTAACTACCGAAATGCAGGGAAATTACTCGGAACGTAATGATCCCTTCTCCCAATATGAATTGACCTTCTTAGAGAATGTACCGATGTTTGGTCTGCGATCGGTTTGGATGGTTACACATCTTAAGCACCATATTAGATTTTGTAAGTATGCTATTGTTGCCTAGAGTATTGCCGCTGTCGAAGGGCTCGCTTTTAAGCCATAGGGATGGTAAAAGGAGATAAATTGCGCGGACCGAAATGGGGTCTTTGACTCGAAGTGGATACCCTGGCAAGAGTCAACGGCGGAAGCATTATAAACGAGGCAAGCCATTCTCCGAGTCTGATGTTGGCGCGCCTAACCCTGGTCGTGAATGTATGCAACTGCTTGCCTCTGAGCGCCGTTGTTGCACATACTCTTTAACGTTGTAATTGTCTGCTAGAATGCCACGTGCTGGATACCACGGTCCATGGTACCCTTATTGCAAAGGTGGAGATCTCCAGAGGCGTGTCGACTGGAAAACACAGGCAGGAAGCTTACAGTGAATTATAATTAAGGTCTCATGGCCTCCTCTCTTGCTGTATACGAGGGAAAGAACGAATAAACCATGGACAGCTAAAAAGGTTAAGCTGAGGTATATAAGTCCTACGGATGTGTGTCTTAATTTGGTGACTTCTTAAGCTTTGCTACTGGCGTTTAGTGATCAGCCATATCCGGTGGAAGTGCCAGAAGTATTGGCAGTGGGGAAGTATCAGCCTGGGGCTCAGTAGGCCAGCCAGAACTGTAAGCAGCTGTGGTACATGGATTAGGAACCATTGCCACAACAATGAGTACGGGTGAGACCGGTGCAGTTATCTACTCACGACTGCATGAGGGGTACTTGTGAGAATCATGTGGATGTGCTAAAATGCATGAATGACGTAACAAGGAATCCATGAAGGTTTCACAACGGAGTGTGCTGTTACTCCAAAAGGAAAGGCATATTATTAAAGCTACAAGTACAAAAGAAGTAACGTCGCGCAGTTTTCCAGGCGGTGCTTGCATGCTTTTCATGCCCATTGATGTCACTGCGGAGGTATTTGGGGGTGAAGTGCAATACGAACAATAAATATCATCGGGGTCAAAGGTGATGTTTGTACTGACTCTAAACATTCACGTCATTGTGGGAAGCGCATTTAAGCGCCGCGCATCAGCAACACGCAAACACTGAGGGAGGGTGTGTAGCGGCATGTGGCACATACGGGTAAACGCAACCGTCATAAGTATGATGCAAACGTGGCTCACTAAAATGTGATCCACGTTTTCAATCAACCATAACGTGGAGGCGAAGTCCATGGCGTGAAGCGCATGCGGCGGCATCGTGAAAGCTGTTTGATAGGGGTAGGTAAAGGAATATGTGTTGGACTACTGAAATGACATGTAACAACATCCTGGTCAATGGAACTACCTTACCAACGCACGCTGAAGTTCCAGAACTTGGCGTGTGTGTACATATACCTCACATAATTTGTTTGCTTGTGAGCGGTACTGAACTACCATAATAACGTATGGGGTATATGGTTGGTCAATCCTGAAAGAAACTTACAGAAGCATTGGGAATGGGTCATGAACGGGCACTTGATAACTGACTCCATGGTAAATGGTTAGTAGGAATCATGTCAACGTGACATGATGTGGGAAATGGACGTACAAACCATTCACAAATATTCCCCACATTACGGGCGAGCGTTGAAATGTCTCATAAGTCGCAACTCGTGAACACTGAGAAATGGTTTTTATTTTGTATAAAAATAAACCATCGCAAACGGGGGGCGAGCGTACCTTCCGTGACGAATGTATCCTGCATTGAGCCATCGGAGACAGTGTGCGGCCGCTTCTCTCACCTGCTGAAAGGTTAATCACTGGGGACCAATAGAACAACAAAGTACAGCGACCGCGATACGTCACCAATTTACTCGGAACCTTCTCCGTAGTACAATGAAGATGACGTATGGAAGAAAGACTAATAAGAGGAAGAAAAGGGGGAATCAGCTAAGAAACTTAATGCCGTAAGCAAACATTCAGGGCCAACGCGCCTATACCTTGTGTACCGTGACATGCTGTCAGAAACAGCAAGCAATGGCGTACAGATAAGGCGGCTTGGGAGGGACACTACTCTTGCGGCTTTCACTAACCCAGCTAAGGAGCAGACATTACGCCGCAGGCTACTCAGCAGTAAACGACGTTTGAACCGGCAATGGGACTAGGAGACGGCAGCGAAGCCGTAACCCTGTCGGTTGCGAGCCATGTGCCACCCTAAAACTGGCGTAGTACACAAGGCCCTCTTAGGCAAGCGGTGGTCAGCCATACCTTGCACGTGCTCCAGGCCAACGCAACTTCAGCAGTGCTGCCTGTGGTTCTACGTCCGCTGGCATGATAATCACTACGTAGTACTCGCTTACCGACATCATCCTTGTGGGAACCTAACGTCGATCGACCGAACGACAAATACGGCGCTGCTGATTGCGAATCACAGAAACGGCGTCGTCTGTTATTGCAGTGTTGACTCCTGATTTCTTGGGGTCGGTGTTGGGTGTTGGCTGGAAGCGCCTCCGATAATGGCCTAGCGCTCTTGGCCACTCAATCAATTGAGTCTCATTAGTCTCCCAGGCTCCCTTGTAAGCAAGTCGGCTCTGTTGTAGTTTGCGCCTAATAGTTTCCCAGGTAAAAGATGCTCAGCGACAGCCGGGGGATTTCTGCTCAATAAAGCGCATTCACTGAACGCTAGGATATCTGGTGACCAGCGGCTTTCAGGAATGAAAACAAGTCAACGCATACAGGCGTCATCCATAGGCATACGAAGTGCATACACAACGAGTTGCAGAAGAAGAAAGATGCATAGAGAACCATGTATGAACACTTGCAGCGGTTTAATATGTCACTTCTACGTTGAGTGCAAATCGTTTCGGCTTAGCAACCGACCGTTGTGTCGGAAAATGTGCGCGCGCACCTTACGATTGCTTTTAAAATTACATATATGGCTTGATCTCTCAAACACTGGCGCTTCCGTCTAGCGCTTGTTGCCCACACACAGCTAGGGAATCCCAACTTGAAAATCATGGCTATGCTTCCAGTTACATGCTCAACGCTCATAACACAGACCCACCAAAATGAACGAAACGAGCCGGACAAGCAAAATCCCTGTATCTACATGCGATACATATCATAATCATACATCACTTACCTCGCCAATATCATTTATACTTGTTCTTTGTACGCAATAGAATTGCTCGTAGCGGCAGGGTAGCCCTCCGGTGGTTCCTCACGCGTCTTCTGCTCGTGGAATTCTCGCAAAACCCCTGTATGCCTGTAAGACCAAGTGGCTATTTCCAGGTGGAATTTTGGTACTTCATCCTCCAAACCTTCGTGTTTATGATAAAAAGAGCAAAACGTCGCTCAAAGAATCCGGAATTAGCTAGCATTGCCTCGCTTGTAATGTGTGCTAGAAGCACCGCTCGTCTACTATACCCATTATAACGGCGCGTCCAAGAAACTGAACTTTCTCTTCTGAAACACTTGTCTATGAATCTTATTGCTATTAAAATTTTTCTGGACCTCTTTTAATATTCTGCAGCGGCATCATATGAAGCCCCATGGCGAACCTAACCAAGGAGGCCCAATTACCTGACTTATTGAAATGTGGGAATCTCAGTTTCCAACCTGCCCGACACGCGTATCTCCCTGTATGCAAACCATGCGCCACTTTCTTGGCTCGCCGAGGCTGCCTGCCGTATTTTGGAAGCTAACGTCCAAATAGCTCAGGTTCAGTCTACTTCCAGTACGGAGCTAGCACAACTAGGAACACAAGTAACGGCATTTACCAACCGACTAGAGAATCTAACACAGTCGGGATCCAACTGCCGAAATAGTTCCAGTAGTCACACTCGTCCCAAATCACCGAAATCTGCACTTAGGTCAAGCTATTACTGGTAACACCAGCGCTTTTGTCATCAAGCCAGATCGTGTCGCTTGCCCTGTGCCTTCAAGCGCCACACTCAGGGAAACGAGCCGGCCAGCAAGTAGGGGCGATGGACGTTGCTAGCCGCTCCACTCGCCTCTTTTTCGTCACCGATCGCAGTACGTGAGTACGCTATCTCGATGACACCGGCGCAGAAGTCAGCGTTAGCACACTTGATTCTGCCAGTGTTATTGAAATGGCAACAAGTTCATTGCGCGCAGCAAATGGCACCACCATCCGTGTCTATGGTGACGCTCTCGCACATTTAGTTTAAACCTATGACGTTCTTTTACCTAGATCTTCTGCTTCGCAAGTGTCCAGACGCCAATACTTCATTGACTTGGGGCAGCACTTTGATTTGCTTGTTGACGCAAAGCAACGCCGTTTGATCGATTGTCAAACAACTGTCACACGTATAGGTACGCTGACCGATATAGAGTTAATGAATTCCATATAAGCTAACCAATCGGGCCCACTTAGCAGTCATATGCTTAATACCAAGTTTCCGCAAGTCTTGCGTGCATTGGCCCCGTTGCAATCCGCCGCTGCTGCTGCAATACATCACTTCGTTACCAAAGGTCCGCTTGTTTTCACCAAAGCTAGGCGCTTGAACCCAGACAAGTTAAAATTTCTCGCGCATATTTCTAGCACATGCTTGTGTTAAGCATCTTTCGCCCGTCTAACAGCCCTTGGGCGGCACTACCCTACATAGTGCCCAAAAGGCGGGAGATTGGCGTCCATGTAGTGAGTACCGTGCGCTCAATAACGTTACTGTTCTTGACTGCTATCCTTTTTCTTACCTTCAGGACATCACGGCTAGCTTGCGCGGCAACCGTTTGTCCTCGAAAATCGATCTGGTTCGCGCTTATCACCAGATCCCAGTCACTGAGGAAGACATGACGAAGACTGCCGCTAGCATTGTTTGCGCTCTTCGAAGTTTTGTGTATTCCTTTCGGTCTCCGTATCGCAGCTCAGATATTTCAACGTTTTATCAATGCAGTCCCTAGGGGTCCGGATTTCGTCTATCCATGCATCGACGATAACATAGCTGTCAGCGGGTCTAAAGAACAACACGCAGAAGACTCAAGCTTCTTTGGGATAGGCTAGTCGCTAAAAGCATCACTGTCAACCCTGTAAAAGGCGTATTTGAGCAGCCTTCCGACAACTTTCTTGGCTACCATATTAATCAGTATGGTACACTGCCACTAGGCGATAGAGTCCGCGCCGTCAAAGCTTTTCGGGCCCGACTACGTTAGCTGCCACTCGCCGTTTCAATGGCATGCTCAGCTACTATTGACGTTCTCTTCCACACTGTTAAGTTGCTAACCCCACTGGTCTACCTACTTTGTGGATGCAAATCGGTCAGGTGAAACTGACCGCTGCTGCTACCGAAGCTTCCAAATCAAGCTAAGAGGCTTTAGACAACGACGTTATCTTTCAACCTTTCGCTCCTTTACGCTCCGCTCAGTGTTGCTATTGACGCATCGGACACCGCCATTGGCGCGGCCCAACAATGACCTACCAATAAATGCTGGATACCTCTTGCTTCCTACTCTAGGCACCTACAACCTGTCGAAGTCAAGTACAGCACGTTCAGTTGAAAACTGATAGCCGTTTACTCTACCGTTCGACATTTCAGACATGTCATTAAAGGTAACGCCTGCGTTGGCCTTACTGATCACAAGCCACTTATCTACGCACTCCAACATCAGTCAACTTGACACTTACCACGTGAGATGCATCATCTGGACTTCGTTGTCCAATGCTCGACTGATATTTGACACATATCGGGTTAACAAACCGTCATCGCTGATGCGCTTTCAAGCGTATCTGCGCTCGACCCTGCCGAGTAAGCGATCGATTTGTCTGCTATGGCCTCAGCGCAAGCAAACGGCCAAAGCTTTTTGGAACTTCGTGGTTCTGCTTTGTAGCTAAACCCGCACCCTTTGCCATCATGTGATGGTACAATTATATGCGAAACATCTACCGGACGAGTTCGATCCTTAGTTCCGGAAACTTTTCGCCGTTTCCTTTTCGACATCCACAATATCGCCCACCCAGGCGTTAAAGCTACTTCTAAGCTTGTCACCGAGAGCTATGTTTGGCCTGGGAGGCAACACGATCCCACACGCTGGGCACGCAGCCGTCTCACCTGTTAGCAAGCCTAGATTCAGCGGCAAGCGTCCAGTCCGCTTGGTCACTTCGGAACGTTTCAGCTCGATTTGCGCATGTCCATCTCGAGATAGTGGGACCATTGACCCCGTCCAAAAGAATGGTCTACATGTTGACCAGGATCGATTGTTGCACCCACTGGCCCAAACCCATTCCCATCCCTGACGTAGCTGTGGAAACCCTAACACCCGCTTTCGTCGTGCGCCGCGTTGTTTAACACGGCTGTTCAGCCACGGTGACGACCGACGGCGGTCCGCCATTCGAAGCTTTGACCGTTACGACCTTCTTAAACTCATTGGATTCCGATGCGTTTGCAAGACCGCCTATCATTCGCAGACGAACGCCACTGTAGAACGGTTCCACCGACAGCTGAAAGCCTCACTTAGCGCCGCCAATGCGCTGAGTTGGACTAAGTTGCTGCCTATGAGCTTCTTTCGACCCCGATTAGCCCTAAAGGCTGGTCTACTTACGTCCAGCGCCGAGTTAATATATGGACAACCACTGCGTTTACCCGGCGATTGCTTCTCCCATAGTCCCAGCATTCCTCGTTACGACGCGAATTATGCACGTCAGCCAGCCACGAGCATGCGTCACTACAAGCTTCCCGGGGGTAGCGAACAACGACGTAAAGCTTCTGTTCCACAACACCTGCAGCATTGTCCGTTCGTTTTTCTCCACTCGGATAGCCTTCGCTGACCACCGGAGCGACCTTACGAAGGTCCTTGCAAGGTACTGCAGCGTAAGGACCGCGTCTTTATCACGGACCGACACGGTAAACGTGAGACCGTTAAGCTTGACCGTCTCAAGGTTTTTCTCGTGGAACCTGAGCTCGATGGAGACCCTTGCTCGTCTTCCGACGAATCAGCCCAGCCTAAGCTGGAAGGCTCGCCTGCTTGCAACAACCTCAAGCATCACGCTCTATCTAAGCCCTCCACTTCAGATCCGCCGCTTCCCTGCAAACCAAACGCCACCTCTTCAGCGAATCCTCCAACTTTGCTAGCAGATAGAATGTCTAAGACGTCTTCCTTTTATCAACACAAGTCGACGAAGTCGATTAAGTTCCTTGACCAGCGCAATTAAGGGAGTGGTAATCGTTTCACTTACCTTTCTCGCTTTCCCTTTCTCTTTTGACCAGCAACTTACAAAAACCCAGCAGCTCTGCAAAAGCTTTTAAAAACGCAAAATAACCTACAAAGTTTTAAACCCCCCAAAAGTAAGATAAAAGTTTTGGAAACCCAAAGAGAAGAAAACGTTCTGAAACACATAAAAATGGTCGCGTTTTGCTTGATGCTTACCTTGTCCCGTAAGGGTCGCCCTTACTTTTGCCCTTGCCACCGATGTCACTGCTCTTGTTTCCGTTTAACTTTCAAGTATTAACCGAAGGCGATGAAGAGTCTGAAGCAAACATTTGACCTTCACGAACTTTCGAACATTTGACGTGCACAAATTGCTCCTACGTTGTAGTTTTGGCATTTTTAGGGAGAACACGTGTGGAGGTCCCATAGGGTCCGATCACTTGGTCCACCTCAGCAGCCGCATCAAGTTTCACTACCTGGTTTCGCAGAAGGCTGGCTTGCAGCGGGTAGTCCTCACCTAGCTCGACGGATCATCCGCTGGTTCCCTTCTAGAGGGGGCTGCGTAGTGACCTGGAGATTCCATCGTATGACTGTGCAAACTATACTAAATATATTAGAATTCTAGCTTTCTTATGTGTTAAGGAATTAGGCGGTTTGCCTGTTGGAAAGTTGCTTCCGTTTGTTTGAAACACGAAAACAGTGTCCGCTTGTGGCGCGCGCAGCTTGACTACGAATGATGCTCCGTCCACGCACTTGATACCCAACTACAACCTCCTTAGTTAGCTCTCTCCTGGTGCTTTACTCTTGGCATTAGCTAGCTCCTCCATTTCAGTAAACATTTCCCTAGTTTAACTTCTGCATGTTCTGCACCTTGTCTTTGGTTGGTTGGCTGGTCTCTTACCGGATTTATGGCGCATGATCACCACGCTTTAGTCTGATAACTTGCGCCCAGTCTCATTAAATAAAGTTAAGCCGGTCGCCGTTCAGCTAAATTCCAGAACTCGTGGGGCAATTACACCCAGTCGAGGTGATTCTTTCATTTGTGGCTGTGGCGTACACCGCCGCGCTTCCAGCAGCACGTAGGTTGAACAACCTATAGTAATTTAAGAGGTGCATAACAAAGCTACTTCCGCCTGGTTTTCCCAGCGTTACTGGCAATAAATTAATTAGGTTGAATAACCTCCCATTTAACGCCCCAAACTCTCGACCGCGGTTACTTAATGTAGTCCTGTCCACCCCGGAGGAACGCAACGCGCTGTTGCGGTTTGCCTTCAAACTGAAGCGTGCCATATTAGGCTTCAGCCCGGCCCACCACTAGCGGATATGCTGAAGCCAAAAGATGTCCTTAAGTACCTCAAAACCAGGCGAGCGGCCGGTGAACAAGGTCTCCGGTTGGTGGGTTTTGAGTGGTTAGCCGACGGACATTTACCACCCCACCAGTGTCAGTCTTGGTAACGCACGATCCAGGTCTGGACATTAAGAGTACTTTCAGATAGTTCTGAACAATGTGCGCAGCCTAAGGAATAAGATGCGCAAGGTAGGTCTGCTTGTATATGGGTCTTATCCCAATATACTTGCATTCACTAAAACATTGCTGTCTCGGGACATCACGGACGGTGAAGTACACCTGTCTGGCTTTGCACTATTTAGATGGGATCAGTTTGCTGGCCGACAAGGTAGGGTCGTTGCGCTTTATGTTCGCTGTGGACTTAACGTTTCAAGTACCTACCGGTTTCAGTCTGCAGACAAAACTGCCGAAGCTCTGTCGGTAGTAATTAGCACTTCCTTAGCTCAACGTACAGTTGTAATTGTATAAAAGCCCTAGGTGTGCGTTCAAAGTGGTGCTTGCCCTTTTTCGCTCCCAATCCTCAAACAGGTCTTTGATACGGGAGACTTCAATCTACCAGAAGGTTGCTGGGCAGATGTTTTGTGCACCTCGGCGGAAGGTACGTTTGGTGCAGATTTCCTTGAGCTTACACTACAAGTACCGTTGCATCCGTTCGTGGACCTCCCCACTAGGTACATGAATATCGAAGTACCGTCTATTTTGGATCCAGTTTTGTCAAGTCACTAGACTTGGTAGGCGACATCACTTACAGCTCTCCCTTAGGTGCCATTGATCAAATATGCTTATCATTCAGGTGTATTCTGACCAAACGTCAGCAGGGCATCGTTGAGCCAAATCTAAACATATAGCGTGCTAACTAGCAATCAATGCGTTTTAGGGCTTCTGGGTTGCTTTGCGAAAGTTCGGTGACCAATAAGGTTCAGACGGTCCTGGATAATTTTAAGACTTGTCTCAGGGAAGCGTCTACTGCTTACATCTCGCTTGCAAGGAGAAAGGAGACACAAGCACGGCTGCCGTGGCCAGATACCACTGGCAAGTACTTGCTCCAGAAGTGTTCGAGCGCCGGAGGACCTGCAGTGCAGCTCCATCAAGTAGCACCTATGCTAGGTACCACAAGGCTAGAAACGGACTTAAACAACCCTTACGGAAAGCTCGGCTGTTGTACGAAAAGGAATTGGCGGATGGAGCTTCCGAAAATCCGAAAACGTTCTTTGCTTATATTGGGAGACTGTGGTTCAAATTCAGTAATTCCAGCTTTGTTGCGGGCCGATGAAACTGCTGCGTATGTGGACGTAGCTAAGGCTCGTGGGCTTGGTGAGGAGTATGTAGGGGCCTTTGCACAAGAGGCCGCGTTGACTAGCGTTGAACTTGTCCCCAGGGTACCTAAGGGTACTTAGTTAGCTAAAGTTACTGTGGCGGAAACGCAAGTCCTTAGACTGCTGCAAGAACTGTACCCTTCCAAAGCAGCTGGGTCTGATTCAATTTACCCGAAGCTTCTGCATGAGTTGGCGGTGAAACTAACTGGAGCGTTGACGACGGTGTTTCAGAAGTCACTTGAGAGGTGTACGTTACCTTCTGAATGGAAGGAGGCTGTCATCTATTTGAACTTCAATAATGGCGATAGGAGTCGGTCAGCCGATTATAGGCCAGTCAGTTTGACTAGCGTTGTGGTCAAGCTGCTTGAAAAGTTGGTGATTTGTTAGAAGATCACCTGAATAGATTTAATCAACTCAGTAGTGCACAACACGGATTCCGGAAGGATTTTCGTGTCTGACGAATTTGTTATTTGCCCGTGAAGCTTTTGCCGAGGCAGTGGACAGCGGCCACGTAGTGGAGGTGCTTCTCGTTAACTTCTCAAAAGCATTTGTTAAGTGCCTAGTTGAGGCCATCACAAAAACGACTATTACAAAATGGCCCTTAACGATGTTCCAAAGGGCTCGGTCCTTATACCGATGCTGTTCTTCACCTGGGTAAACGGTCTCCCTGGAGAGCTAGGGGTATAATACCCATTGTATGCGGATGACCTTAAGCTATGAAATGTTATAGATGCCCTTGAGGTTCTGAGACCATTCAACATGCCCTGGACCGACCCTGCGACTGGTCTACTTTGTCGCTACTGCCCGTTAATCAGGCTAGGTGTTCCGTCCGTCGTATAGGAGCCACCTTCCCACCTTCGAGATATTGCTCGGTGGGGTCCAACTTCCTGTTGTCTCCAACCAGATAGGCCTAGGCGTCGTCCTTTCCTCGTTTTTGCGTTCTGGTGACAACGGGAAGGAGGCCACAAGTCGGGTTTTTAGCATGTTATCGTTACTACGCTGTTCATTCTGGTCTTACCTGTTGACATATTTGTGGTGAGGTTCTAAGCTTTGTTCGGCCCCAACTGGAATACTGCGTCCAGACTTGCCTGCCCTGCCTTCTTAGGAAAAAGCTGGAGCTCGAGAAAGGTTTGAGATTAGGTACCGAATTGGTCTAGGGGTTCCGCAGGCAATCGTAACCAGAGCGCCTACATAACTTGGGTATGTATGCAATGCACTACAGCTGGCTTCGAGAAGGCCTAATCCTTACTTACCTCATATTAATATGAAAGGTTTGGCGGGACTTGAGCTGGTTATTTAGTCCGACTAGGTTGTCTTGTCTTCGCGGTCATCCCATGAAGCTACACAAGCCGCGTTCCGACCGAATCAGGGCGGATACCTGGTAATCGCGTAGCGTTATCGAGCGCTGGAACTCGCTTCCGGAAAGTGCAGTCAGTAGACCTGTGGTTAAGAGTTTCGAGCGTCAGTTAGACGCCCTTGGGTGGCAACACAAAACCCTTTCATCCGCCTGACCATACCCGATTTCCAACTTTGGGTTCATGTTTTGTCATTCTCTTCACACTTTGGTGTTGTCCTTCATTTAAATGACTTTCCTTCCCTTTGGTTTCCATTTTCTTTCTACGTCTCTCTTAACTCAAGTGACCTACACTGCGCGAGTTTGATGTACATATGGTGCGGTACCATTGGTCAAGATCTCTACCAGTGTCTTCAGCACACGGCCTCCAAGGGCATAAGCTTTTCCCTTAGCTCGCTAGGCGTCAGTCCTTCTGTAGAATGTTTATTCTCCTGGTATAGTTTTTTCACAGCTCAGCTGGTTTGCTGTCCGACCCTCTGACACGGTAGTTATTCATTAGCACCTCGAATGATTAACCCAACAGGCACCTTTGGCCACTGAAACCCGGTCTACTATCGATATCTTCTGATCGTCTTACCTTCAACGCTTAGTCTTCCTTTGATATCCATTTAATCTTAGCCTGCTTCTAATATGTTCAGCTTCCCATCTTCATATACTTATGTACATTGTAGTTATGGTGTCTTAGGTAATCCTTATCCTGTGGAGCATATCCAAATACGGCCACATCGACAACAACCAATCATGACTACACACCCACTTTCTAGTCTCAGGTAGAATTCGAACACTGTCAGCTTACACCACATGAATATGTTACCGGAATCCTGCTCTTCATCCCTATGCACATGAAAGTATTCTACCCATCAGACCATGCCTTCCGCATAAGTAAAAACATCTTTAGCGCAATATCTGTTACACCTTGTACACTAGTTGTCTCAAATAAATGTCTTAAGGTAGGATTTTGATCAAACGCTAGGTACATTGACTGTTCCTTTTCGATCTTCTCTCGGCTTGTTCCTCTCTCCCTTTTCTCTGAGGTCGTGAACATCGGAGAGCTTCTGGATCGAACTGAGGAACTGCCTCCGCCTGGGATGGGACGAATTAACCAACACGTACTTACCTGGACCATGGCCTCACTTCCACTCTAACTATTTGCACCCAACTACCGATGTCCAGTAAGGGTAGCTGGACACGAATTCTTCGCTAACCGGTAAATATACATAATCAGAGAAGACTTCATGTGGTTCTGCGAAGGATCAACACATCATATTCAATAAGAAGTTTTGGTACCCGACCTACCAATGGACAGGACCCAGGAACGCAATAGGCAACCAGTTATTGCATCAACCAGCGGAAAAAAATGGGACGCAACCTGACTGCGAATAACCGAGCAAACAGACTTTCAACAAGAAACATAGCCAGTTACAATTTGCCATTCAATGGATTGGTGGCAGTGTTCCAGGACGTAGTGGGTTTTCACCTGGCAAGCGTTCTCCCTACAAAAAGCCACAAATGTCCGTTTAACAACACTGCAATGTGGCGTATGTGACTGGCCACCGAATAAAGCCACAGCCCATAACTTTACACTGGCAGGTCAACTAGCGTCACAATTCTACATAGGATCGTTACACTGGGACTTCTACATTTGTATATACTGTTGTCGTTTTACATCCTACGACACGTTGCCCTTTTCCTTTCTTGTGTGCGGGCTCTTCCATTACCTTTCAATGGATCATTCAGGATTCTCAATCTCTTATTAGCTGAGGTCCCGTATCTCACGACAACCAACTTATTGTTTCGCATTTTCAACATTGTACAGTTCCAATCATGGATATATGAACAATTTTCTACGTTACTGTTACAATTGCATTGAAATGGTTGTACCGTTGTACATATCTGATCATGCCCCCACGAGCGTGCCTCGCATAGTCGAGAATAAAATATTTATTTATTTATTTATTTATTTTATTGTCTAGCAGTGGTTAGCGACGAAAAAGCTCTCACGCGCTTACGCCCCTCAGCCTACCTACGCTACTGCAAATCTCCGTCTAACTGACTGCGGAACTCCTGGTTCAACTGTGTGCTTGCCCGGGTGTGGCTACTCTACGGCCAAGGGAAAAGAAGCCGCGCCTCCTTTACAACGTCGGTTGCAGCACGGTTGCCCCTCGTTCCAGGAAATCCAGATCAAAGTCGTAACCGGATCGTCTCTTGTTCCTTAGACCGTGCGCTACTAACGCAGGGTAAGTGTGCAAAGACAAGTTGGATGCCACTATGCCGGAAATAAAGACGAGCATCTATGCGGCTGTGGTGGGCGTAAAGGCCGCGGAAACATTCGCGATTAACCCGGGCAAAAGACAGACGAAAAGTCAGCTCTAAGGCCTAAAGCAAAAGTTAACCCAACGCAACGGGAACTCATTATAGACAAAGTTTCCCAAATTGAACGGCTCGGTAAAGAAAAGCCAGTCCCACCGAAGCCCTGTCTCTCAGGAGGAAACAAAGCGCCACGCAAGCGCTGCTTAATAATTACAAAGGTTCCTGGATCCGACAAAGAAGCCTCAGCTGTAGGGATGCATGACGACCACGCTTTGTGAAACAGTTTGTATCCCTGCTACGCAATAGACGTGCGCAGAGTATCAACATTTTCTCTGCTTTTCGCCCAGGTAGAAAGCAGGATGCTACATCCAAGACTCGCCCGCTAAGAGGCCTGTCAGGAAGAGAGTGAAGCACGCCGCATCCTCAGGTCAACCTTGCGTCTCTAAGGAGAAACCTTCGTTCTGAAAGTCCCTTCCCCAGAAGATAAAGGCAGAATGAGAGAAGCCGTCAAAGAATTGCGACCGCGCCGAGCCAATGGCGAAAATGATCCCTACATTGTGGATTTTGGAGTTGCTCCGAAAAGCCAGCGAACTTGCTTGGAGCCAATTCTTCTGCAACCCAGCCCCCAAGTCTAACTAGCAACTTGCGAGTGATAGTTGCCACTATACGCAGCCTTAATAATAAGCTCGACGAGATTCCTCTTCTTGTTACTGGGTGGCAGCCAGATCCACTGGTTTTCACCGAGACCTGGTTAGCACCAGAGATTTAGGATGCTGAGGTTGGCATAGCACAATATCAACTCTCACAAGCAGATAGCTCCAGTTGGCCAACTGGGGGTAATTCGCTACTCGGGGTCCTGCCTCAAGCTACACGCTATCGAGATACTGTGGCGCCGCATCCATGACGGCCGTAAACTACACACGATCGGTGTGGCATACAGAGCGTCACTGAGCGCAACCGTCCGTCTATTACACTCGGTAAAAATAAATGGTCGAGGAAAGAACTGTCTGCTAAGGGGCGACTTACATGCACCCAATGTCAGTGGAAGTTTCTGCAATGGAATCGTTACCAAGCCCCGTTGCGGCTGGCTTTCTCGACACTAGTCACGAATACCCTCTGAGGCAACACAGCTCAGCACCGACACGGATAATAACGGGTCAACCACCAACCACACTGGATCTCGTTAGCACACTCGCGCTCTCTGATGTCCATGGTCTGAAGATTCTCCAATCACTCGGCCGGAGTAATCACACTTCCATCTCCCTCTTTTGGTATGCCGCCTTGTCATATATCATCAAGGAACACACCGTCGCAACTGCTGGTGTGTTGTCCCATCCAGGTTACAAGAAGTAAAAAGCACCACGCCTGGACCATTCCATAATCCCCAAACATTGATGGGGCATGGAACTTAACAGGCTCAAAGATGGTGTCGGTCATTGGAAAAGTTCTTTCTATCACCAAGAGCAAGCCTTTACCCAAACGCTTCTGGATCGACAGAGAGAGGAGATCCCTGATGAACAACGACACAGTGTAAGACATATTCAGGTCAACACTACTAACGTTAGAGTACTCGAAGTTTAAACTGCTCAGAACTCTGTGCAATATAAGGAAGCGCCGGAAACGAGCACAATGCAAACACCGCCTATTTAAGCATTCACGAGCCTGCCTGCAGAAGCGGTTCTCGAATCTGAGGCGAAACACTAAGGCTGCTTGTGCTATCCCTGCTCTATCCTGTCAGTAGGCGAACACAGTGCTCCACGAAGTTTACGAGGAGACTAAGTACTAGCCTCTCAATACTCCGGGACCTATTCCTTGGAACCTTCACAACTCACTGACGATCTCTCAACGCATTAGACTCCTCCTTGAATCAAACCCTAACTCCTCACCGGGAGCCAATAGACCAAACCCGCTAGCCCTCAAGATGGTAGCAGAATACATTGCTGACCCGATACGTCAAGTATTCCGGCGTTCTCTTACATAGGAGCGCCTACTACCTGATTGGAAAATAGGAAACGTAATGCTCAATTACAAAGGAGGGAACAGGCACAAGTCTATAAAATATCGACCGATAAGCCTGACGTCTATGATCTGCAAGTTCATGGAACAGATCCTCAAGCGCTCTCTCCACACTCACTATGATAGCCTGTGCGCCGTCTCGTCCGCTCGGCACGGATTCCGCATGGCACACTCCTGCATCTTTAACCCGCTTGTCGCCAGGGAAGCGTGGCTCAAAGCAGTAGAGGACCGGAGTCACCTTGATGTTATCTACATGGACGTTAGCAAGACTTTCACAAAATCCCACACAAAAAACTGCTCAAACTCCATGGGCTTGGCGTCAGCGGAAACGTTCTTGCATGGGTGGCGGACTCTTCAACTGAAGGTGAATATTGCGCTGTCTGGTCCTGTGTTTATGCCTAGCAGAGTCCCAAATGGCTCTGTCCTTGGGCCGGAACGTTTCAGGCTCTGCATTAATGACCTCCCACGGCTCTTCAATCCTACTACTTAGTCTATGCTGGTGATCACAAGCTATGGTCAGAAGTAGGTAGCCTTGCGGAGGCGGACAGGTGCCAAACGGCGTCGGACCAGCTGCACGATTGGTCCGTTAACTACGCCAAAAATGCTGTTCTTCCGATTGGTAAGCCGGATTCCTTCGGTGTATAACACGCTGGTGGAAAACTTCTCAAGAATGTTCTGCACGCGAAGGATGTGAGGGTTATCGTGCCTCATGAACTTGGAACTACCAAGACACCTTAAGAGAGTTCGTGGCCGCAAACAGGATCCTGAGGCTCTGCAGTGGTCATTCCTCCTTATCACCCCGGCACTTTTAATTGCTCTGCCCACATCATACCAGCCCCAGGTTGGAGTATGGGCGTCCGGCTACATATCCTACCTTAAAAGCTGCGTGCTACTTGCTAGAAAGAGTTCAGGGGCGTGGCTCGAAAGCTGTCACAGAGCTTCGTGGTCTTGGTTATACTCTTCGACACAGAAAGCAGAACATATTCCCAATGGACTATCGTCTGCGCCGTGGAGATCTTATCTACGCCAAACGGCTCCTAAGAGAAAAACTTGCGAGTTAGGTACAAAAGCACTTCGGCTCAACATCGATAACTCGACATGAAACCACTAGTGGAAGTTTTACACGAGCCAAATACTTCACTTCATTCCAGGGGCTGCCCTATCAATTCGTGTATTTAGTGGTTGGAACAGCCTACCGGAGATTATTGCTGATGCGCTGAGAGAGGAAATTTTCAAACCGCTGCTGGATTGCCATCTGATGGGCAAAGCAGGGCTCTGCTGTTCCTACTGCAACCGCGACGATCCCCAGAGGAATACTGTTTCTCAGCCAGTTGCGTCAACCCTGTATTGAATCACAAGCGACGGAGCTGAAGTGGGTCACCCACCTGCCCTCTACACACCAATGAACCAATGTATCACCAATCTTCTGGCAGCTCGAGAAACGTGGGCTAGATCCATGGACGCTGGTAAGCTGCTGGATGTCGTAGTTGTCTATCTCAGTAAAGCTTTTAACAAGGTTTCACATGCGATTCCGTTTAGCAAAGTGCGCAGTATTGGTGTTTCAGGAAAAATCCTCTCGGCTCACTGCTTTCCTGCATGACAGCGCTTTCCATGTGAACTTAATGTATCTTTCCTTTGCTATAAATATGAACAGCGATGTTCCGCAAGGCTTTGTGCTTGGCCCTAAACTTGTAGTCTTTATCAATGACCTGACGTCTGTACTATAGGCAGGTTGTATGGTTTACGCAGAGGACTTCAAGCTATGGATGGAAGTCTCATGGGAAGCTGACGTACTACAAACAAGGCGCCATTGTCTGCGTGCTTGGTCGATCAGGTGGCAATTACCAATAGATCACGACGTATGCTCTCTTCTTCCGATCGGTGCCTCCAAACCATTCGGAATTTATAATATCGGTGGAATTTTGCTGAAAACTCTAATCATGGGAGTGACCTTGGATTCGTTATGACCCCAGACCTAAAAGCGACTGAAGTTACTTTGCGGTAAGTCGTTACTCCCAACTGGATGTTATTTGCTTGAGGGCCATCCTTCTCCCGCTTTACTCCGGGGTGGTTTAAGCTCCCGTTCACTGCTCACGCATGTCCGACGCTTGAATATGAGCTGTGCGCTGTCCATCCTCTTTTTGAAGTGGAATGGAACTTACTGGAAAAAGTTTAGCAGAGTGGATCTAAATCCTGCTTTACCTGCCTACCTCGCTTCATCTTCAGCACCTAACTTAGGCTCCCTAGCATATCGTCGAGATCGCGATTTTATTTGCACACGACGTATCGTTAGTAGTGCTCTTGGAGTTATACTGCAGGATTTCTTTCCACTCGATTCTTTGGTTCCCCCAGGGTCTCTTTTGGAAGTTGTTTAAACAAAGGAGGCTTCTGGTGCGGTGTGACATCACCCTGTATACTAGGGTAGTGAACGAGTATAACCAACTTCCTGTGTATGTAGTACATGCGCAGTTGGAGGAATATTTTAAATTTCGATTTGCTTCCCCCTTCTAAGTAAACTTTGATCTTGCCGCGTCTTGTGTGAATGCAGGGGTTCCCTTGGTACCAACTTGCAATGTCCGCCTTGCCCCCTGTGCTGAACGGAAGGCGATGGAGATGGCAAAGTATTTTCCTTATGCTCTCTACATTCCAATGAGCAAATGATCATGCTTGCACAGTATTCCAGGTTAGGTTGGAACACCAAGGCACACGAGGTTAATACGACGTTCTTTCGGAGTCTTGGCGAGCGGCATCTTTACCAGACTCTTCTCGGCTTTCGTTCTGCCTCATCTGGAATACTGCGGCAAGTCTTGTCCGCCCTGCCTCATCCGGGACAAACGGGAGCTAGGGAGGGTTTTACGGATTGGTAGTAGATTAGTCAAGGAATTACGGGGACGGACGTACCCCGAGCGTCTACTCAGTTTGGAAATGCATTTAATGCAACACCGAAGGCTTAGGGGGAACTTAGTCGTAATCTACCTTATCTTAACTAGGAAGGTTATTTGGGTTACGTTGCCTATTCAGTCCCGATAGATTGTGTTTCTACGCGATCATTCCTTGAAGTTGGACAAATCGCCATCCGATCGGAGTAGAGCGGAAATTCAGCTGTCATACTGACTCATCACACGCTGGAACATGCTTCCAGCAAGTGTTATCAGGGAATCGACGGTTAAGGGGTTTAAGCGGCAACTTGACGCTCGGGTGACAACACAAAACCGTTCCTTTTTCCTGACTAACTTGTAGAGTCTAGTATCATCCCGCCTGGGAGGCTAAGGGTTGTGCCAATGACAAGTTCGGCTGGGCAGCCTTCGATATCTTATGTGGCGGTATTTGGAATACCAAAAAGAATAGCTGGAAGGATTTCACACCAAGGGGCATCAAAGGAGCTAACTGTAATGGCAGCTTTCAGTTGTCGACGAAATCGTTCGACAAGGGCGTTGGCACAGGATGATAGGCTGTCGTCTGAAAATGGGTACAACCGAGCAGTCTTCTTAGGTCACGGAAAAGGGTGGAACTGGATGGAGATGCCCTCTCAGTAGCGTCAGTGGCTAGCACACTAATGAATGAAACCCATGATTCAACAAAAGCACCAGCAACGGTTTCTTAGGATATTTCACTTAAGAGAAGTGCGTGCGAAAAACGAGTAAAGCGATCAACACAAGTCAGCATGTACGTGAAACTGTTAAAAACTGATGACTTTCCTAATACGACAAGGTGAATGTGTTTGAAACTGGCTTCTTGAAGATAAAAAGTGTCAGGATTTGTAACAGTGTGTCTGTGAACGTTGCCGGCTTGCGAACGGAGGCCGTTTTGGCTCATTGTCTGTTGTTTGTGTGCATATTGGACCAGATATAACGGTCGGTACTTAGCTTCACATTCCAGCAAATACTGGGGTGCGATAATCCATGGAGGTGGTCAAAAACCACTAGCCGGTAGGACTATAGAACAAACTGTCTAGGTTTATTGGTTGAGATAGCGCAGCACTTTCTTGTGTCAGACTTGAGTACGGGCAATCGCAAACCTTTTAATGAAGCGTTCAATGAAAGATGTGTTAGTGCAGGTTCTCGGTCTTGGACGACAGACCTATCCTAAGGATCGATGTGTGAGCAGGAAAGCTGATGGATGTGATCGCGGGATACTGCGTCGGCAACAAGTTTGTTAGGTCCGTCACTATAAACCAATAAGTAAATGGTATATTCTTGGTAAAACGAGGCACACTTGTGACGGTGCGTTCAAATATGCCTGCAAGCATACCTGCTTTGGAATGGTATAAATATCGTTTTAATAAAAGATGTAACCGAAACGACGTAGCTCATAAGAATGAGCATTCTGTCAAGTACTAATTCGACCATGGAACACGAGGGCGCCAGGCATAAAAATCAGTTATAGCTGTTGTGTCAATATTCAAGTTCGGCGTGATTTCTCCATGCAGTAAACAATGAGCGCAGGAGCCAACACAAGAGTTGGATGCACTCAGTTTCCATTAAATACTCAGAATGTTCGGTGCTCCATCAAAGCGTTCACCATGGTAAAATCGGTTGCTCAGGTGGTATGTAGAAGTTTGATGATTGCGTCAGTGTGAACGGTTCAGCTGTAACTTTATTCAGTGGCGGGTCACATCCGCCAAGTTGCAGTGTTGGCAAACGGACATTTGGGGCTTTGTACAGATAGAACGCTTGCCAGGCGAAAACCCACCACGTCCTGGAACACTGCCATAACTTCTGTTGAACAGTAGTGCAAGCCGGCGATGTATCGTACAGATAGATTTTGCACCCCATTATTCGCAGTCGGTTGACGGCTAAATTTCTTTGTCGGTTGACCGATTGGCTTGATAACAATCCGGCTGTAGTCATTGAAACAAGTCAAAGATGCAAAATATAGTCGTAGAGTAGAAGGATGAGTGGTGCATGTACGTAAACCAGGGTTAATAGAGGCTGGTTTCTGTTATATACTTGTCAGGTAGCGCAGATCTTGTCCAGCTACCCACGCTGGACATATCGTGGGGATGGTGGGTGCAATTGTTCTTCGTGGCTGAATGCGTCCATAACAGGCGACAGTGCCATTTCTTTGTCCAAAGCGGGATCGTTACGAAGTTCCTACTCCGCAAAATAGAATCAGCATTCTTTCAAATGTAAGTACTAATGGTGTAAGTTTCTCCATCCTCAAGGGAAAACTCCATGAAAGGCCATCGGAAAAGCCAGTTATTCGAGTGCCATTGAAGAGCAGCAAAGCCATCCGTTAACCGCCATCGAAAAAGCTCCAGTTGAACGGAGAATAAGAGTGTTCTACCGGAACCGAAAGGCGCCGAAACCAGTTAGTTTTGAACGCCAGGGAGGATAAACAAAGCTATCCGTGACAGTGAAGGTAATCACGAGAGATCTGGTTGTCTTCCGTCATGAAACAGGGGATAGATGTAAGCATATTGTTCCAGGTGGGTAAATTGTAATACGGTGCGTATGAGGCAAGTTAAGCCCAGTGGTTTAGACCCCGTGAACGTAACGTCTCCAATGGCAAAAGGAGCTGCATTTGTAACGATGAATGGGTTCTTTATATCCCGAAGAAAGGACCAAGTGTTTAAGCCAGCTAGCTATTGAGGATGGGTCGGTCAGTTTCAGTGTATAAGCCTTCAGTTTCGGCAGGCGTAACCGTGGAACTCTCATGAAAAAGCCGGCAACGGAGAAGAAGCGACCAAACAGACAGGCAGCAATGTATCAGGTGGCGCTACGGATAGGCTGGTGGCATGTAACGATGTCTAAACTCATCTAAAATCCATGTAAGTTTGCTTAGTATACATGATTTGCGAGCGCGTTATTTGCGTCACGTCGCTGGTGTGGCTGAGCCGCAACTACGACGTAGGATGAAATTCCTGCACGCGCAAGGTCTCGATACCAATATAACAAAGCGTGTGTACAAAATTGAGCGGTTGATGGGATAAATACGGTTGTTGGGAAAAAACATAGATAAACCGATGATGATGACAGCAGTCCGAAGGCAAGAAGCAGTTTAGTTAAAACTAAGGCCAACTGGATTGAGGTCGAAAGCGGAAGCAACCAGTGCGTAAACCAACGTACCAAGAGGAAAAGGAATTGAAGAAAATTGGCGAGGAATGGAGGAATGCGGACGGCAGTGCTAACTGTAGTTAGTGAAAGTAATTACCCTGAAGCGCTCATACTTCCATAGTCTGAAAGCCGTCAGCAGCTAGAGAAAAGGGTCATAGGGGACCAAAACTGCGTGCATTGGGAGTCATTAGCCCGGGTACGGTTACACTGCTAGGCAAATGCGAACATGTGGTAAAGAGCAGGTGCATATGCAGAGAGGTAAAGTAGGCATACCACTGGAATTAATGGCCGGGAAATACTTAGCAATGGTCCGAGCGCCGCCAGTAAGCAAAAGCGATTTCGGAGCGCAGCCCATACTCAGAAGGATAAATAAGTTCGGCGCCATGAGACTAAGCCATACCTTAGAGATAGGGATAGATACGAAGCTCAATAACAGAGCAGGCCATAGATAAGAGGCAAATAATGGCAACCGTGACCTAGACGTAAGTGGAAGGGAACGGAGTCACTTCCAAACCATGATCGGAGATAGCACGGACGTGTGGAGTAGTAGGAGGGCAGAAGACAGTTCAGACAAGAATAGGTTGGTCTGCGCACTGAGGTTGGGTCTTGTGGTTGTGGTGAGAACAACTGTGGGGAAGGTCAGCGGAAATAGACAGGTTACATATCAACGCGACTATATTATACAAGGGTGATTAAGTCCGGCGAGGCTCTCAAAGTGAGGGAGACCGATTTGGCGACACTGGATTGGTCGGTGAATTGAGAATGAGTCGTACAGACAAGGTGGAAAGAAACTAGAGCGGATCAACAAAAAGGTTAGGAACGAGAGGGAAGTGGCTGTTTTGGCATTGGATGAGCGAGTCCAGCGGATGCTTGAGATAATAAAGCCACAGCCTTGAGTCCGCAGCGTCTAGGCCGTTAAAATAGCGGTGATCCGCCGGAAGTCACAGAGAAGCACACTGGTCAGATAGGGCTAGGTTGGGAAAGGGTACTGATATTTAGCTGCCAGATTAAAGAAGCATGGAAAACAGAGAGCGCAGATAGGAAATGACAGGGTCGGGATGAAAACGCTTTACTGATCAAATGGGGCGAAGCCTACGAGGCTATCAGGTGAACGGGGCTGGATAGTGCAGTCTTCCGAACAATGGGTGGTAATATCACAGTAGTCTGAGAAAAGTCAAAGAACAGGAGACTGGTAAGACGAGGCTGGATTAGTTGGCACATTAAGAGTAAGTCGTGCAGTTAAGGTGGGAAGACAAATAAAGAGGGTCAACAGAGGACGGGTTTGGGATGGAAGAGGCCAAATGGATATAGGGTTAGCAAGTCAGGCAGGCGCGCGTTGTAAGAGAAGTTGTGTTTTGGTTATGTAGACCCTAAAACGTTTACATTTCGATAGTCTGGAAACCGTCAGAGGATAATACAGCAGAGCACTGCGAGCCCGTTTTCCGGTTGAGGAACAAATAAAGACAGTAGGCGTGATAAGGGGAGGTCAGATTCGAAATAACAAGGGATTACATTGAAGAAAGGGGAAGTTAGCGCGGTGCTCGAGGTAATGGGACAGAGCAATCAGTCGGAGAGGAGACCAATCAAACGAAACTATTTTAGTCGGCGCATGGAGTTTGAGTCGTACAGTTAATTTGGAAAGATAGAGGATGTCAGTAGAATTGGACAACTCATAGACAAAGTGTCTATGTTATCATTGGGTGAACAAGTCCAGCAGGCTCTCGACAAGCGACGTTGCTTGGAACCTACAGAGGTTAACCCGTTAGCGAATATCAACCCGTATTTCGGAAAGATAATCAAGGTGTCGAGTTTCTCTAGGGAGTACCAGTCAGAAGTTGCACAAAAAGCAAACACAAGGCGCTTACGATCTGTCCAGATGACACAACGTCGACCCCAAGGAGGTGACGAATACGCTTTACAACCAGGTATATGGGAAGGAGCACTCGACTGAAAATACACTACCTGTTCTGCACAGGTTGAAACTTCCGTAAGAAGAAAGATAAAGGTTGAATTTCGTTAACCATGAGCTGCTGAAACAAGGCCCAAATGGCCGATTGTGATGCGTCTGCCTTGCGAATGAGAGTTAGGTTGTCATCCGTTCTCAAGTAAGCAAGTGAAGTAGCTTGGCTCAGCTTTTGCTTGACGGTGTTAAACGGTGCTTCGGAGTCTGGAGTGAACGTGAACTTGTTAAGATGGCCTTTGAGCAAAGCTTTTAAAACTTGAATTGTATTAACCGTCCGTAGTAGTTAAGCATGCCGAAAAAGCGTCACAGGCTCTTAACGGATTGTGGCAATGGGTAATCAAGGTTGGCTTGCGTTTTATGGGTCAAGGGGTCACTCCCGTTAGCACCAATTCTGTGACCTAGGAAACCGATGGAAATTTGGCCAAATACGCATTCGTCACGGTTACTAGCGATAGCCTGAGGTTTGAACCGTTGGAATACTTTGCGTGGATGTGTTAAGTGATCGTCAGCAGAAGCACTTGCAACGAAAACATCCTCCATCTGAACGAAGGCAAAGTCGAGTCCACGGAGAACTTAGTCTATGAAGCGTGGAAAAGACTGCGCGGCATTGCGGAGACCGTATGTCATACGGAGAAACTCGTACAATCAAAAGGAGATGGTCACTGCTGCTTTTGCAATAGCTGCCGGGGCCATGGGAATTTGGTGGTACTCCCTGACAAGCTCAATCATAGGACGGCTGGACTTTCCAACAAGTCCTAAGGAATCGTGTATATGCGAGCTCGGGTATCTGTGGGGGACTGAGACGTAATTCAGTGCACGATAGTCGCCAAATGGGCGCCAATCACTGGTCTTTTTAAGCACAAGGTGCCGTAGATGACCAACAACCGCGTGAAGGACGGATGATCCCGAGCTTGAGCATGTGCTACCACTCCTTCTTAGCGGCCTACAGTTTGTCAGGTGGATTTCGTCGTGGCTTCGCCGTCACGGGTGGACCAGATGTGAGGATGTGATGTTCCAAATCGTGCTTCGGTTCCGTCGCGTCGGCATTTACTCCGACAAGTGAAGGAAAGCTCCGCAACATTGCGGAATACTGCGAACGACCGGGCATAAGGACTCGAAATCCGATGAAATTAACTGCAATAAGCTGGCCGGAGGCAGTTACCGAAATAGTATAAGCACGTAACTTCCCACAATGTGGATCTACTACAAGGCCAAATTTGCTAGGAAAATCGATATCGATGACAGGTTTTTGTACGTCGGCCATTGTAAAAATGAAAAGAAACCTACGGCGTAGTCAAAGACTGAGTGTGAGTAGTTTCTGGCCATATCGCGAGCTTCCTTTGGTTAGTAACCTGTAGCGTCATTCCAGCCGGCTCTAAGGAACGTTTTCCAAGGAAGGGGATATAACTCTTATCTCCGCGCCGGTGTCAACCAAAATGTGGAGTTTGCTCGTGGAATTAACTACGTACGGGAGACGGCTAATAATTTGGCCGGCGGCTGTGGTCACCATTACTGGCTGTTTTCGACGTTTCCCGCTTTGGAATCAGCGAAAGCCTTTGGGTGAGTATACCTTGAAGCGGTTTCGTGTGGCAGTACCAAAACGTTAATGGAAGTAGCAATAAGAGCGCGCTACTCGTCTGCAAAAGTTGCTGCGAGGCCTGCTTGTGGAAGGGGTCTTTGGTACGGTATTCGACCACGAGTAGGGTGAGAATTGCTGAGCTCCAATTTTGAGATCCTCTCAATAGTGGAGTCTAGTGTGGCAATCTTTGACGTGTTTGTAGTGGACGCCTCAGCCACATGATTTGCAACGATTTTACAGAACATTTCCTGTACTTTGTCGGCCGCCTGCGTCAGCCTATTTAGTGGAAGGTCCTCAGCCAAGACAGCTAGCATCGCCGCCTTGTTTGTTGGAAGACACTTAATCCAGCATTGTCGAAGCATGGGATCATCTAAAGTTAACAAACCGACAAATGCTCACATGTTTCGGAGGAGCTGAGACAGTGTATGATCACCAAGCTCTACGCCAAGGGTAGCTGTTGGAGGCGTGAAGCTTCGGACATAGTGCGTTTTAAGATGGCTGCTTTACGCTTGTCAGAAGGTCAGTCAGTCGGCATAGGGTCAAGGATATCAATGACTGAAGAGTTGTGAGGATTGTTGGTATAATGCAGCTAATTCATCATCGCCACTCTTAATCAGCAGGCTTAGGCTAGTCTTGAAAAGCCCCAGACGCCGGTGTTTTGACCTTCTGTGTCTCGTCAGGGGTGTGCCTCCCAGCGGAACCCTGCCGGATTCCGCCCCCATGACTTTAGGATGCTAGCAGCTAGTGCCAATTCGCCATGGATGACAGCCGTAGACCTGCGTGCTTGAAAGTTGACTATGATATATCCCGCGCATCTTCCCCTCCCATGCCATTTACGAACTGTGCAAAGGACAATGGCTAGTCTCACGGGCTAGGACCTTCCGTAAAGCAACAATACACCGCAGAGGAATTAGAAGCTATACGGACAGAGTTTGTAGTACTGATGAGTAGTGAAGGTTTTTGGTATAATGCAGCCACTTCAGCATCGCCACTCCCAATACCAAAAATCCTCACTACCCATCAGTACTATAAACTCCGTCCGTACCGCTTCTAAGTCTTTTGCGGTGCATTGGAGCTATGCGAAAAGTCCTAGCTTGTGAGGCTAGCCATTGTCCTCTGCACAGTTCGTAACTGGCATGGCGGCGGAAGATGAACCGGGCTATATCATAGGCGATTGTCAATCACGCAGGTCTACGGCTGTCATCCATGGCGAATTGGCACTAGCTGCTGGCATCGTGAAGTCGTGGAGCGGAATCCAGGAGGGTTCCGCTGGGAGGCACACCACTGACGAGACACAGAAGGTCAAAACACCGGCGTCTGGTGCTTTTCAAGACTAGCCTAAGCCTACTGATTAAGAGTGGCGATGATGAATTAGCTGCATTGTATCGATGACTTCTGAGGCCAAGCGTGTAAGTAAATGAGCAGTAAAATGGGAAACCATCGTAAACTGCGAAGTGGCCTGACAGGAACCAATGATACGTTCCACTTGAATAAACCAGACACGTGGGTATGACACATTGAAGGATGGTAAAGAAAATGTACGGAATTTCCGGATAACTGTTCAAAAAAGGTTGAGAAAATATAATGAAGAAAAATAGCGTGTTCTCAAAACTACGGGTCACTAAGTAACCTAGAGGACTGTGACCTAAGAAGTTCGAGTGCGGAGAAGAAGATAAGCTTAGGCAAAAACTCAATATATAAGAACAATAAAGCACAACTGCGTCCGGCTTCTTCCTTCAAGCAATGTTATTCCGATGCCGACTAGCTATTCGAAGATAGAAATTCGACTACTGGAAAGTGGTAGCAGCGACACAAGCAGAGGGGGCAACATAGAAGAGCAGCACGATTTGAGCGCGTAGAAAATTTTGTATTCAATTTTGTGAATTTACACAAATGGTACAACATGGTCAGTAATGGAAAGGATAAAAGCAAGCTAAAATATAGGGTAAGCACAACCACTACAAACTCGCATCTTCATACCTCGATTTTCTTTTCCCTACTTTTCTTCACGCTTTGGTATTATTTCCTTATTTCAACTGCGTTTCTTATTCTGTATGATTTCTCTTCCTATCCTTTGCTTACTTCACGGGACTGCCACGGCAGGGACTGCTAGGGCAAGAAACGTGGGCATGAAGTGGTTGACCAGGGTGCGATCCGGGCGTTCTGTTTTTATCCATAAACAACTGAGCATTTCATCTATTCATGGCTCAACGGTTCACTCAAGATGGAACACCACGGGATTCTCCTATCTTTTCAGTCCCAACCGAACTTCAGCATAGGCCTGAATGAGATTGGGATGCAGATCTTCCTGTTGATGTACAAGCGTACATCCACGTTATTATTACATTTTTGATTGTCATGCTTGGGCATTGACCATCGCAACCTCTGTATCGTTCCAATTTTAGTATAGGTACCGCAAGTGCAAGTACAAAACTTGGGCGCACCCAGAATTCGAACACCGGCAAGGTCAAGGCAAATATCGTAAAAATCAAAGATTTCTTCACACCTAAGCTTTTTATAAGTTACCAAAGCTACAGTACACGGTTACAGCATTTATTTCGTCAGCTGCTACATAATTTGGTCACTACAAACGGTAAAAGCATTGTCCACCACCCTACATTCATCAGTAATTTCGTGTCCGGTCCGATTCCTCGAAACTGGGGAGGGACCGCTTAACTATACACGCGATTTCAACTTAGAGGTGATGCCTCGAAGTACAACGGATCTAGGGATCCAGGCAAATATGGTGTAGTAGTGCAGGATGAATGTAAAAGCTTACCTTTCAGCAAGTCTAGATACCCAAAACGCATCTAGTTGACATATATTTGGTAAATGTAAAAGTCCGTAATTCTAAAAAATGCAAATGGAATAAAAAGGTGGTGCTTTAACTTCAGTTCGACATGGAGAAAGTAATTGTTACGATGGGAGGAAAGCGTATGGCGATTTATTGGTGCACCTTAACATAAACTTATTGCTGACAATTGCATGGGTGATTTTGTAATTATGCGCATGTCCGTATGTGTGTGTGACATTAACAGTGCTACTTAACGTAAGAATGGAAATGGCTTGCAATATATTGCATACAAGATTTGATGGAATTACGTATGCATAAACCTATCTAAGAGTGTATGTATACCTGATGAAAGCCTGTATGCCCAAATATAAACATATAAAAATACAATTATATATATGTAAATGTAACATATATATTAATGTATTGGCAAATACGTTGAAGGTACGTACAGGTAAGTAAATCCATCCCTTGCAATATGCTTTCTGAAGATGGTTTGTAAATTACTCAAATGATACCTGCTACTGATTATGCAGCTTAATAGATATAGGTGAGTGTACATCTTGAAATATAATGAACGGCATAGTTGGATTGCGCGTTTCATTAATAACAGTATACAATTAGCAACATGAAAAGCTATTGCGTTTTGGGTGACGTAAAGGGAGGACTTCTATGGAGCGTATACTGTGACATCAAGGCGCAATAGAGAATAGTTATGAACAAGACGAAAAATAAGTTCCTATATGCATAGCAACTATATACGCATTACTATATATTACCGGGTATTCCGGCGAACGTGAGGGGTGCATGTTAAGGCCTGGTTAATGCCTCGTGGTGTCGTATTAAGGTGGATAGGTTACCGGACCCATGGTTGGCGATTATTGCCTGCATGAGCAATGAGTGGAAAGGTAATATACGTAGCCTAACCGTAGCGCCATCACCACTTATTATACTGTGATGCGTTTGATGTTTTAGCCATCACAAATTCGAGCAGCGTAAAATGACTGTCCATGTGCCATAGGGAGACTTTATTATTGCCGGGATTGAAACGTACGTCATTGATTGCACGAGCTTCCATGTACGGTAGTTAAGTACCACAATCACGGCCTACGAAATGGGTGATGCTATTACCAATAGGGAAACAACATGCCTACATGAACCATGGTTGCTTCTACAAATCAAACCAAAGCAAAAGAAAGCGCGGTGATGCACATGCAGTTAGTAATGGTAGAGATTTCTTGACGTAAACGTTTTATGCAGTTTGTACGGCGAAAGATGGTTGCCTTCTGCAGCGATGCTGCGGGACTTTTGTTGGCCGTTAGACAGGACAACTGGCTGAATATGCCTGGGTTCACGAACTTAGCGCAGGAGATCGCAGGCGGCGGTACTGTGCTGATAGGAACTCAGCTGTGCTGCACGATGTTTTGAAAGTGCAGCTGTATTCGTTTGTCATTAAGTGAAACAGTGCTGCGCACTGCTTTGCGGACAGGCAGAGACGCAATGCATATAAATATCCGGTTACTGCGTTGATGTTCCTGAGTTTGCAAGCTGCAATTGGTTACGCGACATGGTAGTAAGTAACATGTAAGTTTAGTGTAAAGAATGTGTTACGTGCAAACATCTGGTGTGTACAGTAGGCCGTCGTGAATAGACGCATGGCCTTCTGCGTTAGTCTGCAAGCAACGGGACGGTCAGAGTAGTCACGCATGCGAAAGGAATATGCGCGGCTTCTAAAAGGCACATGTGAACGAATAATACACTAACTGGAGGTGCGCCGAAGTATTTATGTTGCGGTACCTGTTACTTGGAGGCAGGCAAGTAGTGGCGGATCATTTAAGTAAGCACCATGAATTGACAGGGGTTCTGAAAGCAAAAGGGTGAACAAACAATAGACTTATCGGAGGTGCAACGGAGCACAAAGGCGGCAGCACATGTTACGGGCAGAAAAACCAGTAGTGGCGGACCACCCAAGTAAACGTCACGGAAGGAAAGGCGTTTTAATAGCCACCTATTAAGAGCCGAGATACGAGGTGCAACGGAGTTGTTAGCAGCGACACATGCTGGCATATCCGGACTCGTCTGAACGGTCTCCTTCTCTCTGACCCACCTCGGACTTCTACGATCCAAGTGACCTAGGCGCTGCCAACGTAACGTCTTGTACCACTCAACTGAAATGCAGTGTTGGCCATGATTCATCCTTATTACTATGTCCCCGTTCGTCTTGTACAGATCTATTCTGCCGATGCTCTCCTTTAGTGCTTAGGCCTAAATTCTACAGCTTTCACTCTTTGAGCTGCTATTCTAATCTTGTCTCAGTGGTCTCTTTGCTTCCGACTACTGTGACCATAATGAGCAGGGATGGGCAGATTTAACGGTCTGCTCACACTACCCAAAAAATATGGCTGGCTTTTTCACTTCTTCCCAATAGAGCGTTTCCCTTTGCACGCGGTTTGCATTATTATTCAATTAGACGGATATCTCTTGGGCCTGGATCGGCTGACAAGTCACTTGTTCCTGACTGCTCCCAGACAACCGAGGCGTTAGCACGCTAGGCTCTACATTCCAAACACTCTGTTCCCCTCATTCGGAGACCTTTCCTTGGCATGCTAACTGGATTTCATATAGCCGCTGTCGTCCCGAAGGCTTCTTTGCTTATGACACCCATTACGGTTATTCACACCTTAATTTTGCGGCCTAGCTTCATGTTGAAGGCTTATCCAGACTCGTCTGAACGGTCTCCTTTTTTCTGACCTACCTCGAAGTTCTGAGGTCTAAATGACCTAGGCTTTGCTGACGTACCGCCTTGTAACCTTCACCTCAAAAGCATTGTTGGTCATGATTCATCCTTATTATTATATCCTCCTTTTATCCTTAATATGTCTCATTATGCCGATGCGCTCTTTTAGTATTTAGACCTAAATTATACGGCATTCTTTCTATGTCCTGACATTCTCTTCTCGTCTTAATGGTCTCCTTCCTTTGGACTATTACGTCCCTAATGATCAGGGTTTAACAGACCCAACGGACTTTTTCATATCACCCCGAGGATAACTGCTGCTTTGTTTAGCCGCTTTCGTCCTAAACTGCTTCTTTTATGATGCCACTGATCTCATTATTCTTAGCTATATTTGGTGGCCTAAATTCATCTTGCTGACTTACCTGGTTTTGTCTAAACGGTCTCTTGTTTTCTGACCTCTATCGACTTCTGAGATCTAACTGATTTAGTCACAGCCGTCGCAACGCTCGGTTACCCTCAACTTAATTACATCACTTGGCCTTATTCATCCTTCTTTTTATTAACATGGATGAATCATCACCTGAAGATGGTCGGCGGCTTTTCCACTTCTCTTTAATAGAACCTGTTTTACCGCTTCTTTCTTTCCTTCCTGTGGTTTCTGCTGTATTCCTTCTTCATTCTACGCTAACTTACATGCGTCCGTCCTCTCTGACTTCTCACATTTCTACCATTTTAAGACTGAGGCAACGCACCCCCGTCGCTTCTTCTGAGTGATATTCTTCCCAAAATCTGTACACTTCGTCCTCCTCCCTCTGGGTTTCACCGATTGAACATATGCGCACAAGGACTCCTCAAACTCTCTTTTCTTCCTCTTCATTCCTATTTTGGAACAATCTTTCATTCTCTACTGATCCGTGTTCTTCTTGCTTCTCGTCGTATTTCTCCACTTATGATACACGTGTACATGCGATAGCCAAATAACAGTTACATGTATAGGGGTATAATAGTTCAGTCATCGCCGCAATTGATCGACTGCATTCCAGACGCATCCCTTTCTTCTTCTGTCTGTGGGGCTGTTTCTGCTCGTTTCCTGTTTTCCCGAGCTTGTCACGGGTACGGCGCAAGCACGCAAGGAATGGTCCATCGTTGCGACCACGATACAAGGCACACAATTCCTTTATCTGGACATGAGCAGTAGGTTATCAACCGTTTTTACCACTTACTAACTGGACAAATCACTCGTTATCATGTCCGGATACAATTTTTCCGGGGCTTGAACCTTTGGGTTCAGTTTGCCTACTACTATCCCTTCCACATAACTCTCCCCTGGAGCACTACTTTTGACTTCGGAAGGCACATTCTCCTGCGATACAAAGCCAGAACAAATGGTCATTATGAGCTCTTCAAACCTCGTTGACCGCTCACTTGGCCATGGTTTCCTATATTTTTAATCAATTTTACTACATACCCCGGTGATCTGCAATCCTTTCTTCGGAATCATATTCTACCATTCAAGACTTTAACATCAATTCAACATAGTTCAATGCATGTCCCTCGGAGGCTTCACGTGGTTCCGCAGGGATCAACCCATCCTACTCAAAAAGAACGTTTAGTTCCAGACCTATCAATCGGGCACAGGACAGGACCCAGAAGAGCAATAGGCACCCGGTTAACACATGAGCCAGCAGACAAATTAGACGCAACCTGGCTGAGAACAACCTAGTAAACAAACTTACAATAAGAAACATAGCCAGTTACAATTTGCCATTCAATGGATTGACGGCAGTGTTTCAGGATGTGGTGGGTTTTCGCCTGGCAAGCGTTATTTCTATAAAAAGCCACAAAGGTCCGTTTAACAACACTGCAACGTGGCGAATGTGACTCGCTACCGAATAAAGTCACAGCCCATAACTTCACACTGGCAGGTCAACTAGCGTCACTATGCTAGATAGGTTCGTTCCACTGGAACTTCTACATCTGCATATACTGTCGTCTTTTTACTGTCTACGCTATCACCGTTGACCTTTGCGCTATTTGTGCACAAACTCACTGCATTTTCATATCTCTCTTGAGCGTGCACTTCAATTATCTTCAAATGGATCATTCAGAATTCTCAATCTATTGTCAGCCGAGGTCCCGAGCTCACGACAGCCAAATTATTGTTTGCATCTTCACCATTGTACACTTACAATTATGGACATATGAACACCTTTCTACTGTCACTGTTACAGTTGCCCTAAAATGTCTGTACAGTTGTACATATCTGATCATGCCTACATGAGCGTGCCTCGCATAGTCGAGAATAAAATATGTGTTTCTTTATTTATGTTACCTGGTGGCAGACCCGTAGTGGCAGATCAGTCATCCAGGCAGCACGAATACACAGGAGTTTAAAAGCCAATTGTAAACAGCCAGTAAGTGTACCGGAGGTGCAACGGAGTATATAGACGGCAGCAAAGATTACCTGAGAGAATACCATTAATCGCTGATCTATCCTGTACGGTTCACGGCTACACAGGTTATAACAGCCACTTGTGAAGAGCCAATACGCTCACTGTAGGTTCAACGGAATAGACAGCGGCGGCAAAGATTACGTGGAGGCAAACAAATAGTTGCGGATCACGCATATAGGCTGTACGGATAGATAGTAGTTCTAAAAACCACCTGTTAAGAACCGATAGACTCACCGGAGGTGCAACGGTGCAGGTAGCGGTGGTCAAGATTACTTGGAGGCAGGTAAGTATTGGCGGGTCATTCACATAGGTAGCGCAGATACACAGGGGTTCTGAAAACCCCTTGTTAAGAGCACATAGAATTACCGGAGGTGCAACGGAGTAGACAGCGGCGGCAAATAAATAAATAAATAGTTTATTCTCAAAGTTATAGAAACACACTAAATCAGGCATGATCAGGGTTTATAAACAGTTTTGTATCACAACGATTGTTTGGGTTCAATCATGCGTAGTGTAAACGGTCAAGGCACTATAAGTGCATGAAACGGTGCAGGCAGACGGAGAGTAACATATTCCTGCACGTGTCGGAAAAAAGCCGAAATATGAGTGTAGTCGACTTGCCAGTATGTAGTCTTGGGCAGTGACTTTATTTAGTGGCGAGCCACATCCACCACGTCACAGTGTCGTTAAACAGAAATTTGTGGCTTTTTATAGGGAGAAGGCTTGCCAGGCGAAAACCCACCACGACCTGCAACACTCCCGTGATGATTTTAAACACTAATGTATAACTTTCAAAGCCGCTTGACGACTGATTTCGTATTCCCTTATTCGCAGTCAACTGGCTTCCAATTTTCTCTGTTGGTTGACAGATATTTTGATCAGGGCCACCATGATTGTTGAGGCCGGCTGATGATGGAACATCACGAATAGTCCTCTTTTTGTGCGTCCAGGTGAGCAAAATTTTAAACGTTCTGCTGTCTGGATTTTTCAGGTATATAATTTGCGGGAGTGTGAAGAAGGGTCCAGCTCTCCATACTGGATAACGGTTGTGGCGATTGCAGTTGAGCCCCTTTTGTATGCAACGATGCTCCATGTAGGTCCTCGTCGGTTATTGCAGCCATCTTGGGCGAAAACTGTTTCTCAGTCCAATCCCAGATCTTTAGGAAGTTCCGAACCTCGGAGAAAATGGAAAGGAGGGATAACCGAGGGAAGACCGCAAGAACAGTTAAACATTGTTAAAGTCATATGTTACAACATTTGGAGTTGAGGCAAAATCTTGTACACTGTACAACAATGATTGTGCTGCACGTGCCGTTGGAACGTCCTATAGAATCAATAGGTAGATTGCTAACGTCTGCGTAGAGACAAGAGCGTTGCGCCAGTAAGTAATCCAAGGAGTATCAATTTAGTATGATGCAACAATTACGTGGAGAGAGAGTGAAGCAAGTTAGAAGGCTGGTGGTGATTGCGTGGTGCATGAACAGCAAGTAGGTAACCTAGTACGATAGGGAGCGGAGAATAAAAAAGTTAAAAATAAATAGTTTGCCGCGAGGGAGACCTGAAGGTCATTTGCAGGTAAGGCAGCGGAAAGATTGTATACAGATATTCTAAGGGAATAAAGATTACTGAGATACGGAGTGGCTTCTTACAGGCTCTGGATAAACGCAGATGCATGTGGCCTACGACCACTAGCTGCTTATTAAACAGAGGTGCCGTGTTTAAGATGGTGGCACTAGGAAGAACTTTGATTGGCCGGGTGTAGCCATTCCAATAAGACGCTTGGTCACTAGTGTATGCCTACAGGATAACAGAATGCATCACTAAGCCAGCGAAGGTGAGAGATACGGACATTCCGAGAGAATGTATGATGGAGAGCCAAGGAGTGTATCCTAGCAAGCTCAAGATCTGCGCAGAAGGGGACATAGAGCATACGGCGAATCGGTGCAAGGAGGTGAGGAAGCTAAGAAGAGAGACAGATAGTGGCGCTAGGAAAGAGCGTAGCAGTGGCTAGCAAAGGCATTCGGATTATGCTTTCTAATAACCAGTGGATACCTACAGTGACCGAATAAGTCAACAAACCAGTGAAGGTACGTGATGCAAACAATCCAAGAGAGTAAGTGTTGAGGAGATAAGCAGCGGCTCCTAGAGCAAAGATGTGTGATACTCACAATCACTCGCTGCAGCTGAAAAGTGGGGACGTAGATAATATGAAGAACTGATAATGGCACTAAGCGAGAGAGTATCGACGGCTAGCAATGGCATTTAGGTGTAGCCTTCTGGTTGCTAGTTGATACCTAGAGCGTCCCAGAATAAGTCAACAAACAGCAAATGTATAGTACGCAGACAGCCCTAAAGAATGAAGGGTGGAGATAAAAGAGGGTGGCTCTTAGCAAGCTCCGGATATGCGCAGTGATGCTTAGCGCCTACGACCACTAGTTGCTGCTAAATAGAGGTGCTGAGGTTAAGGGGATCGACAGATAATGGTGCAGTGCAAAGCTTTTGTTGGCCAGACGTAAACTTCCTTGAGCAGGTTGGTCACTAGTGGATTCCTACAGTGTCACAGAATACAGCAACAAGCCAGCGAAGGTAAGCGATAAAAATATTCTAAACGACTACAGGACGGAGAACCAAGGAATGTCTCCTAGTAAATCCGGAGATGCTTAAAGATGGATGGAGCCTACAAAGAATCGCTGCACAAAACGTGATAAAGATAAGAGGAACAAAATAATGGTGCTAAAAGATAGAACAAGTGGACAGCAAATCCACTCGCGTTAATTCTTCCAGTTCAAGTTCAAGCGAAACGGGAACGATAGGATGATCCCGTGAGTGTTCCTTCTTCGGCGGGTCGTTGAACCAGGAGTTGGCGAACTTTGAAATAATGATGGGTCTAAAACAAAGACCGTATCACACCCTGTCCAACCCATGAATGCCTACGTATCCTGCCCTAGCAGTCCCTGCTTGGCCGCTTACGTGAAGTAAGAAAGAGAAGAAGGTAAACTCAGAAGGCAAAAGAGAAAGTGGAAAGAGCTAAGCAAGTGGAATACCAAGATATTTGAGTCAGTAAAAAAGAACTGAAAAGTGAAGGTGAGTCAGCTAGGAAAAAGGAAATGTTTGCTGTTGCCACCCAAGAGCATGGAGCTGGCGCGCAAAACCCTTAACCGTAGGTTCCCTAACCATGTGATCTGGAAGCGAATTCCAAAGATCTATAACTCTGCACGACAGACGAGTTTCCGTCCTACTCTTATCAGACCTGTATTTATGCAGTTTCAGTGGGTGACCGCGGAGATTAGGTAACGTAGCGGGACTAAATAACCCTGACAAGTCCGGGCCAATCTAACCCGTCGAAATACGATAAGTGAGAATAAGGTCCCCTGTTATCCTTTGGTAGTGCATGGAGTACATACCCAAACTCAGCAAGCGTTCAGGATACGTCTGTCCCCGTAGACCCTGCACTAGCCGAGTGCCCACTCGTAACACCCTCTCCAAGTCCATTTTGTCTCGGTTAAGACATGGTGGACAAGCCTGAACACAATATTCCAGGTGGTTTCGGACGAATGCCGAAAATAGCTTCACAAACAAATTGGCCGGTAAGATTCCGAAACAGCGGCGGATAAACCACATAATACGAAACTCTCGACAAGCAGCCTTCCTCCAGTTGTCTCCAGAATGAAGTGCTGATGCGTGTACGACTCCTAAATCAACCTGCTGAGTGACAACAGAGAGTGCACCACCGCCGAAAACATATCGGGTGGATTAGCAGCTCAGATTCGGAGAACAGAGCACTTGGCCTTATTTATGGGCATCAACCATAAGGTAGTCCATTCCCAGAGCCTATCCAAGGCATGCTGAATTGCCTCAGGACACCCCGGAATATCCACAATATTCCAGAGCGTAAGGTCGTCAGCAAACATTAGTGATGACAACCCTAGCTCTCCCGGCAAGTCATTTACATAGATCGCGAACAACAATGGCCCCAATACCGAGCCCTGCGGGACGCCACTAAGGCCAGCTTGCCTGAGCGAAAGGCTACGCCCCACCCGTACGCACTGTTCCCTCCCCTTAAAAAAGGCAGACATCCATTGAAGGGCGCGACTGATATCTCGTAACATCTCAACTCTAGTTAGAGCCGATGACGTGGAACAGTGTCAAAAGCTTTCGAAAAGCTACGAATAGCACGCCTACAGCGTGGCCACTGTCTACCGCTTCAGCCCAGCTTTAACGAGCTGCAAGTAGATTAGTCTGACATGAAAATCCTTTGCGGAATCTATGTTGCGCAACACTGAGGAGGTTGAATCGATTCAAGTGGTTCTCCACTGCATCATTTATCAGCTTTTCAAACAACTTGACTACCACGCTTGTCAAACTGACAGGCTGGTAGTTCGCGGGTATAGCGCTGTCACCGCCCTTAAAAATCGGACAGATGATTGCCTCCTTCCATTCCAAAGGTAGAATGCAGCTGTCCAGCGATATTGAAACACGCATGTAAGAGGACCACTCAGCTCAGTGTCCAAACCCCTCAGCTCAGGTATTCGTGGGTACTTACAGTGACAGAATATGTCAGCAAACCAGCGAAGGTATGTGATGCAAACAACCCACGAGAATATACGTTGGAGAGATAAGGATTCGCTCCTAGCACAAAGGTGTATGCAACCCACAATGACTCGCTGCAGCTGAAAAGTAGTGACGTAGAAACTACGAAGAACTGGTAATGGCGCTAGTTGTCAGAGTATCAGTGGTCAGCGACGGCAATTGGGTGAAGCCCTCTATTTTCTAGGGGATACCTAAAGTGTCCCAGACTAAGTCAACAAACACAAATGTATGTGACGCAGGCAGTTCCAGAGAGTAAAGGTTAGAGGAATAAAAGCGTGACGCTTAGCAGGCTCCGGAAATGCGCAGGGATAGTTGGAGCTTACGTAGATTGGCTGCTGCTTAACAGAGGTGCCAGAGATAAGACGACGAACAGATAATGGCGCTAGGAGTGAGAGTATCATTGCTCAGCAATGGCATTTGGATGAAGCCTTATAGTTACTAGTGCGTACCCGCAATGTCCCAGACTAAGTCAACAAACAGAAATGTATGTGGCGCAGGCGGTGCCAGATGATAAGGGTTAGAGAAAGCAACGTGTCTCTTAGCAACCTCTGGATAATCGCTGATGCGGGGGGCCCACGACCACTATCTGCTTATTAAACAGAGACCGAATTTAAGCCACTCGACAGATGGTAGCGCTAGGAAAAGCTATCAGTGGCCAGATGTAGCCATTCCACTAAGACGCTTGGTCACTAGTGTATACGTACAGGGTCACAGAGTGCATCAACATACCAGCGAAGCTAGGTGGTACAGACATCCCAAGAGTGTGTATGAAAGAGAGAAGCGGAGTGAATCTTAGCAAGCGCCGGATATGTACAGGGACGTATGGAGCCTACAACCAATCGCTGCAAAATAGGAGGTAAAAGACAAAACGAACGATATATACTGGCGCTAGGAGGGAGAGAACCGGTGGCCAGCAAAGGCATTCGTATCAGGCTTATTAATAACTAGTGGACACCTACAGTGACAGCACAAGTCAACAAACCAACGAAGGTATGTGATGCAAGCAATCCAAGAGAGTATGAGTTGGAGAGACAAGCAGTGGCTCCTAGCGCAAAGATGCATGTTACCTTCAATGAACCGTTGTAGATGAAAAGATGTGCCAAAGTTAAGACCAAGGGCAGGTAATGTCGCTAGAGGAGAGAGTATCGGTGGCTAGCAATGGCATTCGGATGGAGCCTTCTAGTAAGTAAATGTCAGACTTTGCAGCGGGTAATGGTTAAATGAAGGTCTAGAATAGGGGCCTAGGGAGTGGCGGTGCGCAGGCATCATAAGATTTGAATGATTACCATACGAGAGCTAAAAAGGTTAGAAGAAAGGAATACGAACGGGCAGAGCCCAAGCGTACATTAAAGTTGTTAAACGCGTCAGAGCATTAGATGCTAAAGCGCAGCGGCGCGCAGATACTCAAATCCTGCTTGTGTGCTAAGGTAGACTGAGGCAGGAATAGCTAGTGAGAGCTAGGTTTATACATGGGAAGATGTCACAGATGTTGCAGAAATTAATGAATAGATAAAGGTCTACAAGGAGGGACTAAGGGGTGGCTGTGCGCAGACTTGAGTTGAGTGAGGTCGGATAGGGTAGACGCTTATAGGTGGTCAGGTCCATTTTCCCACAGTTCGTCTTCAAGACTGTTTATGCTTACAAGCGTAGAAACATGACTGACGATGAGGTACCTATTAAGTGCTGAACGGAATTGGATTATATTATCAGATGTCCGCACAGTATGTAGAAGCCTATTCCACACATACGCGTATCTCTAGAGATAGAAGTTTGCAAGCGTACTACGGTGGGCTTTCGGCAGGATGATGAAGCGCGGTCTATTACGAAGAGGTCAGGAAATGTTGGCCGATGATAGGAATAGCGTTATTGAGTTCGCAAGCTGTTTTATTGATAAGCTGATGCAGGAAGATGAGGTTAGTTTTAAGCCTGCGCAGCCATAAAGACTCTAGCACGAGTTCGATGCACTGACCGCGATAATTGAGCGTACAGTGGCGCAGGAGACGCTTGGTAAACGCTCGCTGAACCTTTTCAATGGCTATTCCATCGCAATTTCTGAAGTTGGTAAACACGATGGAGCAGTATTCTAGCAGAGATCGGGCGCAGATTTTGTATAGAGCAAGCCTAGATTCTTGCAGTGCCATGTTTTTGAATATGTAGCTTATGAGGGAGCGTGCGTTTGTTGAGCAATGGCTCACTTACTCTGCGAAGTTCAAAGAACTGGAGTAATGTAACCTAGGTCTCGAACTGTGAGGCTAGCAACAAGCGGTGTGCCTTGAAGCGCTAACGCCTTGGGCGGAACGATGCATCGGCATGAGAGGACATTTCCTTTCGCCGGTGAGAATGCCAGATTCCAAATGTTGCACCAAACATCCAGAGCCCAAAGGTCGCTTTGAAGCTGGTAAAGACCGGTTTGAAGGTTTGATGGGTGAATGGAGAACACATTTCGATGTCATCGGCCAACAGGCAGGACTTGCCATATTGTATTACTTGGAAAACGTCATTGACATATGGCAAAAATAGCAGTGGGCCCAGTACACTGCCCTGAAAAACGCCACTTGTGGCTGGTTTGGGGAGTGGTATAGACTCGCCCGCCTTTACTGATTGCTTGCTAGATGAGAGATAACAGTGGAACCATAAGAGCAGGCCGTCTATTCCGTAGGATTCTAGCTTTACTAATAATTCCGCTTGTGGTACTCTGCCAGATGCTTTTCTCATGTCAAGGAAGATTTTGACCAATGCTTGTTTAGCATCAATCTGTGCAATCACATTGTTAAGAAACTCAAATTGGCAAGTCTGAAAAGAATTGGACGGTAAAAATCCGTGTTGTTGGCTATTGACAAGGTTGCAAGTAAGTAGAAAGTTCAGCAAGTTCTCCTTACCTATTCTTTTTAAAGCTATCGAGGCAATAGGCGTGTGGCTGATTGGGCGGTAATTTTCTAGGTTTTGACGGCTACCTTGTTTATGTCTAGGGATGACTATGGAATGCTTCCACGTGTTTGGATACACACCAAATTCCATTGAGAGTGTAAATAAGTTAAGATGTAGAACAGGAAGGTGCCGGCCGCCGAGTATCGTCCGTGCAGATGGGAAACCGTCAGGGCCAGGATGTAGTGCCAGCTTAAGTGAGCTAATTACTCGGGCTATGGAACGTAGGTCGAAGGTAATAAGGTCTAGCGAGTCGTAGGTAAGTTTAGGCACAGCAGTTGGCAAGATCAGGTTGATGTCAGCGAAGTAATCACAGAAGTGGCTATTGAAAATATCAGCTATTTCCTTCGGATCGCTAATTACGGACTCATCGGAGAGTCATAGAGAGGTGATGGATGTCGCTGTACGATTGTTTCTATATTTCGATAGCTGAGTGAGGGACTTGGTTTTGTTGTTGTTGTTGTTGGTGGTGGTGGTGGTGGTGGTGGTGATGTTGTTGTTGTTGTTATAGGCAGCGCGCTCTTCAGCTAGCTTAACCATCACCCGGGAGTGCTTCCAGTTGTCTAGGACTCTGTTCATGTGAACAAGGATATGGAAACCATGCGTCTTAGAGTATGGGTGACGCATTTTCCGGAGCTTCATCAGCACCTTGTTTAGATGGGATGAACGCTTTATCGGTTTGACTTGCGGCTGTGCATTAGCGGAGCGACCACGTTTAGACTGTTGGTGAAGTTGAAAGTACATGGGTGGCCGTGTCCACAACTGTGGACAAGAAAAAGGTATCCCAATTAGCTGATCGGACAATCATAGAAAGTTATGCCAGTTAATGCTTCTGAACATCCGCGATTCACCAGCTAGACTAATTGAGCGATGGGGTGAGATAGAGAGCGTAACTGAAATATGAACTACCTTGTGGTCGCTTCCCGGGATGTTGTCTTTTATGCTAATAACAGCATCCGAGAAGTCAAGCCGCCATGGGCGTGCCTCGCATAGTCGAGAATAAACTTTTAAATAAATAAATAGATACTTTATTCTCGAATTTGTCGAGACGCACCAAGTCGAGAGTGTTACAGAGCCTCGTCGGAACATGGACGTGTTGGATTCAATTGTTCATATATATGGTGTCAACAAAGCCTCCGTAACTGAGAGGTGAACTCTGGCCACTCCAAGAGATAAATAGTAGTGGCGGATCACCCATATAGGCAGCACGGATAGACAGCGGTTCTAAAAGCCAAATGTGAACAGACAATACACTTACGCGAGGTGCAACAGAGTAGGTAGCTGCGGCAAAGGTTACGTGGAGACTGAGCAGTAGGGGCGGATCACGCATACGGGCATCATGTTATGAGCCAGGGCTATTGGGGTAGGCTGTGGAAATGGGGGTAAAGTACAGCAGGTTTAATACCGGTCGCGGTGGTTTCGTTTTCCTTTACGGGTACGCTTCTAGCGGTACGTTCGACCTTACTGTACGGTTGCGAAACCTGGTCCCTTAGGTCGGCGGACATGAAGAGGCTAGTTACGTTCGGCCATCGGTGCCTTTGCAGTTTGGCTCACATATTGTGGGAACACCGCGTAAGTAATGAGCGCGTTCGACGCATTGTTTACGGCCCAGGAAAAGGATCTGAACTGCTCAGCACCGTTATTTCACGCACCAGGCTCCGATGGCTCGGCCACGTGTTACGCATGCCAGCCCACCGACTCCCACGACGTGCGTTGTTTGCTCACCAAAGATATGGGTGAAAGAAGAGGAGAGGTGGCAAAGCGATGACTTGGTCCAGGGGAATGAAGTCCCTCACTTCGGAGCTAACCTCGGTTGGAGCGTCACGGCTCCCTGGTTGGGGTCCAAGAGACAGTGAACACGTTTGGCTGGATACACTTGCTGACATGGCAAGGAGCCGACCTCAGTGGCGTTTGTGCTGTGAGTTTGTTTGTCCCTCCCCATCCCTTTTAGCCTCCCCTCCATCTACGATCTCATTTCGTAGGGTACAACATAACATTTTTTCTGTTCGCCTAGTAGCTGGCTGGAAGCTTACCGGAACGATGCCTATCCGTTGCTGGTAGCTCAGCTGGCATGCAACTGCTGTATCTAATCTTCCTTTGTGTATTGTATTATATGTATGTATGTATTTCCTTCAGGTATTGCGGCACAATAGCGGGTGTTTTCCCACCTCTAGCGGATGTGTGTAATGAGGATGATGACGGGTACACTTCTGAGTTTAGACCTTGAAGTACCTAATTTAGTTGATCGCACGAACGTGTGCATTAATGCATGCCCATGGACTGTACTACAGTGTGCTTATTAGTTACAGTTTCTGCTTCTCACATACATGCTGCTTTTCACACGCCAATTTTTCGTTTGCACACGATCCTTACTTTCCGTTACCCAAATCTTGTGTTCAACAAGCTGGCAGCGATTCCGGTTGCACCGCGAACTACGGTGTTCAACCTACGGCTCTCCTTCGTCTTCGATCCTCGTTTCGTCTGGCGTGCTTCAACGTTCGGAGACTCATGCAGGTTGGACAGCAAGCTGGTCTAGCGCGCACCCTAGAGTCCTTAGACATTTAGATCTGCTGCCTTTCCGAAACCCGGTTGCAAGACCCTAGTACTGTGTTTACATTAGCATCCCCCAGTGACCAAGAAGCCAGGCACCTCCTGCGTCTTTCTGGAGATCCAGAAGCAGCCTCAGCGGGTTTGGCTGGTGTAGGTATAGTACTAAGTGGCAAGGACGAGGCTACTGGTCGGGTTCCCGATTAACAGCGGACTATGTGCAGTTTGGCTTCCTTGCCTCATGTAGAATCAACAATCTGGTTCTCTCGAGCACTAACTTCAGGCATACAAAGTAGCATTCCGCAACTTGGCGTCCCACTTCGACAACGCCTTCGTGACCTCAAATTAATCACATTGTAATTAGCTACAGTTGGCGCGGCAGCGAACTGGACTGCAGGTTCTTATGGTCCACCTTCGTTGACTCAGACCATACACTGGTTTGCGTGAAAATCTGTAGGTGTTTTGGGGTCCAGAAACCCTAAGCACTGCTAAATTGATGTAAACAACTTAACTGATTACTCTGTCCAGGCGAGCTAGCAGTCTTCACTGGCATATGCCCTCAGTTGCAATCTACCGCAAGAAGTGGAGTAACACTGGACTGGTATACGGAAAGGGTTGACCATTTCCGAACAGTCAAGCTGCGGCCTAGCTCCATACCCCCTAAAGGCCTCGATCTCAGCTCGTCCGCTGGCGCTGTTCGAACGCCGCACAGATATCCAGGCGAAAAACAGCTTACAACGATCGGCGCCGTTCTACCAACCGACTGCTCAAGCAAAGCCTATGCAAGGATCGCGAGACATTGTGGTCTGAGCGTGCTTTAGAGATGGAGACCGCTGCCCTCTCTGGCAACACTCACAGGGATTTTCAACTCCTTCGGTCCATTGGCTTCAAGAAGCCTGGTGTCAGTGAGGTTATTTGTGATGTGCACGAGTCTCCGACTACCAGGCAACGGAGGGACATGGACGGTTGGGACGAGCACTTTCACTTGAAGTTCAGCTGGCCTGCACCATCCATCAGTATATGCAGTACACCTTGTTGTCCCTCTAGCCCGTCCCACCGAATACGCCCAACGAAGCGGAACTCTGCCTCGAGATGCGACGCTTGAAGTGGTTCAAGGTTGTCGGCTCAGACGGACTTCCTCCGAAGCTGTTCAAGTACGTCGGTGTGGCGACCATTAACCAGCTTATCGCGCTGTTCGCAAAAATCTGGCACGAAGAGAAAGTGCCTTCCGCTTAGGGCGAATCAGTTATTGTCCCGATTTTCAAGTAACGCGATCACGCTCCATGTGTACGTCATCGCACGGTCAGTCCTCTTGTGGTTGCCTCCAAGCTATTGGTATCCATGCTGCTTCATAGACTATCCTTAATACGTGAATCATCCTACCGTGAAGAACAAACTGCTTTCCATCCCGGCAGCGGATGCGTTGATCAAACCTTCACGCTCCGGCAGCTCCTCAAACATCTCCACATTTGTCACATACCAACCATCGTTGCATTTCTAGACATACGTACCACGTTTGACTCCGTTGATCGACCTGCTTTGTGGCGTTGCTTGCTAAACTTCGGGGTACCACAGAAATAACCCGCCCTCTTATGAGCACTTTGCCTTCATACATCCGCTGGTTGAGGGACTATGGCAGGCTCTCTTCCAATTCGCTTTCAATAGCACTGTGCGACCGCGCCGCCGTATGTCCAACTTCCTCTTCAACTTCGCACGCGAAGACGTTCTGTCGAGTGCTCTAGTAGGTTTCCAACCCTTTATCTTAGACCTTCTACCAGGTTATCGCGCGACCGACTTAGATTATGCTGATAATATCGCCCTACTGGGTGACGATCCTCAGGGTATGCAACTCATTCTGGATCGTTTGGCGGTTGAAGCACTTAAATATGGCATGTACTTCGCCCCATCAAAGTGTAAACTACTTCTCAAGGATTGGCCTTCGCCTGCTCCCGTGCTCACAATCGAAGGTGCACAACTTGAACAGGTAGTGTGTTTCCTCTAATTTGGGCGCTGTGTTTCTACTGACGGCACTATTAACAAAGAAGATACTCTTAGCATCGCTAAAGCTCGGTCAGCATTTCTCAATCTGAGGCATTTGTGGCGTCGTCGCAACGTATCATTCTCGCTAAAGAACAGTTGATTTCATGGTGAGGTTCGCGCCACTGTATAGTGTCCCAATGAACGAAAGGCTTGTCAAATTGGTATTCGGTTACCGACTTCCATTGTGCGAGATGCATTGAATGCGCGCCGCTGAGTTGTGGGTAGCATAATTAGCCGAGGTCTAGGGATGGTGTTCACCCTTTTCTTGGGAACACCTTTACGCACAAGTCTTTCAGACAAAATGCTTGTACCAACAGAATAGAACACAAAAAGCTGTTAAGCGGGACCCAATGAACCGACACCAACAGCCCTGCAGCTTAGAAGGATTCTCAATGCGGCTTTACCTGTGGTTGCCGCAGGAGCTTCTCCGGAGGTATGCAACCAAGGACGAGGACCAACTTGATGCAATTAATTTAACGACACCGTGACAGTCATTGATCCTCGTTTCGGATAGACACAGTGGGCGCCGAAGTAACACTTGGCGTCCCCCTCTAGATGGCCAGCGATGGACCCAAGTTGCCCGCATTGTCATAAGTTACAGGTGGCATGGTTCCAACCTGGATTGCCACTCGAACTGTGATAACTGCGTAGATTGTGCTGATGCCTTAGTACCCTGTCTTTTCTCTAGGAACTTTACCGGGCGGCGTACCAAACGGCTCCTTCGATTGGAAACTGGGACACTGTCTCAGCCCTCGATCAGACAAGCCTATCAAAACGCACTGCGCACCGAGCATTCGTGCCCTTGCCCTAATGGCAATAAGTTTCACCGTCATAGGTGGAGCAGAGTGGCAAAACCAGTTCGAGCTTTCGCCAAACAATACGAGATGTCTTTCAGGGCAAGGGCGCTGATACAAATTCCCAGGTGGTTATATTTCTGAACAACTTTAGCTGACCGGCTCCAAGGGTCAGCGCTGGCGATGCTTGACAAGCATGTAGGGAAACTTTGCAAGTTGATGGTGCAAAGCAAAGTTTGAAGCGGCTGACAGCCAGTACTAATCTGTCCAGTGCCGCTTGGCACGTCTGGGCGTTGTCAGAGACGAAGGAAATATCGTCTGCATTCTCCAAGTCAAGATATTGTTCTTCGGGGAGCAAATCCACACATTCTAAGTCGTATGCTGTGAACGAGACTTCTATGACTTTGTCAATAGTAAAGTTAAAAGGAGAGGTGATAACGGGCATACTTGTCTCACGAAGCTGGAGCTATTAACGAGCGGCGAATGTTTGCCGTGAGCCCTCACTCTACCTGAGTTATGCGCGTATAATGCTCAGATAATATTTACATATTTCTCGAGCCCACCTTTCCTGATTAAACATTCCGAAAAAGCACATCGAGCAACTGAATGCAAGGCAAATTTATGTCGAGGAACAAGATAATGGTGGGCCTCCAAATTGTGTGACGGTGCTCCAGCAAGTGATGCAAAGTGAGAATGTGGTCGATGCACCCACGACCCAGACTTAACTCGGCTTGCCCCTCACAAATCTGGTTTTCCCGAGCACCAGTCAGCCTGTGGGGGATTACGGGGGCAAGTAATTTGAGTCGATGGGTTTCAGACTGATTCCTCTATGGTTGCCGCATTACGAGCGCGAGTCTCCTTGGAAGATGGGAACAATAATGGGGCGGATCGAGTCGGTTTTGATAGTTTCTTGCTCCTACAGTATCACTAGTAATTCTTGTAACTCAGCGACAAAAGCAAGGCCCACATATTTGACGGAGGCAGGATAAATAGCTTCTGGTCCCGCGGCTCTGTTCAAGTTCAACAGCACAATGGTTAAAGACCGGATATTAGGCGCGAACTTAAGCCGAGCGCACGTGCTGACAAGGAACCCGAGGTCCGAAACGCGATCCCAGTTCTCAATCCTTTTCGTGTCGCTGGCCCGGATTCCCTCACGCTTGCAATATTTAAAGATGGATGTGCGAGCCCCTGCACAGAACGGACTACCCTATCCGAACGTATCTGGAAGGACAAGTGTCCCGGCTAACTGCAGTGCTGCTATTATAGTGGTAATAACAAGAGGGGTCATCGCACAGACGGTGCTAACAACAGGGGTATTCGCCTAAAGCCATTTGTGACAAAAGTACTTGCCTCGATTCACGTTCGTCGCATCCCTGTGGAACAGGAATTACGGCTTCGGGACAAGCAGGCAGGTTGTAGCAACTCAGAAGATATCTCTAATTTTATGTACAACTTTGTTACTTAAACGTACGATGTTGGTGTTTGTTGTTATGCTGACCCTACGGCCATTCTTACGTACATGCGGCTAATCACTTGTGTCCACGGTAAGTTCCGACACTGACTTACGCCGTCGTCGCTTCATACGATTTTGGTTCGATTGTGGCCTTTCTCGAATACAGTCCGTTGGGTCCGTTATTTTGGTCTTACGGTACACACTCTCGGACTAGAATGGACAAGTCCTAAAAAGTTTCCGCCCAGGAGGTGGCTTATAGACCATAAATTTACTCTGCTTCGGGTGCTAGAGCAGCGCCACGTATATCACGCTAAGCTCAAGGCGGACAAAAGTTTATTCGGCAGCACGCCTAGACAACTGAGACTCCCTGTGTAAGCGAACGCTTGCACTCTGTCTTTGATAACTTGACTGACGGCTTTCTTTATGTTCCGTGTATGGGAGGACGTCCACGGTGTATAATCGTTGAGGTAGATGTTCATATCCCGCTTTCACTTGTACAATGGATGAGGCGGCAACAGGATAGACCTGCGAACAGCAGTGGGTTTTGCTAACATAACCGCACCTGCTGCTGCAAATGCTGCCTTAATACAAATGCGCAATGAAAAGTAAAATAGTTCACCGACACAATAAATGATTGCTTTCATAATCACAAGAAACTTACCGAAACTATGATGCACCTTCACAAATACAATGTTTGGCGTTCCCTTCTGCTATTGGATGTCATTTACAAACGCCCATGCGGTTGTTTCCAGGTCACCTGCAATCGGTTTTGTCACTTCATGAAATAAGGGAACTTACATTCTGCGAAAACGCATTCATGCTTATCCTCAGCATGATATGATGCGCAATTTTGATGGAACCACCTTGAAACTCTGTTACACATCACCCAGCAAACATTGATATAGCCCATTCCAAAGTCCTCCTCCAGCAGACGCAATTCACAGACTGCTTTTGCAGCTTGGCCACTTGCACTCCTATATGCAACACGTTTGTTCTGCGTTGTGCATCACGCAGTCGTAGTCGTCGGGAGCCTTCATAATTGCGTACCGCACGTTGCGCTGGTACTGCAAGGCGGTTTTACCACAAGATGGAGCATAGGTTCCTTACGCGAACGTTTGTGATGCCCGGAAGCCTCCTTAGAGACCACGGTGGTAGCAGTTGGCGGGCCTGGGATGGATTCCTGACTGGCGTCCATCATAACGCACTCCACAACGTTTGCCGGTATTTCAACGGAGTCCACCGCAATGATTTGCACCCTATGCTCACACTGAATTCGCAATAAACGTGGTGCTTCCAGTGCACAGTGGTATACTTTCTGAACACTTCGACGTGTCGTAGATAATGTTGTATTCCAACGTAGCGGAGCTAACATTCCCGACAGCAAACAAACTATCCAGCGCCTTCAGGTAGCTGTCTGAGCCGAGTCTTTGGACGTTCACATCGATTTCCGCCAGCAACTCTTGCAATCCTCTAACCTTTATGCGCCCTTCTATAACACTGTGTGCACGTCCAACTGCGGAGACCGTTTCAGGTTGACGGCCATACAAATTCTCCGCCGTTTCAGCTTATTCCGCTGGATCAGTCAACCATCGACATCCTTGAAGGTAATCGTTGGCATTCCGCTTCTCCACTGCCGCCATGTGCAATATTTGACCGCAGGGCAAAAGCCAATGACGATTAAAAGAACAGTGACAGTTACTGCCTCGGTCTATGCAAACACGGTACACAGCGGACCTGGATTCCGATACCACCCGGTACCGTCCATCCAGCACGACACCTACCATCGTCGTGCAATGATGATGCTTCATCACCCTTTTGCGAGCCTAAACAGTCAAGCTGCTTACCAGTTCAGATACCACCAATCCTTTACCGCGTACTGCATTAATTTGCATGCACACCGTCGCTACCTGAATGCTATGACGATCAGTCATGCCTTTCGCACGATTAATGATCACCTCGAAAAGCTCTCGTTAGGAGGAACGCTAGCTCAAAGCGCGTTTCAGGTTCTAATTTTCATTTTCCCATCAATTAGTGAAATTGCATCAGAACAGCATGACCTGTCGTAATTGATGCGCTGCTCAGCCTCTCCACCAGGGCATCCACATTGTACGGGAATACTGAAAGCATTCAGTATTTCTCTGCCGAACGATTTCCAGGATTCCGTGATGACGCGTCGCATTAGGGGTAAGTACCAGGTTCCTTAGAAAAAAGATCCGAAAGGCTTGTCCCGTGGGTTCTCAACTGACAACTGACTGCACCGGCTGTTTTTATCCCGTAACATGTAGCCATGGCAAAACACCGTGCACGCCTCCAGATGCACCTCCCTGAAAGCGTTCGTTTTGCGCGCAATTGTATACCACAATTGTTCGCACAGATGCAGTGATTGTAACCATCGCACGCATGGCTTTTACTGCCTCCAAATGACACTCCGTTGTCTAATTTGGTAACAAGCGTGGAAGAATGACAGCCCCATCTCCTTGACGTCAAAGAACATGCAATGCCCTAGAACGCAGTCACCTTAATTAAGCTGATGCGTACAATCCGCCAGTATAACGTCCGCGTATCATGCAACCAACCTCCGAATGCACGCAGGTACGAAGAACAGGCATCACAACTCTAGCTGGTCCGTAACACCGCACAAGAACCTCAGTTTGCCAACATGGCGATTACATGATCTACTTCCATAACTTGCTCCGCATGACTCTGATTCCTCGAAGGATATTAACCAGATATGGTAACACGGATGCCGTATTCCCTTAACCCGGAATTCCTGATCGCACGTGCCTGACGAAACTACTTCAGCAACATTAATACCGCCGCCTCTTGTACCGCATAAAACCGCCAATTAACCGGATAAAGCCAAGGTTCCCCCAAATGGAACACATACGAAGGCTCCCAGCAGGCGGGGCCAATTTCAAAATACGTACCTTTCAGTACCACGCAAAAGCGAGCCCTGCAATTGTAGCACCCGGAACTAAAAGATTTAGCAGCTGTACACATTATAATGCACCATCCAGTTTCCCTTTCACATTTTTAACCTTGCTGTCCACCCATCGATATTTACCGAACGAAAACCAGCAGGGAGATGGTTTCCAGTTTTGTTGCTTTTGACCCGCCGCAGTAATCACCCTGCAGCTATAAAAGGAGCTTGCAGTTTCTCTTTGGAACTGTATCACATGGTGTTAAAACTCCTCAATTACCTCGTAACCACCATATATCATGCAACGAAGGCAGTGGTATCATCCTGCATGGCGGAAGACACGAAACGCGACAAAATGTACAACCTAAATGTCTCATATAAACAACCCTTTTACGCCGTCTTCCTTCTTTCATTATGACATATATTGCCATTACTCTACCTTGCCCTTACCGTTTATATGACTTTACGACATCTAAAAATACATGAGCATGTTTACATTGACTGTACCAGGCATCCGTCACGGATAACACTTTAATCGCTTACGGTTAGACGGTCACTCCATCGAAACTGGGGATAGCTATCGTTTGAAATTCCTGGAATATTCGGTTGTCCCAACACTGTTTTTTATCTATGGTATTCGGTTTCCTCCTCCTCGGGAGTAAATTGGAATTTTTGGGCGTCTTCTTGTTGAGATTTTACTTTCAAAGAACAGCGTTTACAAGTGTCGCGCAAAAAATTGACTTTTGTCTATTTAGCTTGATCCAAATAATTTTGGGTCATCGTTTTCCCGAATTACGTTTGTAGTGACCAGAAGATTCCTCCGTATGACTTTGTAAACCATTCTGAAATATAATAAAGTTATAGCTTCCATACGTATTAGGGAATTAGGCAGGTTGCCTGATGGAAACTTGTTCTTGTTTGTTTGAAACACGAACACGCTATCCGCATTTAGCGCGCGACTCTAAAGCTCCCGGTGTAGTGTAAATCTTCAAGTCAAGGACGCCTTTTTACCTAGTTTTCACCCATGTTTTCCTATCTCTTTCTACTCACAGATCTCACAATGGTCAACTTCTCGAATGTAACTGACACGAACTGTGTGAACGAGTGTGAAGTGACTGAATACGAACCGCCTTAAACGATCCGCATTTTCCGGCCCCTTTTTTGTTTTCCTTTGTCACTTCCTTCATTTTAATGACTTTCATTCCCCTTTATCTTCCATTTGCTTTCTACTTCTTTCTTACTTCACGTAACCTACACAGCGCGGACTGCTAGTGCAGGGAACGTGGGCAGTAGTTGGTTGATCAGGGTGTGTTTCGTTTTAGATCTATCAAGAACTAACACCTTATCATTTCCTGACTCAACGATTTGCTCAAGAAGGAACACTCAAGGGATTTTCTTATCGTTCCAGTCCATCTGAATCTATTGGTTGTACCACTGTTAACGCTTCTGGTCGCAATACGAACGCTGCCTATTCAAGTTCAAGTTCAGTTGGGACCTGAACGATAGGATAATCCCGTGAATGTTCCTTCTTTTGCGTATCGTTGGATCGGGAATTGACAGGTCTGCTTGAGATGTTGAAAAGCCTAAAACAAAGACCGCATCACACCCTGTCCAACCAATTACTGCCCACATTTTCCTGCCCAGCAGTCCCTGCCAGGCCGGTTTATGTGAAGTAAAAGAGTGAAGGGTAAGCTAAGAAAAGAAGAGGAGGAATGTCAGCTAAATAATACCGGAACGGATTCTAACCAAAAGTGTTTTGTTGATAATTTGTGGGGTGTTTGGTACGCATGCTACATTGACTAAGTGCTTAATTGATGTTGTGTGGTGCATAATAAAGAGTTTAAGGAGCATCTATGATACGTGGTAATATTAAAGTGTATATTTTAACACTGTTGTTGTTCAAGTAGCTAACGATGGGCAGTTATGAGCCGCGGCGCGTCGTTGGAAGCTGCCATCATGGTGTACGATCTTCCTTCGTTTAATCGCTTGGTGAAATTATATATTGGCGAACATTTGCGGACATGGAACAGGATGTGAAGAAATTTCAGCAGGTTACTGTGATGGCATTTTATAAGCGGTCAGTGGTTACTCGAACACGGTACAAAATTTACTTAACTTAACTTTACTTTACCCCTCTATAAATATACTGTGCATTCCATTTTATTATTGAAACATTTTTTATTCCATAACGCTCGCCATCGCATAATTGATACATGCTGTACTATTTAACCTCGGCCCGTAACCAAAATTCCGCCCTTGGT
>OX104064.1:36600311-36673025 GCA_944474145.2 Dicrocoelium dendriticum
CTCTTCTCCGCGAAAAGCATGGAGGCACTGACAACGCTACTGTAAGACCGATTTTCCACACTAATTGCAGGCACGGTGCACCCAGCTGTTGGTTGGCTCAGGGTAAAGGTTCGTTAGGATTTAACAATACCGGTTAAGGCCAACGGTGCTGGACGGAGCTGAGGCTATGGAGAGTTGAATGCAGGGTTTCGCATGTGAGCAAGATGTTTAATTCAAATGTGGTGTCATTGTTCGAGTAGCTAACTCAAGTGCTAGGTGGGTGTCACAGGCAGATCCACGCGCTTTAATCATCGCAGGTAAGTTGGGGCGCTTGCATGCAGATAAAGATTTATTGGAAGATGTTTTAAATTTAAAGGTTATGTGGATCCAATGGTTTAAGTCGGAAGAGAACACCGATCGAGGACTTTGCCGGAGTCTATGGAATCAGGCATGGCCGAGCGAAGTAGTACAGATCACACACGCTATATACGGATTGTCTAAATTCTTTCGTTTTCCACACCGGTATGCTAGGCGAAGTATCCATGGTATAATATCACTAAGTTTATTAAGATTCTGCCATTACAGGTGAGGCCCTCTACTGGCGCAGTAGAAGGAGGATAACGCCTGGGCATTGCAAGTAATTTTAATACTTGCAGAGAGAAAAGTATTTTTCGTTGAGGTTCCGAGGGGATAACGATTTGAACCTATTTGTTCAAACCATAACATGATACGGATCAAAAGGGTTTCTGTGCTCTTCAGCCTACAGCTACGGTCCAACGTAATAGAACCCTCCATGCTAGGTAAATATCCAGCTGCATTAGATGGATGTCAGAGCAAACTGACGCTTTGGGTAAAGTATCCAACGGATACTTTTGCTAGGCAGAAGATTCCGATACCAGGGGAACAATTAACTGGCAAGGTAAATAAAGTGTTACGCCTTGGCATCGCAAGTATGTTAAGCACTTGCAGGGTGATGAAGAATTTTCAGATGTACCCTAGGTGATAATGATTTGCATCCAATCTTTCAGACCAGTGGGGGAAACGTCTCAAGAGTTTCTGTGCTTACCAGAATACAGGTATGGCCATCGGATACTGACGCCAAGTGAATGAGGATTCTGATACTTGGAGAAATAATCCACTATCGTGGTGGACTGAGCTTAACAGCTTGACATCGCAAGAACATTAATCACATAAAGGAGGAAGCATGTAAGTAGGTGATGTTCCGTCGGCAATAATGGTTTGAACCCAACAGCCCAACCAACTAGATAACACATATCACAGTGACTGAATGACCGCGGCGGTGGTCCTGGTTGTCCACGTATGTTCTTGGGCTTACAAAGCATAACTTCAAAAGCCTGACCTAGCTATGACGAGCCAGGTAGGTTTACTTAACACTTCTATGCAGCTCTCGAGGAGGGATAAGGAAGAAAATAAATTTATGGAAGAACAGGTTCTTAACTATAGGAGGGGGTAAGGCAAGCTAGTGACCCGGAGTCTTAACAAACTCGTTTGCTGGATTTGTATGTATACCTATAAACTATGGTATCATGTTTTACTGTCTGCGTTCTAAGCTTGAAGTGGATAGAGGAAATTCAGTGTAAAGAAACTAGATATTAAGGTGTGGATAATCGTGCAGCAAAGAGACTAGGCGCAGTACACGGTAGGGGTAACCATAAAACAACTGTCTAAGAGTTGGATCAGTAAGTGACAAAATCGAATGCTGCAGTTGCAGTGAAGATAACGTTGCGGCGCAAGCAAATAAATGGAGCAAAGTTTGTGAGACAAAATGGCACAGCGGTACGGCCATAGAAAAGTAAGCCACCCAAAGGTGGAGTTCTACGGCGTTGCAGGTAAGTCAAATAGCCAAGTGAAACAGTGAGAAACATCAAGCTTAAGTACGTCGTAGCATCCGATCATGTTTGAGGTATTTATAGATATTGACTGCCAAGCAGTCGGTTTAAATAAGGAGCGGTAATTTACTCGAACAATTGTCATTGATGCAACTAGTATAGAGTAGCAGCGCCATGAATCCGCAGATGTAAAAAAAGGTTGGGCGGCATCGTAACATAAGAGTAAGTAAGCCACCAGATGTAAAGCTCTACGACTTTACAGGCACGTCAAGTAAAAGGATTATTGACATAGCGGAGTTCGCTTGTGATTAAGAGATTAAAAGAAATGGATTGTCTAGCAAGCAGGAAAGCGTATAAGCAGTGCTTTATAGAAAAATTTGCCGTAGCCCAAATAAAGATTGTGCAGTGACGGCCGCAACACTATGAACCTACAGTTGTAGAATAAAACGCGGAAACATTGACAAAATACATTAAACGAAGCAGGCGAAGGTTGAGTTCTACGTTGTCACAGGTGAAATAATTAGAAGAAAACACAGTGAGTAGCAGCTGTAATAATATTGTAGCATCACCGCACTTTGATGTTATGTTGAACAACATGGAATGAGAAGAAGACGGTTAAAAGTACTAGCGGTAAATAAGAACAACTGCGGCAGCTGAATAAAAGATACTGTGGGGAAGCTGGAAAAGGCAAATTAACTGCAGCTTTGAAATAAAACTGGAAAGCGCAGCATAATTATAAAACAAACCGTTTAATGGTAAAGATCACGATGTCGCGCAAAACTCAAATGCTTTGGAGAACAAAGAGGGTAAAAGCCGGATTATTTATGTTGAAACAGCCGCTAGTAGTTGGTTGTCTGTGACATGAAATGCTTATCACTTAGTTAAGACGAGAAGCGCTGACTTATTGGAACACTTGCTGTATCTGAAAGGTAATTACGATGGTGGATCCAGCGATGCTATGGACTTGGAGGTGTGATATTACATTATTCAGTGAGGCCACAAATGGTATGGAGCACTACGGGGTCACCGATAATTCAGGCGGAACCTGAAACCCGTGAATTAAGAGCCGGATTAATACCGTACTAGCGTCCACGCTTGCTTGTGGGATGAAAAGATATGAACAGTTTAGAGGAGGAGCGGAATCTCGCAGAATCGAATGCCTTAGTTGAAGGGCGGACCGGGTAGTAGTGCCAGCAATACTTTGAAGCGGTGATTTACAGGAACAGTTTCTGTAGCTGAAGGAAGAAAGCCGGATTAAATATATTGAATGATGCGCTAGTATTTAAGCGAATAAGTAACATGGTCTGATGAGCAGATGGTAAATGCGGTGTCGTGTGTTATAGCACAATTACTGTAGCTGAACGGAAAATATGGTAGGGGAGCAAGCTGTGTTATATACTTGCAGATATGGAATGAAATGTAGCAACGTGTTGCAGAAAATTATGTAAAACCCTTGAATGTGATGCTCTGCGGTTTCTCAGTTTGGCCAAGTTGATGCAGGAAATAAGAGAAAAAGTACAGAAATAATTAGGTAGATTGCTCTGCTGTCGCTTAGGAGAATAGGAGACTTGGACTGTCGCGCAGTCTGTTAAGAGTAGGACTAGCGGTTTATGGGTACATATGCCCTAGCTGTAAGGAAGAGTCGGCAGGGTTGTTAGCGAAGATATAAATCTACAGTTGTGCAATATACTAGAACAGCGCCGTAACCATGGGCAAAATGAACCACTCGTATGCGTAGCTCAACATTGTCACAGCTTAGGCAAACGGCCATAAAGAACAGAGGGAAAGAGTCGAAGTATATACGTGGTAGCATTCACTAATGCTTGAGCGCTTAGGGGACATGAATTTTCTTGCTTTCAATTAAGCGGAGGAGCGGTATGTTTTAGGAACAATTGCTGTAGTTGAAGGAGACATAGTGTAGTGCAGATAGCGCGGCCACTAACTCACAGTCGTGGAATAAAATAGGGAAGCGTTCACAACATAAAATAAATGAACCTCTCGAGGGTGGGTCTCTGGGGTGTCACAGGTTAGTAAAACAGGTACAGAATTCAAGGGGAAAGTGTCGGATTATGTAGGTAGTAGAATCCGCTGGTGATTGAGAGATTAAGGGACGTTGTCTGTGATGCCTTGGTTGAAGCGAGGAGCGGTGCTTCATGGGAACAATTGCCTCAGCATAACTGAAGTTTGGATAGTTGAGTCAACGATGCCATGAGCCTGCAGATGTGGAATAACTGGGACAGCGGTGCTACAAATGGATGAGTGAACTACTCGAATGTAAAGCACTGCGGTACCTTAGGTAAGTCAACAGCCTTGGAGAACAGAGAGGGCAACAGCCGAATTAATTATGTAGGAATCCGCTAGTATTTGAGAGGCTGTAGCATGAAATGCCATTCAATTAGTTAAGGGGAGAAGCGTTGGCTTATTGGAACCCGTGCTGTACCTGAAAGGAAATTGGGGTAGTGCAGGCAGCGATACTATGGACCTTGAGAGGTGAGGTTACATTGTGCATTGGGGCTACAAATGGTACAGTGAACCACAAAAATGTGGAGCACTACGGGGTCACAGATAAGTCAAGTGGCACCTGGAAACCGTGATGTATGAGCCGGATTAATACTGTTACAGAGTCCTCGCTTGTTTGAGTAATGAATAGAGGAGGAGCGGAATTTCACAGAATCGATTGCCTTACCTGAAGTGAGGATAGAGTAGTAGTGCCAGCCATATTATGGAGCGGTGGTTTACAGGAACAGTTTCTGTAGCTGACGGAAGAGAGCCAGAGTAAATATATCGAATGATGCGCTGGTAGTTAAGCGAATAAGCAACACATTTTGATGGGCGGACTGTTAATGGATTGTGGTGTACTATAGAACAAGTACTTTAGCTGAACAGATCGTGTAGGCGTGCCAGTTGTGTTATGAACTTGCAGAGTTGAAATAAAATGGGCAGCGAGTCGCAGATGATTAGTTAAAACAGGCGTGCACGCAGCGCTAGGTTCACTGAAGTGTTTTGCTTGGTTTTCGTAATATTCTTGGACCAGTCCGACGTCCGGAGCTCTTCACTTCATAAATATTTAACTAGTCAGTCTTTTCCCTTCATGGCGGCTTTCGCCCCTTACTGGTTGCCTGACTAACTTTATGGTTTTAGGCCATTATGCTGTTTACCTCTCCGCACAACGGAGTGGTTCCAAGCCTCCTTTGCTTTTGCATTGATAACGTTCGCCTCTTACTTCTAGCCCTGGCTTGATCTATTCAACCTTTGCTTATGACTTACTTTCTTTAGGTGGTAACCTGACCTCTAATGTTACCTTGCCTCTCGGATTCCCAGCTTGGGCTTTCATAGCTTCTTAACGTCTGTCACACACAGTTCAGTCCTTGCAGGTCCTGTTACGTATCTGATTTGTTTTACTATCTCTTTTGGATTACGCCGTGCTCTGCGGAAGCACCTTGCCTTAATTCTAGGCCGATACCTCCTTTATTTTTACAGCATCAGCTTCTCACTACTTGTTATACACTAATTCTACCCACTCCTTTGCCTAATCCTTCTGTACAGTGTACTACTTCCGCCTTCCGTATGGCCCTGCTATTAAACTTTCAAGGATATTCTGTGCATTCGTAGCGCTAACGCTATACCGCAGTCCTGGCTTGGTTCACTTTATTAGTTATTCCGTCCTTCTTACTCCATTTGGACTATGTTTGGATTCTGCTTTCTCCTGCTTCTGAAACGGGTGGAGTACCACGACAAATAAGATGTTCACGTCCACCTACTTATTTACGTGTTCTCGTTTTTCGTAATAGGATCAGTTTATCAATTCTACGCTTGTTTTGATCCATCCTATGGAGGCTTAGCACTCCCTGTCCTAAATGACCACCGGCCTTTGATTTTGAATTGTCACTCAACCCTCGTACCAAGGAAACAAAGGATGAACACTTGCTTGTGGTCCGCGGCACAAGTACCTTGTCTTGTTCGACGTTTGTCTGCTCTCTTTATAACCTCAGCCACTGACACCCATGCTGCAGGTCAGCCTGCACACTTCCGCCTGTTATAACCATAAACAACCTGAACGATAGTGTGTTGCCGCACTCCAGCTTTGGATAACTTTATTTTCTCTCACCTGATCGCTGTCGATAATAGCTAGTCTCATGCCCCTCATCGTCCCCCGCTTATTGCTCCACGCTCCATCACTTTTATTATTCGGATTTTGGCTTACGCGTCTCTCTTTGGCTGGCTTTCTAACTATCAACCCTCTTTATCCCTCGTTTACTCTCTAGGTACTACGTACGCGTTGTTATTCGCCCGTCACTACGACTTAACTTAGCTCTAAATAAGTCCATCTACCACCCACTCATGGCACCTTCTTCGACACTCAGTCTTACATGAGCACCCAGCTATTTCTCTAGCGTCCGATTACTGAGCTCGTTACGCTATTCTTCGCATTGGTCTCTAGTCAGGCGTAGCATCTTCCCTGGCCCTTTAATATATTTAGACTATAAGCTTCACCACTGGTGATTGATCGCTCAACCTACCTCCTGGTCGCCTAGTTCACTAACTTCCAAGCTCATTTTGAGTTCCTCAACTCATTCACCTTTTAACAACGCCTGCCACTTAGATTTTTACACATTGCAACTACTGTTCACGCTAGGCCAAATCGGAAAGCATTTGTCTCTAGCATTCAACAAATATCGAGCCTAGTACTTACACGCAAAATAACACATCTACTCCCTAAAATGTTTCGGTCCATCTATTGCTTTTAACCACCATGAAATTAGGAAAAGGTTTCTACTCATACAATAACATAATCTAGCTCAAGTGCCACAGCAGTGTGTTTGGTCATGTTTTATTATCTCCCCTCTCCTAAAGGATATCATGACATACATGAAACGTCTTTCAGAACATACCTGCGACGCTCACCTGGCCACTGAAACGGTACTGGTCATCGAAATCATTACTCTTGGCAATCCGGACACACCAGAGAGATTCACAAAGCTACTTTACTGAATACAGGTCACCTGAGTCGTCCGACTTTACCAGTTTCAATCAAGCGGGGTCGATTTCAAATAAGCTAACCACAGAGCCAACGGAAACAAATTAGCGACACATGACGGCGAATAACTGAGAAGACAAATGAGCAAGTGCCAACCCAGTCAGGCATACCACTGGTTGGCAGTGTTCCAGGACGTGGAGGATTTTTAACTAGCAAACATCCTCTCCACAACCAGCTACGAACGTCTGTTTAACACTGCGATGTGGCGGATGTAACCCGCCATTTAATAAGTACTGCACCTAACACGCATTGGCAAATTTCCCGATAGTACATATCACAAGTTCTGTGCATATATCCGCTTTCATACAACTACCCATACATGTTGGATCCGCGACATGCTGCTACGCTTAAAACGCTTTAATAAACGGGTCCTCATGCTTCAGTCACCAGACCCGCACTGTGTACATTAAACCCATCGGACCAGTTCCTCACCAATATCTTCGAGGAAAGGTATTGAATTACTTGATTTTACATCTTGCGCTCTGCAATGATATGCTTCAGTCAAAATTTGGGCCATGTGGGCCCACACTACTAACGCCATCCATAGTACCCTGGCTCGTAGAAATGCTCAGCACGCTGTCACTGGACCATTTCATTATGCTAAGCTTTCCCAAAAATGTGCCTCGCCTTTAAAAGGATAAATAATTCAGTATTTAGTAAAAAAGGAAAGGAACAGGAATAAGTATGTTGATTGCCCCGCTATTGTTTAAGAGAATAGGAGACTTGGACTGTCGCGCAGTCTGTTAAGAGTAGGACTGGTGGTAATTGGGTACATATGCCCTAGCTGTAAGGAAGAGTCGGCAGGGTTGCTAGCGAAGATATAAATCTACAGTTGTGCAATATACTAGAACAGCGCCGTAACCATGGGCAAAATGAACCACTGGTATGCGTAGCTCAACATTGTCACAGCTTAGGCAAACGGCCATAAAGAACAGAGGGAAAGAGTCGAAGTATATACGTGGTAGCATTCACTAATGCTTGAGCGCTTAGGGGACATGAATTTTCTTGCTTTCAATTAAGCGGAGGAGCGGTATGTTTTAGGCACAATTGCCGTAGTTGAAGGGAACATGTTGTATTAGCGATAATGGCCATGAACAGTTAATTGCAACTGCCAAGACAGGTTATTGCGCCTAATTCGTATATTTGACTCAACGGCTGTCAGCCTCGCTTGCCAACTTACTAAGGCGCAAATAATGCCATACTTGTCATACAACCCTTGAAAAGAGTGTTAACTCCGCATTTACCGTGAACCTAACCTTACCGCGGACAGCGGTTCATTAATTGGCCATCAAGTACTTATCCTATCTTCATTTTGCTCTAAGAAGTATTGTGCAGCCGTGTTAATCTAAACTGTGAAGCTTATGCTTCATGACCCTATCCTCAACGCCTGGCTTTCAAGTAGGATCAGCTATGACTCCGGAGAATTAAACAACCGTCGGTTGTAAACTGGAGAGTCGCCATCTCCCTCAAGAAGCAGGTTGTGGTACGCCTCACATTTCCTTATCCACTGGCGTCCCATTAAAAAGGCCACTTCCATTTACATCTCCATTCCTTTTCCGCCTTCCGTTTCTTTCTCCTTCCAGTAAGCCACAGATATCTGTCTACCACTGAATTCCTAAGCTATGGATCACTATTTGACCTATGTATAACCAACACTTATTTAAGTTGTATTTGCTTTTGCCATAAATGTGATTAAGCGTGTTGGCCACCCCCTCTGAGCTGACGGATTATATACCAAAACTATAACCCCGCCCCCATTTGCTTAGCACCTGTTCCTTAACCAGTACCACACTAACTATTTCGTCCTGCGGCCCTGTTTAAACGGACCAAACGTGGTAAACTCCTACTTGTGACACATTTAGCAAACGCGACCCGTGTAGGCGCACAGATATGTTGCTAATCCGTAGCGTCCACCTCTCAGATGTTCTTATCGGAGGCCTACGGAACCCATCTGTATTATTCACTGTAACTACTCTTTTTATCCTACGCTTATTTAACTACGTGGGCGCTGGTAATCCGTATGGCCAAATACACATATTTAACTTCCTTCATAGGCATCTATTTGTCCAATGTTTTTGCCCCTACGTTCAACATGTGGCTCTGCGAACATGGTTGTTACTAAGAACATTACAGCTCTGGCTTTTACAGGAACCCCACCAGCTTTTGTCTTCGTAGTGGACGTTATTGTCGCGGAACTGACGTTACTTATAGTATACATTTTTTCAATCTAAGTCACTGCGAAGACTTGATAAAAATAAACTTAATACGAAGTTTCTGAGCCATACATAATACTATATGTACCGTCATTTGAGTCAAGATACCCTTAACCAGGCATTATGCACTCCAATTTATTTTCTCCTGGCTCTATATCACAGCTTTTATTTGCGTTGTACATCCGCCAAATATTGAGACTGATTAACAGATGGTAAAGATTTGGGTGCTCAAGCAGGGGGTACAAACCCGTATCGACCGGTTGCACAACCTCCAGGCAAGTCCAGCAGTACCTCCCAGGACCTCCGTGTGACATTCGCCAACGTGTGCAGGCTAATGAACAAACGTGACGAACGGGGCCGACTCGCTGTCTCAGAGCGGCCGGAAGCCTTAAGGTTTGCAGAGACTTGGCTGAACTCCGACGTCAGCCCCAACAAGTCTTTTGTCAGCATAATATTGTTTCCGATGTGACCGATTATCAAAGACTTAACCTGATGTTCTGTTGTTCATAACCTTGTCGCTATCTGGCAAACTTACCAGCACCTATCAGAGCAACGATAGTTTATGAGAGCAGTTGTGGTGCACAATCCGCCTCAGGCGCATAGAACTAATAGTGGATATTAGCTACCGTAGCCCCTCAAACAGTTGCTGCGATTGGCTATCACATGTACAGAAACACATGAACACACGATTGGGATCTAAATTTGCCTGAGATTTTGGCCAGTCGTTCGACTTCTTCCCGTTTATGGCAACGTTGCGGCTCTATCTGCCAAACTGACTATTAAAATCGGGGCAACACAATGTGCCATACAACGAACTCGCATAACTCCACACTAGGCACCTAGTCTGGACCTAATGTTTGCCAGCTGAGAGCAGCACATAAACCTGATCACAGTCGCCAAACCTCTAGCGAACAATGACCATTGCTCCATTGTGGCAAACCCATAACTGTCGCTGCCGTATTACAACCAACGGAGGCCGACATATAACTATCAGAACACGGAGTTCAACGAGCTCGTCTAAACTGCCAGTCAGACTGACTGGACACTACCGCAGAATGCGTTGCTTGATGCCTGTTCGTCCTTATTGAAGTTGTAGCTTAACTCGCTACGTACTCGGTTCGTTCCCCTGAAGCATACAAATTGGGAATTATCAAAGCGCGTTGTTTTTTTACGGAATATCAACCGTTGGGGCGACGGCGTCGCAAACTTCGGGATAGGTACATCAGCTTGGGTTGGGAGGAAGGTTACACTGTGTACAAGAAACAGCGTAACTTAGGTAACGAAGCAAGAATCAACAAACGCCGACAGTTTGAAGAGGAGCTGGCGTCCTTTGGCCACCTTTGCGTACAAAAGCACCTGTGCCTAGTTGAAACGTCAAGTGAAACCTGAGAGCGACCTACCGATCATAGAGAGCTTGGACGGACAGCCGCTGATTGCAAGCGCAAGGCGCGCGGGCGCCTTGGCTACGCACTGCCTCACTGCATTTTCTAGTAAACCGGCGGCTGTTCCAGTACCGACACGGGTTACGCCAGGCTTGCTCGACAACGTACAATGTGATGCAGTCTAAGTGTATCAGCTATTCGACAATCTGACTTGTGCAATACCCCCGGACCAGACGGACTTTACCCACTAATACTCAAGTCCCTATCGAGTATTATCTCATCAGCCGCGACAAAGCTGTGCAACAAATCACTCTGAAGAATCTATCCCTAACGACTGGAAATCTTCGATAGGGAGACCGCTTCCCAAGGGTGGTGATCCTAGTAAAATAGAGAACTATGGACCGATCTGTTTGACTTCGATATTATCCCAAGTTCTTGGGAAGGTGGTGAAAAAGTGACTGTCGTCGTTCTTCGAATCGATGGACTATTAACACTAGAACGACAGGGCTTTCCTGAAGGGCGATTTCGCATCACCAACTTGATGTACGCAAACCACCAATGGGTACGAGCTCTTAATGAACAGGAGGTTGGCGGGGTGCGCATCGACTTTAGGAAGGCTTTTGACAGAGTGAACCAAGTGGTACCCCTTAGTAAACGGAGTACCTACGGAATCGGTGGCGCGTTACTTGAGTGGTTACACGAGTTTATTGTGGGGCGAAATGCTAGAGTACAGGTCAATGCCTACCTGACAGACTGGTTTCCATCGACCAGTGGCATGCCTCAAGGAACTGTACTTAGGCCACTATAATTTCTTCTTCATATCAACGATTTTCCGCAGCAGCTCCAGTCACCATATGCCCAGTTTGCAGATGAGATGGAAAGCTGGAAGATCATTGGGAACCAGGACGAATTCACTCGCCTCCAGCATGACTTAGCGCGGCTGTCTACTTAATCGACTGAAACGCAACTCCCTCTTAACGCAAACAAGTTGGAGTTTATCCGCACAACCAGACGTCCAGCCACTCGAGCATACACCTTGAAAGGCCAGTTGCTCCGCCCCAACACATCTGTCAGAGACTTAGGAGTTCTCTCGCGACATGGTATGAAATCAATAGAAAATACAGAGAACTTGTACCGTGTAGGACTTTGTATGCGCTGGGTATTAAGACTCAGTTTCTCCACATAATCCAAAGAAACCGTCCCTTGTCCATTCACTTAGTTCATTAAACTAATCCTTGCATGCAGTGCCCCAGCTTACCATCCGCTTACCCAGTGGGAAATGCAAAAGCTGCAGCAAATACAGCCTATCCAGCCCTTACAGCAGTATCCACTGAAAAAGCCCAGGATCCACTGAAAATGGTATACTGAGGCCATCTAACCATGGGTTAATTTTAGGTTCTCCAAAATTGTCATGCGCACATCATACTCCTTACTAGATTTCTAGTGTTTTCGTGCAAAATTATAGCATATTAGCCTACCTTTGCTATGCATGCCTGCAACCTGTGCTTTTCGGCCACTTCAGAAGACCCTCGTTGTTGCAGGGTATTACAGGTTTTATAGAGCATGTATAGATAGGTATGCCTATTTAGGACGTATAGCGCTTCGTTACTTTTTACATTTTCTTTTCTTTTTGTGCTATCTGCCTGCAAAGTAGAAATTCATTTTTAGCAAAAAAGAATAATTGCGTTATTCGTAGACCACCATTAAATGGCGGATAACTCGCAACCTACTGCACGCATTGTATTGTTTTCACTTTTAACGAAAGAAGCGGTTAAAACTTGTCCTAAGCTGCTCAATGGTTTGCTAATTTATGCAATATACTAGCCTTAGAAAAGGCACTATTTTTCTGAGATTTACCCAGCTTGAAATTTGCCGCTAGAAATTATTATAAGCACAAGAAACGTTTGGATATATTTTTTGTTGATTTGTATTATTATAGTGAAGCACGCCACCTTACTATGTCCACTAAAAAATTATTTTATTTTTGCTCTTCGCAGTCAGCTGACAATTCGGATAAGAAAACTACCTATCCGGAAAAGCACCAGACGGCCGTTTCGCCCTATTGGGGCTTGTCAGTGGTGCGCATCCTTCGGTCCTCTAGTGAGGATCGAACCCATGGCTGCTAGTGGTTTGTGCCAACTAGCCCGCTGCTTATGCAACTGAGCCATGGAGGACGGTAGACGACCACCACGAATTGTTAGTTAGCTGCGATATAGCCCGACCCATCCCCACTGTCACGCAGGCACCTGCCATGCAGATGACAGCGGTTGGACTTCCGGCGTCAGGATTTCACGTTTACGGCAGATATGAATCGACATAGCATTTATGGAATTCGCAGGGGGCGAATTTCTATTACCTATGAGTAGAAGGATTTTAGCGAGTATTTTTGTTGCTGAATTATCCGAATTGTCAGCTGACTGCGACGAACAAAAATACTCGCTAAATCCTTCTACTCATAGGTAATATAAATTCGCCCCTACGGATTCCATAAATGCTATGTCGATTCATAGCTGCCGTAAACGGGAAGTCCTGACGCCGGAAGGCCAACCGCTGTCATCTGCATGGCAGGTGCCTGCGTGACAGTGGGGATGGGTCGGGCTATATCGCAGTTAACTAACAATTCGTGGTGGTCGGCTACCGTCCTCCATGGCTCAGTTGCATAAGCAGCGGGCTAGTTGGCTCAAGCCACTACCAGTCATGGGTTCGATCCTCACTAGAGGACCGAAGGATGCGCACCACTGACGAGCCCCAATAGGGCGAAACGGCCGTCTGGTGCTTTTCCGGATAGGTAGTTGACTTATCCGAATTGTCAGCTGACTGCGACGAACAAAAATACTCGCTAAAATCCTTCTACTCATAAGTAATATAAATTCGCCCCTACGGATTCCATAAATGCTATGTCGATTCATAGCTGCCGTAAACGGTAATTTCTGACGCCGGAAGGCTAACCGCTGTCATCTGCAAGGCAGGTGTCTGCGTGACAGTGGGGGATGGGTCGGGATATATCGCAGTTAACCAACAATTCGTGGTGGTCGGCTACCGTCCTCCATGGCTCAGTTGCATAACCAGCGGGCTAGTTGGCACAAACCACTAGCAGTCATGGGTTCGATCCTCACTAGAGGACCGAAGGATGCGCACCACTGACGAGCCCCAATAGGGCGAAACGGCCGTCTGGTGCTTTTCCGGATAGGTAGTTGACTTATCCGAATTGTCAGCTGACTGCGACGAACAAAAATACTCGCTAAAATCCTTCTACTCATAAGTAATATAAATTCGCCCCTACGGATTCCATAAATGCTATGTCGATTCATAGCTGCCGTAAACGGGAAGTCCTGACGCCGGAAGGCCAACCGCTGTCATCTGCATGGCAGGTGCCTGCGTGACAGTGGGGGATGGGTCGGGCTATATCGCAGTTAACTAACAATTCGTGGTGGTCGGCTACCGTCCGCCATGGCTCAGTTGCATAAGCAGCGGGCTAGTTGGCACAAACCACTAGCAGTCATGGGTTCGATCCTCACTAGAGGACCGAAGGATGCGCACCACTGACGAGCCCCAATAGGGCGAAACGGCCGTCTGGTGCTTTTCCGGATAGGTAGTTGACTTATCCGAATTGTCAGCTGACTGCGACGAACAAAAATACTCGCTAAAATCCTTCTACTCATAAGTAATATAAATTCGCCCCTACGGATTCCATAAATGCTATGTCGATTCATAGCTGCCGTAAACGGGAATTCCTGACGCCGGAAGGCCAACCGCTGTCATCTGCATGGCAGGTGCCTGCGTGACAGTGGGGGATGGGTCGGGCTATATCGCAGTTAACCAACAATTCGTGGTGGTCGGCTACCGTCCTCCATGGCTCAGTTGCATAAGCAGCGGGCTAGTTGGCACAAACCACTAGCAGTCATGGGTTCGATCCTCACTAGAGGACCGAAGTATGCGCACCACTGACGAGCCCCAATAGGGCGAAACGGCCGTCTGGTGCTTTTCCGGATAGGTAGTTGACTTATCCGAATTGTCAGCTGACTGCGACGAACAAAAATACTCGCTAAAATCCTTCTACTCATAAGTAATATAAATTCGCCCCTACGGATTCCATAAATGCTATGTCGATTCATAGCTGCCGTAAACGGGAAGTCCTGACGCCGGAAGGCCAACCGCTGTCATCTGCATGGCAGGTGCCTGCGTGACAGTGGGGGATGGGTCGGGCTATATCGCAGTTAACTAACAATTCGTGGTGGTCGGCTACCGTCCTCCATGGCTCAGTTGCATAAGCAGCGGGCTAGTTGGCACAAACCACTAGCAGTCATGGGTTCGATCCTCACTAGAGGACCGAAGGATGCGCACCACTGACGAGCCCCAATAGGGCGAAACGGCCGTCTGGTGCATTTCCGGATAGGTAGTTGACTTATCCGAATTGTCAGCTGACTGCGACGAACAAAAATACTCGCTAAAATCCTTCTACTCATAAGTAATATAAATTCGCCCCTACGGATTCCATAAATGCTATGTCGATTCATAGCTGCCGTAAACGGGAAGTCCTGACGCCGGAAGGCCAACCGCTGTCATCTGCATGGCAGGTGCCTGCGTGACAGTGGGGGATGGGTCGGGCTATATCGCAGTTAACTAACAATTCGTGGTGGTCGGCTACCGTCCTCCATGGCTCAGTTGCATAAGCAGCGGGCTAGTTGGCACTAACCACTAGCAGTCATGGGTTCGATCCTCACTAGAGGACCGAAGGATGCGCACCACTGACGAGCCCCAATAGGGCGAAACGGCCGTCTGGTGCTTTTCCGGATAGGTAGTTGACTTATCCGAATTGTCAGCTGACTGCGACGAACAAAAATACTCGCTAAAATCCTTCTACTCATAAGTAATATAAATTCGCCCTTACGGATTCCATAAATGCTATGTCGATTCATAGCTGCCGTAAACGGGAAGTCCTGACGCCGGAAGGCCAACCGCTGTCATCTGCATGGCAGGTGCCTGCGTGACAGTGGGGGATGGGTCGGGCTATATCGCAGTTAACTAACAATTCGTGGTGGTCGGTTACCGTCCTCCATGGCTCAGTTGCATAAGCAGCGGGCTAGTTGGCACAAACCACTAGCAGTCATGGGTTCGATCCTCACTAGAGGACCGAAGGATGCGCATCACTGACGAGCCCCAATAGGGCGAAACGGCCGTCTGGTGCTTTTCCGGATAGGTAGTTGACTTATCCGAATTGTCAGCTGACTGCGACGAACAAACATACTCGCTAAAATCCTTCTATTCATAAGTAATATAAATTCGCCCCTACGGATTCCATAAATGCTATGTCGATTCATAGCTGCCGTAAACGGGAAGTCCTGACGCCGGAAGGCCAACCGCTGTCATCTGCATGGCAGGTGCCTGCGTGACAGTGGGGGATGGGTCGGGCTATATCGCAGTTAACTAACAATTCGTGGTGGTCGGCTACCGTCCTCCATGGCTCAGTTGCATAAGCAGCGGGCTAGTTGGCACAAGCCACTAGCAGTCATGGGTTCGATCCTCACTAGAGGACCGAAGGATGCGCACCACTGACGAGCCCCAATAGGGCGAAACGGCCGTCTGGTGCTTTTCCGGATAGGTAGTTGACTTATCCGAATTGTCAGCTGACTGCGACGAACAAAAATACTCGCTAAATCCTTCTACTCATAAGTAATATAAATTCGCCCCTACGGATTCCATAAATGCTATGTCGATTCATAGCTGCCGTAAACGGGAAGTCCTGACGCCGGAAGGCCAACCGCTGTCATCTGCATGGCAGGTGCCTGCGTGACAGTGGGGGATGGGTCGGGCTATATCGCAGTTAACTAACAATTCGTGGTGGTCGGCTACCGTCCTCCATGGCTCAGTTGCATAAGCAGCGGGCTAGTTGGCACAAACCACTAGCAGTCATGGGTTCGATCCTCACTAGAGGACCGAAGGATGCGCACCACTGACGAGCCCCAATAGGGCGAAACGGCCGTCTGGTGCTTTTCCGGATAGGTAGTTGACTTATCCGAATTGTCAGCTGACTGCGACGAACAAAAATACTCGCTAAAATCCTTCTACTCATAAGTAATATAAATTCGCCCCTACGGATTCCATAAATGCTATGTCGATTCATAGCTGCCGTAAACGGGAAGTCCTGACGCCGGAAGGCCAACCGCTGTCATCTGCATGGCAGGTGCCTGCGTGACAGTGGGGGATGGGTCGGGCTATATCGCAGTTAACTAACAATTCGTGGTGGTCGGCTACCGTCCTCCATGGCTCAGTTGCATAAGCAGCGGGCTAGTTGGCACAAACCACTAGCAGTCATGGGTTCGATCCTCACTAGAGGACCGAAGGATGCGCACCACTGACGAGCCCCAATAGGGCGAAACGGCCGTCTGGTGCTTTTCCGGATAGGTAGTTGACTTATCCGAATTGTCAGCTGACTGCGACGAACAAAAATACTCGCTAAAATCCTTCTACTCATAAGTAATATAAATTCGCCCCTACGGATTCCATAAATGCTATGTCGATTCATAGCTGCCGTAAACGGGAAGTCCTGACGCCGGAAGGCCAACCGCTGTCATCTGCATGGAAGGTGCCTGCGTGACAGTGGGGGATGGGTCGGGCTATATCGCAGTTAACTAACAATTCGTGGTGGTCGGCTACCGTCCTCCATGGCTCAGTTGCATAAGCAGCGGGCTAGTTGGCACAAACCACTAGCAGTCATGGGTTCGATCCTCACTAGAGGACCGAAGGATGCGCATCACTGACGAGCCCCAATAGGGCGAAACGGCCGTCTGGTGCTTTTCCGGATAGGTAGTTGACTTATCCGAATTGTCAGCTGACTGCGACGAACAAACATACTCGCTAAAATCCTTCTATTCATAAGTAATATAAATTCGCCCCTACGGATTCCATAAATGCTATGTCGATTCATAGCTGCCGTAAACGGGAAGTCCTGACGCCGGAAGGCCAACCGCTGTCATCTGCATGGCAGGTGCCTGCGTGACAGTGGGGGATGGGTCGGGCTATATCGCAGTTAACTAACAATTCGTGGTGGTCGGCTACCGTCCTCCATGGCTCAGTTGCATAAGCAGCGGGCTAGTTGGCACAAACCACTAGCAGTCATGGGTTCGATCCTCACTAGAGGACCGAAGGATGCGCACCACTGACGAGCCCCAATAGGGCGAAACGGCCGTCTGGTGCTTTTCCGGATAGGTAGTTGACTTATCCGAATTGTCAGCTGACTGCGACGAACAAAAATACTCGCTAAAATCCTTCTACTCATAAGTAATATAAATTCGCCCCTACGGATTCCATAAATGCTATGTCGATTCATAGCTGCCGTAAATGGGAAGTCCTGACGCCGGAAGGCCAACCGCTGTCATCTGCATGGCAGGTGCCTGCGTGACAGTGGGGGATGGGTCGGGCTATATCGCAGTTAACTAACAATTCGTGGTGGTCGGCTACCGTCCTCCATGGCTCAGTTGCATAAGCAGCGGGCTAGTTGGCACAAACCACTAGCAGTCATGGGTTCGATCCTCACTAGAGGACCGAAGGATGCGCACCACTGACGAGCCCCAATAGGGCGAAACGGCCGTCTGGTGCTTTTCCGGATAGGTAGTGGACTTATCCGAATTGTCAGCTGACTGCGACGAACAAAAATACTCGCTAAAATCCTTCTACTCATAAGTAATATAAATTCGCCCCTACGGATTCCATAAATGCTATGTCGATTCATAGCTGCCGTAAACGGGAAGTCCTGACGCCGGAAGGCCAACCGCTGTCATCTGCATGGCAGGTGCCTGCGTGACAGTGGGGGATGGGTCGGGCTATATCGCAGTTAACTAACAATTCGTGGTGGTCGGCTACCGTCCTCCATGGCTCAGTTGCATAAGCAGCGGGCTAGTTGGCACAAACCACTAGCAGTCATGGGTTCGATCCTCACTAGAGGACCGAAGGATGCGCACCACTGACGAGCCCCAATAGGGCGAAACGGCCGTCTGGTGCTTTTCCGGATAGGTAGTTGACTTATCCGAATTGTCAGCTGACTGCGACGAACAAAAATACTCGCTAAAATCCTTCTACTCATAAGTAATATAAATTCGCCCCTACGGATTCCATAAATGCTATGTCGATTCATAGCTGCCGTAAACGGGAAGTCCTGACGCCGGAAGGCCAGCCGCTGTCATCTGCATGGCAGGTGCCTGCGTGACAGTGGGGGATGGGTCGGGCTATATCGCAGTTAACTAACAATTCGTGGTGGTCGGCTACCGTCCTCCATGGCTCAGTTGCATAAGCAGCGGGCTAGTTGGCACAAACCACTAGCAGTCATGGGTTCGATCCTCACTAGAGGACCGAAGGATGCGCACCACTGACGAGCCCCAATAGGGCGAAACGGCCGTCTGGTGCTTTTCCGGATAGGTAGTTGACTTATCCGAATTGTCAGCCGACTGCGACGAACAAAAATACTCGCTAAAATCCTTCTACTCATAAGTAATATAAATTCGCCCCTACGGATTCCATAAATGCTATGTCGATTCATAGCTGCCGTAAACGGGAAGTCCTGACGCCGGAAGGCCAACCGCTGTCATCTGCATGGCAGGTGCCTGCGTGACAGTGGGGGATGGGTCGGGCTATATCGCAGTTAACTAACAATTCGTGGTGGTCGGCTACCGTCCTCCATGGCTCAGTTGCATAAGCAGCGGGCTAGTTGGCACAAACCACTAGCAGTCATGGGTTCGATCCTCACTAGAGGACCGAAGGATGCGCACCACTGACGAGCCCCAATAGGGCGAAACGGCCGTCTGGTGCTTTTCCGGATAGGTAGTTGACTTATCCGAATTGTCAGCTGACTGCGACGAACAAAAATACTCGCTAAAATCCTTCTACTCATAAGTAATATAAATTCGCCCCTACGGATTCCATAAATGCTATGTCGATTCATAGCTGCCGTAAATGGGAAGTCCTGACGCCGGAAGGCCAACCGCTGTCATCTGCATGGCAGGTGCCTGCGTGACAGTGGGGGATGGGTCGGGCTATATCGCAGTTAACTAACAATTCGTGGTGGTCGGTTACCGTCCTCCATGGCTCAGTTGCATAAGCAGCGGGCTAGTTGGCACAAACCACTAGCAGTCATGGGTTCGATCCTCACTAGAGGACCGAAGGATGCGCACCACTGACGAGCCCCAATAGGGCGAAACGGCCGTCTGGTGCTTTTCCGGATAGGTAGTTGACTTATCCGAATTGTCAGCTGACTGCGACGAACAAAAATACTCGCTAAAATCCTTCTACTCATAAGTAATATAAATTCGCCCCTACGGATTCCATAAATGCTATGTCGATTCATAGCTGCCGTAAACGGGAAGTCCTGACGCCGGAAGGCCAACCGCTGTCATCTGCATGGCAGGTGCCTGCGTGACAGTGGGGGATGGGTCGGGCTATATCGCAGTTAACTAACAATTCGTGGTGGTCGGTTACCGTCCTCCATGGCTCAGTTGCATAAGCAGCGGGCTAGTTGGCACAAACCACTAGCAGTCATGGGTTCGATCCTCACTAGAGGACCGAAGGATGCGCACCACTGACGAGCCCCAATAGGGCGAAACGGCCGTCTGGTGCTTTTCCGGATAGGTAGTTGACTTATCCGAATTGTCAGCTGACTGCGACGAACAAAAATACTCGCTAAAATCCTTCTACTCATAAGTAATATAAATTCGCCCCTACGGATTCCATAAATGCTATGTCGATTCATAGCTGCCGTAAACGGGAAGTCCTGACGCCGGAAGGCCAACCGCTGTCATCTGCATGGCAGGTGCCTGCGTGACAGTGGGGGATGGGTCGGGCTATATCGCAGTTAACTAACAATTCGTGGTGGTCGGTTACCGTCCTCCATGGCTCAGTTGCATAAGCAGCGGGCTAGTTGGCACAAACCACTAGCAGTCATGGGTTCGATCCTCACTAGAGGACCGAAGGATGCGCACCACTGACGAGCCCCAATAGGGCGAAACGGCCGTCTGGTGCTTTTCCGGATAGGTAGTTGACTTATCCGAATTGTCAGCTGACTGCGACGAACAAAAATACTCGCTAAAATCCTTCTACTCATAAGTAATATAAATTCGCCCCTACGGATTCCATAAATGCTATGTCGATTCATAGCTGCCGTAAACGGGAAGTCCTGACGCCGGAAGGCCAACCGCTGTCATCTGCATGGCAGGTGCCTGCGTGACAGTGGGGGATGGGTCGGGCTATATCGCAGTTAACTAACAATTCGTGGTGGTCGGTTACCGTCCTCCATGGCTCAGTTGCATAAGCAGCGGGCTAGTTGGCACAAACCACTAGCAGTCATGGGTTCGATCCTCACTAGAGGACCGAAGGATGCGCACCACTGACGAGCCCCAATAGGGCGAAACGGCCGTCTGGTGCTTTTCCGGATAGGTAGTTGACTTATCCGAATTGTCAGCTGACTGCGACGAACAAAAATACTCGCTAAAATCCTTCTACTCATAAGTAATATAAATTCGCCCCTACGGATTCCATAAATGCTATGTCGATTCATAGCTGCCGTAAACGGGAAGTCCTGACGCCGGAAGGCCAACCGCTGTCATCTGCATGGCAGGTGCCTGCGTGACAGTGGGGGATGGGTCGGGCTATATCGCAGTTAACTAACAATTCGTGGTGGTCGGTTACCGTCCTCCATGGCTCAGTTGCATAAGCAGCGGGCTAGTTGGCACAAACCACTAGCAGTCATGGGTTCGATCCTCACTAGAGGACCGAAGGATGCGCACCACTGACGAGCCCCAATAGGGCGAAACGGCCGTCTGGTGCTTTTCCGGATAGGTAGTTGACTTATCCGAATTGTCAGCTGACTGCGACGAACAAAAATACTCGCTAAAATCCTTCTACTCATAAGTAATATAAATTCGCCCCTACGGATTCCATAAATGCTATGTCGATTCATAGCTGCCGTAAACGGGAAGTCCTGACGCCGGAAGGCCAACCGCTGTCATCTGCATGGCAGGTGCCTGCGTGACAGTGGGGGATGGGTCGGGCTATATCGCAGTTAACTAACAATTCGTGGTGGTCGGCTACCGTCCTCCATGGCTCAGTTGCATAAGCAGCGGGCTAGTTGGCACAAACCACTAGCAGTCATGGGTTCGATCCTCACTAGAGGCCCGAAGGATGCGCACCACTGACGAGCCCCAATAGGGCGAAACGGCCGTCTGGTGCTTTTCCGGATAGGTGGTTGACTTATCCGAATTGTCAGCTGACTGCGACGAACAAAAATACTCGCTAAAATCCTTCTACTCATAAGTAATATAAATTCGCCCCTACGGATTCCATAAATGCTATGTCGATTCATAGCTGCCGTAAACGGGAAGTCCTGACGCCGGAAGGCCAACCGCTGTCATCTGCATGGCAGGTGCCTGCGTGACAGTGGGGGATGGGTCGGGCTATATCGCAGTTAACTAACAATTCGTGGTGGTCGGCTACCGTCCTCCATGGCTCAGTTGCATAAGCAGCGGGCTAGTTGGCACAAGCCACTAGCAGTCATGGGTTCGATCCTCACTAGAGGCCCGAAGGATGCGCACCACTGACGAGCCCCAATAGGGCGAAACGGCCGTCTGGTGCTTTTCCGGATAGGTAGTTGACTTATCCGAATTGTCAGCTGACTGCGACGAACAAAAATACTCGCTAAAATCCTTCTACTCATAAGTAATATAAATTCGCCCCTACGGATTCCATAAATGCTATGTCGATTCATAGCTGCCGTAAACGGGAAGTCCTGACGCCGGAAGGCCAACCGCTGTCATCTGCATGGCAGGTGCCTGCGTGACAGTGGGGGATGGGTCGGGCTATATCGCAGTTAACTAACAATTCGTGGTGGTCGGCTACCGTCCTCCATGGCTCAGTTGCATAAGCAGCGGGCTAGTTGGCACAAACCACTAGCAGTCATGGGTTCGATCCTCACTAGAGGCCCGAAGGATGCGCACCACTGACGAGCCCCAATAGGGCGAAACGGCCGTCTGGTGCTTTTCCGGATAGGTAGTTGACTTATCCGAATTGTCAGCTGACTGCGACGAACAAAAATACTCGCTAAATCCTTCTACTCATAAGTAATATAAATTCGCCCCTACGGATTCCATAAATGCTATGTCGATTCATAGCTGCCGTAAACGGGAAGTCCTGACGCCGGAAGGCCAACCGCTGTCATCTGCATGGCAGGTGCCTGCGTGACAGTGGGGGATGGGTCGGGCTATATCGCAGTTAACTAACAATTCGTGGTGGTCGGCTACCGTCCTCCATGGCTCAGTTGCATAAGCAGCGGGCTAGTTGGCACAAACCACTAGCAGTCATGGGTTCGATCCTCACTAGAGGACCGAAGTATGCGCACCACTGACGAGCCCCAATAGGGCGAAACGGCCGTCTGGTGCTTTTCCGGATAGGTAGTTGACTTATCCGAATTGTCAGCTGACTGCGACGAACAAAAATACTCGCTAAAATCCTTCTACTCATAAGTAATATAAATTCGCCCTTACGGATTCCATAAATGCTATGTCGATTCATAGCTGCCGTAAACGGGAAGTCCTGACGCCGGAAGGCCAACCGCTGTCATCTGCATGGCAGGTGCCTGCGTGACAGTGGGGGATGGGTCGGGCTATATCGCAGTTAACTAACAATTCGTGGTGGTCGGCTACCGTCCTCCATGGCTCAGTTGCATAAGCAGCGGGCTAGTTGGCACAAACCACTAGCAGTCATGGGTTCGATCCTCACTAGAGGACCGAAGGATGCGCACCACTGACGAGCCCCAATAGGGCGAAACGGCCGTCTGGTGCTTTTCCGGATAGGTGGTTGACTTATCCGAATTGTCAGCTGACTGCGACGAACAAAAATACTCGCTAAAATCCTTCTACTCATAAGTAATATAAATTCGCCCCTACGGATTCCATAAATGCTATGTCGATTCATAGCTGCCGTAAACGGGAAGTCCTGACGCCGGAAGGCCAACCGCTGTCATCTGCATGGCAGGTGCCTGCGTGACAGTGGGGGATGGGTCGGGCTATATCGCAGTTAACTAACAATTCGTGGTGGTCGGCTACCGTCCTCCATGGCTCAGTTGCATAAGCAGCGGGCTAGTTGGCACAAACCACTAGCAGTCATGGGTTCGATCCTCACTAGAGGACCGAAGGATGCGCACCACTGACGAGCCCCAATAAGGCGAAACGGCCGTCTGGTGCTTTTCCGGATAGGTAGTTGACTTATCCGAATTGTCAGCTGACTGCGACGAACAAAAATACTCGCTAAAATCCTTCTACTCATAAGTAATATAAATTCGCCCCTACGGATTCCATAAATGCTATGTCGATTCATAGCTGCCGTAAACGGGAAGTCCTGACGCCGGAAGGCCAACCGCTGTCATCTGCATGGCAGGTGCCTGCGTGACAGTGGGGGATGGGTCGGGCTATATCGCAGTTAACTAACAATTCGTGGTGGTCGGCTACCGTCCTCCATGGCTCAGTTGCATAAGCAGCGGGCTAGTTGGCACAAACCACTAGCAGTCATGGGTTCGATCCTCACTAGAGGACCGAAGGATGCGCACCACTGACGAGCCCAATAGGGCGAAACGGCCGTCTGGTGCTTTTCCGGATAGGTAGTTGACTTATCCGAATTGTCAGCTGACTGCGACGAACAAAAATACTCGCTAAAATCCTTCTACTCATAAGTAATATAAATTCGCCCCTACGGATTCCATAAATGCTATGTCGATTCATAGCTGCCGTAAATGGGAAGTCCTGACGCCGGAAGGCCAACCGCTGTCATCTGCATGGCAGGTGCCTGCGTGACAGTGGGGGATGGGTCGGGCTATATCGCAGTTAACTAACAATTCGTGGTGGTCGGTTACCGTCCTCCATGGCTCAGTTGCATAAGCAGCGGGCTAGTTGGCACAAACCACTAGCAGTCATGGGTTCGATCCTCACTAGAGGACCGAAGGATGCGCACCACTGACGAGCCCCAATAGGGCGAAACGGCCGTCTGGTGCTTTTCCGGATAGGTGGTTGACTTATCCGAATTGTCAGCTGACTGCGACGAACAAAAATACTCGCTAAATCCTTCTACTCATAAGTAATATAAATTCGCCCCTACGGATTCCATAAATGCTATGTCGATTCATAGCTGCCGTAAATGGGAAGTCCTGACGCCGGAAGGCCAACCGCTGTCATCTGCATGGCAGGTGCCTGCGTGACAGTGGGGGATGGGTCGGGCTATATCGCAGTTAACTAACAATTCGTGGTGGTCGGCTACCGTCCTCCATGGCTCAGTTGCATAAGCAGCGGGCTAGTTGGCACAAACCACTAGCAGTCATGGGTTCGATCCTCACTAGAGGACCGAAGGATGCGCACCACTGACGAGCCCCAATAGGGCGAAACGGCCGTCTGGTGCTTTTCCGGATAGGTGGTTGACTTATCCGAATTGTCAGCTGACTGCGACGAACAAAAATACTCGCTAAAATCCTTCTACTCATAAGTAATATAAATTCGCCCCTACGGATTCCATAAATGCTATGTCGATTCATAGCTGCCGTAAACGGGAAGTCCTGACGCCGGAAGGCAAACCGCTGTCATCTGCATGGCAGGTGCCTGCGTGACAGTGGGGGATGGGTCGGGCTATATCGCAGTTAACTAACAATTCGTGGTGGTCGGCTACCGTCCTCCATGGCTCAGTTGCATAAGCAGCGGGCTAGTTGGCACAAACCACTAGCAGTCATGGGTTCGATCCTCACTAGAGGACCGAAGGATGCGCACCACTGACGAGCCCCAATAGGGCGAAACGGCCGTCTGGTGCTTTTCCGGATAGGTAGTTGACTTATCCGAATTGTCAGCTGACTGCGACGAACAAAAATACTCGCTAAAATCCTTCTACTCATAAGTAATATAAATTCGCCCCTACGGATTCCATAAATGCTATGTCGATTCATAGCTGCCGTAAACGGGAAGTCCTGACGCCGGAAGGCCAACCGCTGTCATCTGCATGGCAGGTGCCTGCGTGACAGTGGGGGATGGGTCGGGCTATATCGCAGTTAACTAACAATTCGTGGTGGTCGGCTACCGTCCTCCATGGCTCAGTTGCATAAGCAGCGGGCTAGTTGGCACAAACCACTAGCAGTCATGGGTTCGATCCTCACTAGAGGACCGAAGGATGCGCATCATTGACGAGCCGCAATAGGGCGAAACGGCCGTCTGGTGCTTTTCCGGATAGGTAGTTGACTTATCCGAATTGTCAGCTGACTGCGACGAAAAAAAATACTCGCTAAATTCCTTCTACTCAGAAGTAATATAAATTCGCCCCTACGGATTCCATAAATGCTATGTCGATTCATAGCTGCCGTAAACGGGAAGTCCTGACGCCGGAAGGCCAACCGCTGTCATCTGCATGGCAGGTGCCTGCGTGACAGTGGGGGATGGGTCGGGCTATATCGCAGTTAACTAACAATTCGTGGTGGTCGGCTACCGTCCTCCATGGCTCAGTTGCATAAGCAGCGGGCTAGTTGGCACAAACCACTAGCTTAGTACTTTGGTACTGTGTTGCATATATTAGCATCCTTTAATGAGAGTTGTTTACCAAACCTACTTCTCCCACGTTGTTTATCTATTTCATTAGCAACTACCTCAATTTCAAGTTCAAGTGGGACTGGAACAATAGGATAAATACCGTAAGTGGACAGCCTCTAAGTGCTGGCGAACTTACCAAGCGGCTTCATCAACCAGCACCTACGAAAGCTATCGAGCGGTTAGAAATAAATGTAAGCATCATCTTAGAACTGTTCGTCTTCAGTACGAAGAGGATTTGGCTAACGCAGCCGTAAAAAACCCAAAGAAGTTCTTTGCTTACGTAAAGAGACGTAGCGGTACAAACTCGTCTATACCGGCTTTACTACCAGCGGACGGGACCCATGGGCATACCGACTACGATAATGCCTGTATACTTAGCGAACAGTATACTGGTGTCTTTTCTCATGAGGCCTCTCTACCTCAAGTTGAGCTGGTCACTAAAGTTCCGGAGGATTCTTGCGTAACTGAAATAAGCATAACGGAGACACAAGTCTTCAGGCTATTGCAAGGGCTAAATCCTTCCAAAGCTTCTGGCCCTGATTCAATTCATCCGAAGCTGATGCATGAATTGGCCGCTGAGCTAAGTGGCCCTCTGACATGCATGTTTACAATATCACTCGACATCTGTGCCTTACCTTCTGAATGGAAGAAGGCAATCATCTGTCCGATTTTTAAGGGCGGGGACAGAGTTCTGCCCGCGAACTATCGGCCTGTCAGCTTAACAAGCGTAGTAGTTAAGTTGTTTGAAAAATTGGTCAGGGATTCGGTGGAGCATCACCTGATTAAGTTTAGCCTTCTCAGTGCGGCCCAGCACGGATTACGTAAAGGATTTTCATGTCTGACAAATTTGCTTGTAGCTCGTGAAAGCTGGGCTGCGGCAGTAGACAACGGCCACGCCATCGACGTGCTTTTCGTTGACTTCTCGAAAGCCTTTGATACTGTCCCACATCAGCGACTCTCATTGAAGTTGAGATCGTATGTGATATCTGGAGCCGCTCTTAAATGGGTTTCTGCTTTCATAGAGGGCAGAGAACAGTGTGTACGCGTGGGGCGTAGCCTTTCGCTTAGACAAGCTGTTCTTAGTGGCGTTCCGCAGGGCTCGGTTCTAGGGCCGTTGCTTTTCGCAATTTATGTCAATGACCTACCCGAGGAGCTTGGAGTACCGTCGCTATTGTTTGCTGATGACGTCAAGCTCCGGAATATTGTGGATATCCCTGGCGGCTCTGAGGCAATTCAGAGTGCTTTGGATAGGCTCTGGGATTGGTCAACCTTATGGTTGATGCCCATAAATCAGGCGAAATGTTCTGTCCTCCGCATTGGAGGTGCTAGTCCCCCACGCGCTATGTAGTTGGTGGAAGTGAACTCCCTGTTGTCATTCAGCAGGTTGATCTAGGTATCACCCATACCTCCTTGCTTCACTCTGGGGAAAATTGGAGGAAGGCTGCTTGTAGAGGGTTCCGTATGATGTGGTTTATTCGCCGCTCCTTCGGTGTCCTAACGGCCAATATCTTTGTGAAGCTGTTCTCAGCTTTCGTGCGACCTCACTTAGAGTACTGTATCCAGGCTTGTCCACCTTGTCTTGTAAGGGACAAAATGGAACTGGAGAGGGTTTTGCGAGTGGGTACAAGGTTAGTGCAAGGATTACGGGGGCAAACGTATCCAGAACGTTTGCTTAGCTTGGGTATGTACTCAATGCACTACCGCAGAATTAGAGGAGACTTGATTCTCACTTACCGTATCTTAACGGGTAAGATCGGTCCAGATTTATCCTGGCTATTTAGTCCCGCCAAGCTGCCTAGTCTCCGAGGTCACCCGTTGAAGCTGCACAAACAGCGTTCTGACCGGATAAGGACGGAAACTCGCTTGTCGCGTCGAGTTATTGAACGTTGGAACTCGCTTCCAGCGCACGTGGTTAGGGAGTCTACGGTAGAGGGTTTCGAGCGTCAATTAGATGCTCTAGGGTGGCAGTACCAAATCTTCCCCTTCTCCTAACCGACTTGTATCTTCAACTTCCCCTTCGTTCTTTTTTAATCTTCTTCTCACCTTGGTATTATCATTATTTAGCTGACATTCCTCCTTTTCTTTTCTTAACTTACCCTTCACTCTTTTACTTCACATAAACCGGCCCGGCAGGGACTGCTGGGCAGGAAAATGTGTGCAGTAATTGGTTGGACAGGATGTGATGCGGTCTTTGTTTTAGGCTTCTCAACATCTCAAGCAGGCCTGTCAATTCCCGATCCAACGATACGCAAAAGAAGGAACATTCACGGGATTATCCTATCGTTTCGGTCCCAACTGAACTTGAACTTGAACTTGAATATACAGATAGCTCGATGTATTCCGCTCACAGCGACGGTTAATTTTCTGTCAGTGCAATTAAGCCTTGAGTTCACTGAATTGTAGATAGCAGAAGAGAGGCCCCGTGAAATCTTCTTCACTTCGTCGTGAACCGATTTATCTAACGGTGTCTAGACAGCTGCTGTATTACTTTCATTACTTAACATTTCACTGTAACCTGATAACTTCTATAACCCTTTTAGGCATCATAATACAACCACAGAGCTTTCCAGAATATCGATCAGAACTTTCTCAATGCGAAACGGATCCCACCAGTGCAACAATCATTTTGACTGTCAATAAGATATTCACAGCTGCCAGAGATATACCAGCTTATGGCATCCTTTTCCAAAGAAGGAACAATGATATTGTGTGATTTCTACCTACCAGATAGTAACTCAACGTCCTTCTCCTTTGTTGACATCGTTCATTTTTGTGCCAACGGTTACCAATAGTAATCGTCATATTGGTGCATTCAAACACACATTTTTAGGTTAAGCTGACTAGAAAATACCAATCTCCACGCAATTCTATACACGTCCATGCAGCCAATAGGATAGCTTCGCCATCTTGAATTCACACCGTTTGTCTTGCCACTAGTGGCCAGCTCATCCGTTAAGCAGATATACTTGTTATAGTTTACCCTTATGTTCTCCAGCTAACTACGCCAAATTGCCCTCCGTTACTAGCTTATTTTATAATTTTATAGTTTACTGTTACTGGAAATCTTTACAAACCACTTCGGTTTCGACGTTTCTGATACAGTCGCTTTTCTTCACTCTTTCCATTAACCCACCCTTTATCGGGACCCCGAATCTACCGAAAATGGCTAATAGAGCTGGAATGAAGGTCGGTAAGAGGCGTTCCTACAGCTTTGGGGTACGGCGAGTGGAAGCTGCACAAACGGACGCTTGTGAAATGGAACAGCAGATAATATTGAGAAGCATGGTGATCAAAAGTAAAATCCATCTACTGTATCGCGAAATACGTCGCAGCCTGCTCACAATTGGCAGGCAGCCGAAACAACCGTTTATGGACCTATCATGTGCTCCAGCAGCCGTTTACGCTGTCCTGGTGCGGTACTCTTGACCATGGAGTGCTCCAGGCAAGAAGTATGTGAAAGAAATAGTGTTAAGGTAACTGAACCTAATTTTCCAAGCCACGGGAAACGTGTATCCTTGCAAGTTAAGGAATGATTTGTCCGGGTAGTAAGTTGTAATAACGGGTAATACTCTTTCACTCAAATTCAGATAAGGGAACATTGTGCCGCGTGTTATATTATTGTTGCAACGATAAACAATTCATTGTGTGCTTGACGTCGTACCTGTGAAAATCTCGGGAAAGAGCTGCAAGAAACGGACGGCCGCACATTTGCAAACGAATCTAATGCATCCGGAACGCAGTCGTTCCATTGCAACCATGACTGAACTATTACACCCCTATATCATTTAGGTAACGGTTGCATGATATAGAGTATAATAGTTCAGTCATTGTTGAAATTGCTCGACTGCGTACCGGATGCATTGCTTTCGTCTGGCTGTGTGGTGGTCCGTTTCTTGCCTTTTCCCAAAATTTACACAGGTACAGCGTCAAGTACGCAAGGAATTGCTCATCATTGCGACGATAATATACTAGGAGGCACAAACTTCCCTTAGCTGGACATAAGTGGCAGATTATCAGCCGTTTATACAACTAACTAACCCGAAATTATGCGTTGGCTTGCGAGGATACAATTTTCCCGAGGCTTGGACAATTACTTTCAGTTAGCTTAACACTATTTCTTTCACATACTTCTTGCCTGGAGCACTGCTTTTGACTTCCGAGGGCACATTCATCTGCAGATACAAGGTCAGAACAACTAGTCATCCTGAGCTCTTCAATCCGCTTTGTCTGCTCAATTTGCCGTGGTTGCCTATATTTCCAAGCAATTTTCCCACTGAGTTCTGGAAGATCTTTGATTTGCTTTTAAGAACCATATCCTATCCTTCCTGCTTCAGCTTATTTCAATGCATTCCCCTCGGACACTTCGCGTGGTTCACCAAATGATCAGCACCACATATACAAAAGCTGGTTAATTCTTGACCTACCAATCGGGTACAGACATTCCTTCAAAACGGGACAGGACCCAGGAACGCACTAGTCACTCGCCTAACGCATCAGCCAAAGATAACTTGGCTGCGAATAACCGAGCGAGTAAACCTTCAACAAGAAGCATAGCCAATTACACCTTGCCATTCAATGGATCAGTGGCAATGTTTCAGGACGTGGGGGGTTTTCTCTTGACAGGCGTTCTCCCTATAAAAGCCACAAATGTCCGTTTAACGACACTGCAACGTGGCGAGTGTGACTCGCCACCGATTAAAGTCACAGCCCATTACCTCACACTGACAGGTCGACTAACGTCACCAGTTTAGATACCCTCGTTACACTGTAACTTTACATCTGCATATACTGTCGTCTATTCTTTCTAGGAGTTCATGCATATCCTGTTGCCACTTTTCTTTCCAGGATATCACCGTTGATTGTTGCATTACGTGAGCACGAACGCAGTCTATTGTCATTCCTCTCTTAATCATTCCCTTCACTGAGCTTCTAATTGATCATTCAGGCTTCTTAATCTATTATTAGCTGAGGTACGATTGCAATATATGCCAGACCGACTGTGCCTCAACAACCGGGTCCCGACCACGCGAAAGCCCAATTATTGTTTCACATGTTCACCATTGTACAGTTTCAAGCATGAATTTGTGAACAATTTTCTACTGCCGCTGTTACATTTGTCATAAATGTCTGTAAACTTGCATCCACCTGATCATGCTTCCATGGGCTTGACTCGCATAGTCGAAAATAAACTAGTTATTTATTTATTAAACATCATTATTACTCATGCAACAGCATGATGTTTCTACCGACGAGCGCTGGCCTTTTGTCTCTCAGCAATACCGCCGAATCGTCTTTGACCACCTGCATGAAACCTCACACCCGATCCACCGTCAAGCTGGATACTGATGGCTGTAGTTGGCACAACCTGCACTCCTTTATCCAGCAGTGAGCCAAACCCTGTATCACTTGCAAAAGCAACCAGACACACTTTTTACGATTACCGTCCCCAGCAAATCTGCACTTCCCGACGCTCGTTTCAATGTACTCCTTGACATCGTTGGACCCTTGCCTCCATCTAACGGTTTTGCTTACTTATTGCCACGTGTTTAGCAGTACACGTATTGGCCACGTGTCATGTTTTTACGTGATTTGGCTACAGAAACTATGGCGCAGACCATCAAAGAGAATACGATTGCCGTCTTTTGCAAGCAAACCACTAGTACTACCAATAGAGAGACCCGATTCAATTGGCCTTGTTCCGTGACCTGAACCGCTTGCACGGTTGTTCGCACCTATGGACAACCGCCTATCACCCAGCTGCTAATGGCATGGTTGAACGTTTCTATCACCAAATTTAAACTGCACTTACTGCTTCACAGTCGAACGCACAGTGGTCAGCAGTCTACCGATTACCTTGCTTGGTATTCATAACACCATTAAAGAAGACATTGGTGGTTGTCCCGCGGAGTTGGTCTTTGGCACTATTCTCAGACATCCGGGATAAAAGATGCTAGACTCAAGGGTTACTGGAGAAGGTGATCCGACCTTATACGTCACATGCCCGGGGCAGCACTTCTGTTCAATTCGTCCAGCAGCAGCAACTAATCCCCGGAGTCAACAGGTACAACCAGATTTGCGCACCTGCCCCTACCTTCTCCTTCGTGTCGTTTCCGTCCATAAACCTCTGACACCGCCTTACAAGGGTCCCTTAAGGTTGTTGCCAGGAAAGCAAAGTACTTCATGCTGGATAGAAATGGTTATCAGGATACGCTGAGTATTGACCGCTTGAAGCCGGCTTACATAGAGACGCGACCACTACCGAACCTCACGGAAATACCTGTCACCGACCCATCCAACTTCCCTAGTACGCTTTAGTCCATGGGGGACAGTTCTGTTCCCTCTTCTGCACCCCAAGCTGCACACGGCACAACCTCGAACTTGCATCACCGAACAAGCTTCGGTCGTACAGTTCTTCTCCTTTTCAGACTAAGATAAATGAAACGAGTATCGAGCCTTCGTCTCAGTGCCATTTGCGCTAGGGGGAATTCTGTAGCTACTGCACCTATTTTGCTTCCCAACTGTACCTTCCTATATCCATTTCCATCAGTTATTGTAGTGTTGTTTTCTTTGATCAACTACCGATAGAAGAACTTTTCGGGTTTCGATTCGCCTTCTGGTTGCGGCCACACTTGTTGTGCTGTTGATCGTCGTCGGCCTGCAAGGCTCTTTTATCGATCATCAGACTTAGGGCGTCGAACTATTGTGCTGACTGTTTCGTCTCCAGACCGGATAATGCGACTAAATGACGGCATAACGAAGATCGTGCTTATCTTAGATCAGGGCAGGTATTCCTATATTATTGATTGGGAGTTCATTTTAGGTAGTTAAGCCCTTTTAGTTTGGCCTTTTCACCAAAGTCGACGGTTTGTAGCTTCATTTTTATCTGTAAAAGAAGCTATCTAAATGCAGGACGCCTTCTGCTACCATATGGTAGATGGTAAATCTCAGCCAAGCTATCGCTCTTTAGCTCTTTACTGATCTGTGGACGATGCTATTTAGATTCCCGATGTTTGTTGTTGCCATTTTATAGCTGGTCCATCGCTTCCAAGCCAGCCGTTGCTAGCTCCATTCCAAACTGGGTACGGTGGTACCTCGTTTCACTTAGTCTAAGGGCACAATTTTGCACGTTTCCGATGTAAGTTAAGCCCTTGCTTAACAGCTCGATTCGGATCTATGGACGAGGCTAAATAGTAGCACCTAAACTGCGGGGACCATTTTGTAAATAGTCTAGCTCAGTTATGTCATTGCCTGGTGTCTCCAACATGACCTACGGACGGTGCTACATGGGTGCCCGAAGCCGTTCACTACCCTTTTTTAAAACGTCTATCCCAGCCAAGCTATTCTTGGTAGCTCTATTCAGACCTTTGTACAATTGTACACAGGAGTACATGGGCCGACGAAACGCTGTATAATTAGTCTATCAGAGTTAAGTCCTCGCTTGACAGCTCCATTCGTATCTGCTCAGGAAGCAACTTAGATTAACGAAGCCTGCTGCTACCATGTTATAGATGGTCCATATATGCCTAGCCATCTGTGGGCAGCTCTAAGCTGAACATTGTACGATGCTACCTAGACGCAAGCTAATGTAACCACTTTCTAAATGGCCTATCTAAGTTAACCCACTGCTTGGTAGCTCAGTTCTGATCAGTGGACGAGGCTACCTAGTATCATCTAGCCGGTTGGAATCACTTTGTAAATGATATATCACAGCAAAGCCATCGCTTTGTAGCTATTCTAAAGTTTGTTTGATGGTTCCTAGTTTCCCTTAGCCTAATGCAACCCCTTTGAAATTGGCCCAGCTCGGTTAAACCATGGCTTGGCAGCTCCAAACTTGTCTGTGGACCATGTTACATTGAATCACAATACCGACGCAACCGCATTACATTTGGTCTATCTCAGCGAGGCCAGCACTTGGTAGCTCTACTGTTTCTTTTGGACGATGCCAGCTGGCTTCCCCAAGGCTAATGAAGCTGCTTTACAATTGGGCTACCTTGGCCAAGCCAACAAGCCATCCATCCGTTCAGTAAGTTGGTCATATAATAGATATTTATTATATTGCTCTTCTAGATAGACGGTAAGCACTGAACTTTTGCAATCAACCGTGAGATGCCTTCTCTGTAATGCATTCCTCTTTGCATTCCCTTTATGCATACACTAAATGGTTTCCCATTAATAACGGTATAACCACCACTTGGGTGTCCTTGCGCTGCACAAGCGCGATAACTCAAATCTCAGTGATCTGGTGTATGACCGGTTCGCCTTACACTGCGTCACATGTTTATGCCCACGTCGTATGGGACTGAACCTTCACGACAGATAGGTTTTGCATTCTTTTAATAACTGTCCCTTCCTGGTATTTATGATAACGGCATGTACAATGTATAACTTATTGATGCTTCAACCCCTAACTGGCTGTATAGCCCACGTACTTTACGTACATAAACGCTTTTAGCTGCATCCTCGGCTGTCACTACGCACCCGCTTGATGCTAACATATCCCGAGAGAGGTTACCCGCCGGTCAGTATGCGAGCTTCTTAGCTGGAAACAGCAATCAAGCTAGCAAGCAAGAGCAACACGCTTCCTAGCAAACCACCTATCAACCTAAGTACAAAGTAGCATATGGTTATATAATAATTCGCACAACGTGCAACAGACACAGTGGATATCTCAGGGTCAGTGAACGGTCGCCTCTGCGGGGTGGTCGCTTTGACCCTTCAAACACAATGTGGACCATCCGTCGCGGGCCAGCCTTCTGCGAGACCAGGTGATGAAACCTGATACAGCTGGTGTGGCAGAACCAGGCAAAGGGATTCTAGCAGGCTCCCATCTGGGTCCTCCCTTAAAATGTCAAAAAAGGTAACGCACAGATTCCATGCGAAGACATCTACCTCCGGTTATGATCATGAAAACTAAAAAACGGCAGTGTCGGTTAATGGCATGTAGAACATGCGATGGATACCGACACGAATGGCGTACCTATAAAGGAGTAACAAATGTAGGCATACGTGGAATAGCACACATATCTGTTTGTAAAACATTTTGCGTTTTTTGGGTTTTGAAAATCTTTGTGCGCGTTTTGGTTTTCAAAACCTTTTGTATTTTTCAGCCATTTCATCATTGTCACTCCCAATCAGCAGGCTTAGGTTAATCTGCAGAAGCACCAGCCGCCGGCGTTAGGACCTTCTAGGTCTCGTCAGTGGTGCGCCTCCCAGCGGGCCTCTGCCGGGTTCCACCCCCATGACTTCAGGATGCCAGCAGCTAGGACCACTGAGCCATGGGCGACAGCCACGGACCTGCGTCATTGACAGTTATCTATGATATAGCCCACTCATCTTCCATTGTCATGCGTTACGCACTGCACAGAGGACAATGGCTAGCCTCACGAGCTAGGACTTTCCGCATAGCGCCTATGAACCACATAGGACTTAAAATTTATACGGACAGATATTACTGTACTGATGAGTAATAGTGAGGATATTGGTATAATTCAGCTAATTCATCATTGTCAAAACATTTTGTGACATCCGCTTTCTGAAGCATGCATTCACCTCTCAGTCGTCCCATTTGGTTCGTTGACAGTCCACACACTGGTGCAACTCATCTGGGTCTCGGATGTCCGCGCAGTCTCCATGGCACCAATGCTTGCAGTCGCATCATTGAACCCAATTCACGTCCACGTGCAGGGAATGCCGTTGATAGTTACCGAAAATGTGACTAGGATTGAAATCGTGCGATCCCTGCGCCGACGCCCGCTGCTCTCTCGGCAAACGGTACACCACTGCGGTTGTAGTTCGCATTTGTCGCAACTTCGTCTTCTGTTAAGGATTAAACACGATTACTATGTCCAACCATTCAATTCGCTACTGGCGAGACTCTGCTTTCATTTGGATGGCGCTGCTGGTAATCTACTCTGTGACGTTGACTGCTCACGACGAACAGCAGTATCCTCATCCGCCGCCGGTTTATCTATGGAGATATCCACACGTCTCCGTTTATTCCCACAACGGGAAACTGTATTCGCGAGTCGACCAGTGGTTCGTAATTGCCCGATGGTGGGATTCTTAGCCAGTATTTCTAAATCAGGCCCCTCACAAAGACGCCCGGCGAACTCCATCAGAGCGCGCATCTGTTTACGGAAGTGGGAAAAGCCCGTTGCGTTTAACCGATAGCTGTTTCCTTCCCAACAGTTTCACTACTGGCCCTGTGGAGCTGGATGCACCTCCTGGTACTTTTGTTCATCAGGCTGGGAAACGTGCCCTGGTGCTTGCGCGGGTGCAAACCAGGGACTTTCCTGGAATAGGTATTCTTATGGATGGTCGCTTAGACAGCACACCACTGGGCATGAACGCACGGCAAATTCCTATGTCCGGTAAATGCACATCAGCCAACCGAGGCGCCTGCATATTTCACCTGGAAGGACCGACCGCGGAAAGTGCGCACATTCCCATGCTTGTCACAAAGTGTACCGATAGGTGCTTTGGCAACACATTAATGGGATATGTTTCCAAGGAACACAAAACCTTGGTTAACCAACGTGCATATGAGGAGGTTTCGACCACACACATGTGAGCTTTCGCTAGGCGACTTCCTTTGCCTGGTCTGATTCATGGTTCCTTCGTAACACCTGCTTAAACGATTGTAGGTCACATGACCTAAGGGATAAATCGTGTTTCAGTTGCTTGTTCGCCAACTCCACTCCGTTCGTGGTGAAGTTGCCCAAAGTTTGTACGCCATTTAAAATGTGTCCAGCCTAGTTTTCCGTGTTGAGGAGCCAAGTGCTATTAAGATACCTAAACGCCTCGCTTCGATCACCGATGACAGCAGGCAGTTTGTTGAATTTTGGTTGGCTTTGTGTATACACCAAATTAATCAACTCGCGCAACTTTCCTGCCGTCCGTAGCTTTGCAACCTTTAAATGCGCGCAGCGCCTACGCATGTCGCTTAGTACGTGGAAGCGGCAAAACATCAAATATGATTTGAAGGCATTCATTTGTGCTAAGCAGCGAGCTGGCACCAGTGTCCTTGCTGTAAGAGCTTTTGCTAAATGCTCCGTCATTCGCTGCACCGCATCCTGGTAACCAAGCTCACTTTCGTTAGACACGAGGACATAGAAGAAATACAACTAAACAGTGCCAATGCATTTGCAATTGCTAACGATGAACCTATATTTTGCCAACTTCCATGCAAGAGCATCGGATAAATGTAAGCATTGATCTGAACCCTTTAGGGTGCAGCCTCTAGCAGGTCTAGAAATATACCTATTTATTTATTTATTTATTTATAACCGAAGCCGCTTTCCGCAACTAGCATAGCGAGCCATAGCAAGTAAGCACCTTGGTTGTGCTGATGTGCAATGTCTGCCAAGATGAAATGACAGGAGCGATTACATAATGTTATAAAGCTTCGTGATCCGGTATGTCACGTACCTCTTCCCTCTGCATCAGCCTCCTCACGCGAACGGCTTCGTTCCCGAGCTTTATTTGAGCGTGCAGGTTAAGTATAGACCTGACGACTACACGCTTCAAAAGCACTTGAAAGGTGAGAAACGCAAAATCTCTTATGTCACGCGTACTCTTAAAACACTGCATGAACTCGAAAACCTGCTCCTTCTCCTCTTGTGTGAGCCTGCGAGTACGCACGTATATCCGTGGTTTTCCAACGTAAAAATTATGGCTATGCATAGATTAAGCCGTTAGCTTAAACGAACCACCAACAAAACGAAGTATGCCACGAGCGACATAATTGCTGTCTCTGTACCTAAATGCACAGCTTTAGCGGATCAATGAAATCACATACCGGCGGCTTTCAACGCTTCCAATGGGCATTAATACATACGTATTTCACTTATAAATATGCCATCTTCGGTAGCACAATACCATGTTTTTAGCGGCATCAACCGGCAGGTCCAGCATTTTACCTGAAAAATGGCGTGCAGGATTGACGACTTAAATGCTAAGAAATCTTTCCTGCAAGCTAAAATTGCTCCATATTCCATCTTCACCGGCTGCTTAAATAACTGATCATCGTCCACCAAACGTTATGCTGCTGACCTTGAGCTACTTCAGCAGTAATCCCTCTCTACATCCATTGTAGCCAATCCTTGGCGAACTTGATGTACCGGGCATCCATGGCGCTGCAATGTATGGAGGGGCACCATAGCGCCTTCTCTAAAGTGCAGCTCGACAAACTCGTCAAGTAAAACAATCATTGCAACTATTTCCAATTTAATCCTCTTTTTACCGTTTCTATCGGTTTCCAAACAAGCTGGTTGCGACTTTCTCCTTTACTTGGAGTTTCTCTTGTTAATTTGCCAGACACAGCCGGTAGGAAAATTGTCCACTACAGGCGCAAACCATACAGCAAGCACAGCAGTGTCGTCGAACATGGCGCCTGATAACCAATTAAACCTCCTCCAATTCTGGTCATGTAAAACAGCGTGCAATGCACTACTAAAGCTAATATGACATACCATTTCTTGTAGATACTTATGTACTTATTACCACATATAGTTTTCACTTCCATTTATGAAAGCTGAAACTTTAAGGCTGGCGCACCATAACGCAAACTCCCTCCAGGCCTATTTCTTAATGTAACGATTGATCAAAACTAGGTTGGTGCGTGGTTGAATTTGAATAGTAGCTATGGCAACCCCTATCTTCCATCTGCCTTGCAGAAAGTCTTACCTGCGCAAGTACTGAAGAATAATGAGAACCTGTAGAGCACAGTCGACTAGCCTACGTGTTGCGTAATAGAAGTTATGTCTCAATTCTTGATGTTCCCCCTTGTCTGTAGGTTATAATTGGCGACCCTGCCTAGTTACAAGATCGCTACAGAAATTAACGAATCTAACTGAAGATGGAAAGCACAGGTTTGTTACTGCTCCCGGAGTACGAATTTCTGTCGCCTTGGAATTACCGTCACCTGCTTTGCAGAAGCTGCCTACGAATCCGCTACCGACCGTGTCCACACCCCCGCTACCGCCTCCAAAACATTTGCACCGTGCAAGCCTTACTCAAGATGGAAAAACGAGTACGGCTTTACCTAAAGAACTTTCCTGTTACGCAACACGGTACCGTCATTAAGGGACTGCTCTCAAGGGAGGCTTTCAATATCGTGGCGGATACTAAGCTGCTGGAAGAAACAGTCGCCTAGGAAACATTGGTCTCCCTTCAGCTCTTACTGGACCGGCCTGGAATGCCCAGTGAACTTCGGCGAGAGTTCCACGCCAGATACCAGAGGCCTAAAGAAGCCCTGGGAGCCTGAGTAACGATCTACGCAGGATGAGAGAAACGACTTTTGAGGAGGAATCGCGCGGCTGGATTTCGCTAATGAACACTTTAACCATGAGTTTGTTGTTTCCGATAGAATGCAGTTTGTCGCTATCATTGGTATGGACTTTCTGAGCCATTTGAAATGCCGACTGGATTTGGGAACTTCTCAGTTGATTACAGCTAAGCGTACCATGTTACTTAGACCTTGCAGCTATGGTGTTTTGGAAGCTTTTGCGATGTATGAAAACACTACCGACAGCGAGCAGTGCAGAAATACGTGTGTCCGTTCCCTCGACCTGCCTACTGACGAGCAGGTAGGGAAATACTCAGTGAGGTGTTGCGGCAACCTACAGAGGCATCCGCGTGATCAGCCGATGAGCTAGGTCGAACCAACTTGGTGAAGCATCGGATGGGTACTGGAAACGCAACCCCGATTAAGGCTCATGTACGACAGATTCCATTCCACTGGTAAAACGAAATGCAGAGCCTTATTGACGAACTGTTGTGCTAGTGAGGAAAAACGGCCGTAGTTTTTGGTCATGTGTTGACTATGGGCGACTAAACGGAGTCACTTGAAAAGACGCCTTCCCCTTCCAAGCATCGATGATCTCTTCGACGCACTCTGAGGTCGGCCTATTTTATTACGTTAGATCTGGTGTCCGGTTATTGGTAAGTAGATGTCGAAGAGAGTGACAGAGCTTGGACAGCCTTTGTAGTTCCTTCAGAGCTTTATGAGTTTCAAACAATACCTTTTGGTCTATCGAGCGCTCCTGCAAAATTTCAGCGCCTTATGCAGAAAGCGCTTTATGATCTAATTCCTCACATTTGTCTCGCTTATCTGGAAGACGTCATCGTACGTGGCCGAAATGCTAACGTTGTTGATCACGGAAGGCCTGCAACTGCAACCAAAATGATGTTAGTTATTACAAGAAGAAGGTACCCAGCTCGGGCACATTGTCTCTAAGGCACGCATCCAAACAGATCAACGCAGGACAAATCTTGTAAAAGCGCGGCCAGCCCCAACCAATGTAGAGGAGGTACGCCGTTTCTTAGGGTTGGCGTCATACTACCGTCGGTTCCACAAAGGTTCCTCCGAAGTCGCAGCCCTGTTTCACGCGCTGCTGCAGTAGAGTCGCAGTTTCGAGTGGACTGAAGAATGCCAAGCAAGCTTCGATCAAGGGCGCGAGTCGCTTTGTACCGCCCCAGTGTTAAGCTTTCCCGACTTGTCCCCACAAGCTGGGGAGTTTCCTTTGGACACTGATGCCAGTGATCAGGCCATTAGAGCACCTTTGTCACAGAAAGGACAAGGTGGCATCGAGTGAGTAATTTCCTACAGTACTAGCACCCTTAGATTAAGAGAGCAAAGTTGCTGACCTACAAGGAAAGAAAGGTTGGCATTAGCTTTTTTTACAAAAGGTCGGCATTACCTGTTAGGAAGAAATGTTGTGGCTGCAGAACCTCAGCTACCCTGAGGATCAGCTCGCTCGATGGCAAGGGGAGCTACAAAAGAACGAGTTCAACTGATATTATCGGCCTGGGTAACAATACGGCAACGAGGACGCACTATCGAGTATTCCTTTTTGAGGTCACGGAAAATGTCCTTCCTGCACTAAGCAAACCTAGTATCCCTAGTCAACCTACCCCAAGCCACGTATGGTCATTTAGAAGAAGCACGGGTTTCGGACCCAGATATATCACTTACCTTCCACGCGCGACGCTTGGGAAGGGACAAACCAGCTCCAAAAGAAATGGAAGGGAAAAGCTACGAAGCTCGGTGCTTATTGTCGAGGTAAGTTAAGCTCGCCATCGAAGAGGGGTTTTGGTCTTCGATTTCGGTCCGACTTACCTGAGAAGGAGCTCAGTTCCGCAGGCGTTACTTACGGAATTGCTGTCTGAACTGCACCAACAGCTGGGACAAGCTGGGATCAATAAACTCGAGTCGGCGGTGCGCCGACGATTCTTCTGGCCGCATCAACGTAGAGACGTCAATTTCTACGAAGCTTGCGAAAGAGACGCGACGTTCAACAATCCGTGAATGACTTACAGGGCACCGCTGCAATCAAGGACAGCGGGGTGCCCGAACGAAATGGTTGGAGTAGACTTGTTGGCCTGCTACCACAAACGCCGAAGGGAATCGCTACACCCTAGTCACGGTAGGCTACTTTACCAAATCATGTGAAGCTGTGCCAATAGCACAGGCTGACACTGCCACCGCGCAACCGCGATGCCCAACCACTGGGTTTGCTAATGGGGATCACCCGGGCAATTGCATTCCCCTAGGGGGTCATGTTTTGAAAGCTCACTGGTACAAGAGATGTGCAGAGCCCACAGAATCTATAAAACGCGAACAACGGCTTACCACCCACAAGGGAACTGGCAAGCTGAAGGCACGAATCGGTCACTGGTCACTCTTGATAGCCTTCGTTGAACAGAACATATACGACTGGGATACGTTGTTGTCTAGATGTTTTGGTCTACAACAGTACGGTCCACTCGTCTACCGGGCAAACGCAGTCGTTTATGTAGACAGGTCAAGAAGTTCGACCGCCCTCGTATGTCGGATTGCCGATTTCCCAACAATTGTACCCGTCGGTGGCAGGGTACTTCAGTAAGCTACTTGACTCCGTTCGACACAGACACGAAGCGGGACGCGTTCACTTGGCGGACGCGCAACGGCGACAGATAGAATACTACGACAAGATGGTTTTCGGTGTCCCGCCGAAAGCAACCGACCTCGTATGGTTGCAGCATGCACCAGCCTGCGGAATACCAGCAAAGCTGCACCGTGAGCGTGCAGGCCCTTACGTGGTGGACCGAATAATATCGGATCTGACTTATGCGATTAGGGACCCAAAGAACGCCGTCTGACGGCACATAGTCGTACACTTTAATCGACACAAACCCTACCAAATCGAGACAGAGCATTCGAATGAGGGGCGTCACAATGATACAGCGACAGAAGTGGCCACCGAAGTCGAAGTACTACCTTGAGGGGCTTTGGAATGACAACGGGGACGTTGTCTACATAGAAGGGGTGCGGCGTAATGAGTGATAACAACTAGTTTGTCTCGTGGTGCAATTTGAATCGTTGCTTTGACGGCATCTATTTTCCGTCTGCTCTTCTGAACCACATTCCTACGCAATTACTGCAGAAGAATATGAACCCGAAGAGAAAAGTTGACTAGCCTACGTGTTGCGTAATAGAAGTTACGTCTCAATCCTTGAAGTTCTCCACCGTCTGTATGGTATACGTAGGACGGTGGAGTCCGCCAATGACAGGATTTTGATTACGGGCTGTTGCTCATTAGGATAACTGGGTTCTGAGTTCTCTACATGTATGGGCGTTAATAGGGTGATTTATTGCGGAAAGCTTTTATAATGAGGTCAGGATCTCCAAAAACCTGGGACCTGTATTGTGCCATGCTTAATCGTGAAGTCGTAAAAGTATGCAAAGTTAATAGTTGACTATACGCAAGTGCTTAAAGAAGAAACAGAATGTTAAAAAGAGCTTTAAAAAGGCAGCGCTACGTTTCCGTAAAATGAAATAGGGGCTTGCCTGTACGGTTAATTTTCCGAAATATATGAATGTCCATTTATAGCACATGGTTTGAGAGCACCGACTGTTGTGCAGTGCAGGATACCTGTGGCAGTGGTAACCGCCTAAGCAAACTGGTAATCAGAATCATTGTAAATCGGAGGATAACGAACCGTGTGTGTAACCAGGCCCACTTCTCTCAAGCGAAATATATATATGCTGTTATATTGTAATAAGTTATTCCTGCTTGTTAATATTGATATCCATTTAGGGTCATTTTAGCTTAGGTGAAAGTTATGCGAAGGCATGTGTAAACGTGGAATAATGAATCAGTGTGGGTACGGTGAAGTTTATAAATATGTGTGTGTTGTAGAAATATGTCAAGATGCGGATGCTTGCGCACAAAGTATATCTATATGGATACGTACACATGTGGGTAGGTTGGTTGAGGATATATATATAATGAAGTAGGTAAGAGCGAATGGTTTGCTCATAAGTAAGAAATACATATGTGCATCTATGTTCGTGTATAGGTGTATTCAGTACTGCCTGTGGGATGCATGGAAAAGTGAGTCGAAGATTTTGGGACTGTTATGTTGATAGAAAGAAACATGGACGCTTTACTTTCAAATGGTTTTGTGGTACACAATTGCGGACGTAAAGCAAGGTTGTACTTGGTAATGTTGACTGTAGACGCTGCTGATAGTGACCATCAGCCCCATTCCTGCTGGGTATCTTAAAGGGAACGTTATTGATTCTGGTAAATCAAAGTGACTATGAATAAAGGGATGGAATGCATGCATAAAAAAGGTTAAGTAATCTGTGCGAAGGTGATAAAGTGTTGATCGAAATGGTGTCTATAATCATTTAAAATTTTTTAAAGTATATTGCTTCGGGAAATGAAACGGTGATACCGTGATGAGTGCGGGGAAGTGAGCAAGATGGAACTCGGGACGTGTTACCTTAATGGATAAATAAGACGTAATCTACCATGTCCATTAATGTTACCTGAAGATGCAGCCGCTTTTAGGTCACTTTTAAGTGTGTCGCAATGTATTTATAAAGTAACACGCTGCTGGGAAGAGTGACATGACATGATGAATAGCATGTAAATTGTGGGATTAACAGAAGCTCAGTGGAATAGGAACCTGATGCACAGGACAACATGGTACTGACATACCCCGTGCGGTTATGAGGGTGTATGTCTTATCAAGTAGACAAATGGAATCTCAACTCAAATGCAACTATTCTCATCTAAGTGGAGGGCTTTGCGAATGCTCATCGCCTGCCAAGCGAGAATACTTAAAAAGCTTCATGAGGTGGTCTCACACAGCGAATGGCGTGCGTAAATGAGTAAACGTCAAAAAGAGGAGAAAACTGGGGAAACATGCTTTACGAACAACGTATGTTTACAGCTGCAAGTTTATGATTGAACTTAACTGCACAACCGAAACATACCACGTTCTTACTGGACGAGCATGTTGCCCACATTGCCTACAGTCTTGCGTCATAACTCATAATGGAGCATTGAGCCAAGGTAACGACGAAAGATTACGGAACCACCCACTGAACCTGTGGCCTTGTGGCCCGCTGCAAGGAACCTGCAGACTTTGCATGGTTCCTTTGCGACGTGGGACGGCAAGACACGGTGACAGGGGTGGCTCTGAAAAGGGCCGTTGGACCGTTCTCTAAGGAAGGTGAAAGGTTGACGAAACCGGAAAACGGTAAATGACCGGAAGCGGTATTATGGCAGGTGTCAGTAAACGGACGTAAGTGGCAGGGAGGTGGCAAAGGGCGGGTGAATTGTACAGTGGTAGAGATAACCATGACGGCGGAGATAGGCGCATGGGTACTTGGGCTCTGGAAGTGAAGTCATTAATGAAATGCACTCTTATCTGTGACTAAGAAGCATTCTTACTTTATATGGTAGTACCAGGAGGTGCGCGAAGAGCGGCGCATGTCTAGATGGGCTCTGAAAGCGGTCATCAGTGAAATGTAATCTTACCTGTGTCTACCAAGCACTGGATGGACAATGGAGGAACGCCATGTGCAGGTTCCAGTGGGGCTGCTAAACAGCGACCGCAATACCAGTGCATGTGAGAAGCAATGACGTCCGGGATTAAGTGAACTCCGGAAGGATTCGCATGGAGCCTTTGTACGAACAGATTTAGCAATCCAACATCAAGGGCTCGAAGCTAATTAGTTCGTCGTTTCGTTTTCTGTTTTCACTGTTGATATCCAAACTATACGCTGTATGTATACCTGTCCAGTAACGAACCTCGCAGTACGCTTCCGCTTAAGCAGGCAGCAACATACGTCGCCTCTCTGGGTACATCAGCTTCTTCAAACCGTGCACCATTTTCGTCCCGGACCTCAGGACTCGTTCAACAGTCATCTTATTGCAAACTAGGCAAAGTGAACCAACCTGAACGCAGTATTCCAAGTTCGGCGTTACAAAAGCCGAGTACAGCCTAACAAAAAGTTCAGTGGGCATGATCCCGAATGACCTACAGACCATCCACAACATGTTGAAACTGCCAGCAGCTGTCGTTCGGTGTTTACTGGATTTAAGGTTTTGAGGACGGCAAAACTCCAAGGTCAGATTGGAGTTGAACTTGCGGTACTTCGTTGCAGCCAAGCAAATAACGCGTCGGCGGGTCATTCGGACCGACACGTAAAACTGAACATTTCACCAAATTAACGGCAACTACCACAAAAGTGACAGGTCCCAAAGTCTATCCAGAGCCCTCTGTAGGGGCCGTGGACCAATCGAATCGTCTATCGTGAACCAGTGTTTCAAGTCACTCACACACATTAGGGATGGCACACCAAATTCCTCAGGTAGGTTATTAACGTACAAAGTGAAGGGGAGGTGGCCAAGAGCCTAACCTTGCGGAACGCCACCGAGAATTCATTGGCGGAATGACAGGGTTGAACCCACCCGCACACACATTTCCTTTCCGATTAGGAAAGCTGAAATCTGAAGACTGGCCCAGACATACCGTAGGACTTCAGCTCGTACAAAAGGCGGGAATGTGGAACGGTGTCCTAAGCTTTGGCCCAGCGTTCGCGAGCCGTTAACAAGTTAGTAAGGGAAGGGTAGTCCTTACGCAAGCCGTCTTGAGAGGGTTTAATCAATGCAAGCGCTCTCAAGTGTTCTTTGAGAGCGTCCCTCACGAGATTTTCCAACAACTTGACCAGCACACTCCTCAAACTGGCCGGCCTATAATTATCAGAGAGGTGTTTGTCACCTACTTTAAAATGGGACAAAATGTCCGTAGCGAATAACCAAGGTGCGTTTTCCAATTCCAATGTTAGCATACGTCTTTCGGTAGATATTACTCGCCGCTAGGACCCCATGTTTGAAATGCTATAACGACACCCTGACAGAGGCACCGCGTCGATCGCGACAGCAAGCTAATCCAGACTTACCATTCCCGTTCAGGACAGTGAATGCTTTGCAGGTATATGACGCATCGCTACGGGGTGAACCTCGTCGAACTGCCATGGTGTGAGGCACATATTGTCCATATCCACTGATAAGGCACAGTACGTTAATTGAATACATGGCGACAATGTTCATCGTGCCGCCCGCAAAATGGTGTCTAACTAGTATCTCGAGGTACTGGCGCCGCAACCAATTTCTTAGGGGACCGAGACACCTACAGTTATGGTTATAACAATCCTAACTAAACCAACCGCCATGATCATCTATCAACCGCTATCGATCACTGTATTAAACACTCTGTCATAACCAGAGCAGTATTGGCATTTGACATCATAGGCAGTACGGTTTTCCAACTTCAGGCCTGTAGCCTAACTTGGGCAGATACATAGGTTCTGGAAATGTACTCATTCTTTTAACACCGGGCTGTAACAATTTGGACCATAAGAGAATTCTGGCGATGGAAGGTGTTGAACCATCATGGCCATTTTATTCGAGCAGTTGCAATCCCTTTTCGACGTAGACGAGATTTAATTCCAATGCGCAAGTTTTGCGCTGATTTTAAGCTTTGTGCGCTCTGTACTAGCAACCCGCGGCACCGAAGAAGGGTACAGTTTTTTCCCTTGAAGCTTGCGTCCAGGTTAATTGTAGGCGTAGGGAGCTTAGGGGCTACAGGGAAGGAGAAAACGCGCAGCTGCATGCGAGACTCAGCTGATTCCTTGGTCAATTGGTTCCTCACTCTGATGATTCCTCAATCACTGTTTGGCGTTTTCACCTGACCAGCGTGATGATAGTCGCCGAGCAACGTCAGAAATTCGTAAGGTCACGCGAGCGTGCTTCAAGAAAAATGGACGCTTACTGATGGAAATACACCAGTTCTGCATTCTGCTGTCAGCCTGTGCTGGAAGGGAAGCGTTTTTGGCGCTTACTGGTAATTTTCACTTGGTTCCTAGTTTTATTCCCGGTTCGCATCCTGTTCTCGCCTTTTTATTGCGCTCGTTTTCCTATTGTACACGTGTTATGATTCTGTCATGTTTTCCACATGAACGTGACGGTCCCGCTAAACCCCGAGGTGAACGGACCCTGTGGTTTTCATTTAATAGATCTAGTGCAGCTTGCGGACAGTCTACCTGTTTAGATCCAGTAACAGATTTACCTTACGGTATGCAGCGTGGCTTTTGCTGCCACTGATATCACGAAACTTGTACCGGCCTACAAGCAGACCAGTGCAGAATGCTACCATTCAGCGTGCACGCCCTTTTCAGCCGTGCTGAATGCTGCGCTCAGAGATCAACGCGCCCGGCTGCCACAGGTGCTTAACTTTCAGCGCTGGCGTCAAGATTGGCAGGTGTTTGGAAGGCGCTAGCCGAGCTCGCCACTACTGCCTCGCTCAATGCCAAAATGAATTTGAATTTGAATCCCTGAATATTGTGATTGAGGACACTGCAGTAGATAACAACATTGCTGACGCTCCATCCGATGGGGTCTGCCACTCAATCAGGGCGTCGCACATCTTACCGGACATCTCACCTGACTCATCTCATGAGCCTCTCAGAGTGTAGACAAATAGGGTACAGAAATACTATAAGCCCTCTGCTAAACTCGGAGAATTAGTTGCCACGGGATCAAGAAAGATGCAACCTTCTTTGGTAGGAAAGTTATCGGACGGTTGTGCACAATACATTCCGAAGCCGCTGACCGTCTCGGCTGACACTGAATCAGCCCGTTCTGATGACATGTTGGTAACGGCACAATGCGGCACGAGATCAACGACCTCTGCTCTCGTGAGCCAATAGAAGGAGTGGACTAGAGCTGCCTGTAAAACTTCTAGGAGGTTTGAAGACCAAGGCAATAGTAAGACGCCTTCAGGCTTGAAAACCTACTCTACCGTTGCTTCGACGTCGCTTGCGGAGACTGGGACCGTCCAAACGCCGGTGGGGTAAGTGTCAAATCCAAGGCACGTGGGGTAAACACTCCCCGTCGTGTCGACTCACGGATAGTAGCGTAAATATTCCGCGAAGTTACTGAATCTGCGGCTGCTTGCTCAAAGTAACGCACTTTGGATGACATCGTGGCGCAAACTGTGCGTCCCTAAGCTGCTTCCACCTGGCTTCCTTGGTGTTACTGTCAGAAAGCTGACCGGATTAGGGAACCTTCCCATCGGTACGGCAAATCCGCGACCCCGACTAGTTCGCGTGGTCCTTTCTACCTCGGAGGAACGCAACTCATTACTGCGGTTTGCGATCAAAATTATATGTAGCCTACGACTAGACATCAGCGTCCACAGCAGTACATCAGCCATTTGAACTGACGCTTAACGGCCATACAACCATGAGGAACTATGAAGTACAAATAATAAGAGGGCGAAAAGGTGGACTGACCTGTATACCTTAATGCCCTAAGCAAACATTCACGGTCAAGGCGCCTACATCTTGTGTAGACAACATACCATTTCTAACCGAGCACGGATAAACGATTATCGGACCAGACACAACTGCTGATAATTCACAAGTAAATTTTGATTTTTCATGATTCGATAGAGTTGTACAGGAACCTTTCTACTTGCTCCTAAATACAGTCTCAGTCTCAGTCTCACAAACAGCTGGCTGTCGTTCAAAGATAAGGCTGCATTGGCGAGACAGCTTCCTTGTAGCTTTCACTGCCCCGCGTCATTATCAGTCATTACCGCGCAGATAACTCAGCACTAAACACACTTGAAACAGGTAATCCGATTAGGAGGCGGCAGCAGACGCGCCATTGGTGTCGGTTGCGCGTCATGTTCAGTAAAGTCTCGAGCCAAGCACAAGGCGAGTCACATGGACTCCAGCCCGGAAGGCGAGACAGACCAACGGTACCCAGTTTGGTCGTCAGTGACTTCCTTTCCCGCTGTCAAGTCAACTTCTGTCCACCTCGAGCCTTGCTCCACCCTACACCTGGCAGACTGAAAAGCGCCCTTCTGGGTGAGCGGCGACCAGGATTACGTAGTACGAGCCCGAGCCGAAGCAACTTATTCAGTGCTATCTGTTGTTCTAGGGCGCTAGCATGATTATCACTACCTAGTACTCGCCTACGCACATCATCGTTGCGGACACGTTGGTGCCATCCGACAACAACACTGCTTCGCAGACAACGATGATCAAAGACTTAGAGGCACCTCAGATCTTCAGACTGAAGGAGTCAAGTCTCACTACCATACAGCAGAACGGCTCTCACTGCGGCCATGTATACACGACCTTTCAGACGAAGGGAAACTCCATTCTGTCACCAAAGATGTCGCAGGTTCAAGAAGGCAGCTCTGGCCTTTGCAATGCCTGAGCTGACATCAGTTTCTATGCGCCCACCATTGCTGATGCAGCTGCCAGGATAAGTGAATTGATCAACTACCTCGAGTTCCGCACTAGCAAGCGTCAAGGGTCTTGCAGCAACACTTTGCATATTGAAAGTGAGAAGCGTATACCAAACAGAGCGAACACTCTATACATGCTATTCAGGGTTGATTGGGAAGCCGCAATATCGTCGAAAAGCAAGACGATATCGTCCTCATAATCAGGAACAAGTAGCTTTTCAACTGACTGGACATTAACGCCTACATCGTGAGAATCCGCAGGGAAACCCCCCATGATAGAATCCACGACGAAATTGCACAAAAATGGGGAAATCGAACAACCCTGACGAACGCCGTTTGGGGTCGGAAAACTAACCGATAGGACACCGTAGACCCTGATGCGGCCTGTAACGTTCCAGTATGGAGCACGAAGGAAGTTCACATAGTTCGTGGGAACACCTATCCGCACAAGTATTTCAAACAGAAGCAATCGATCCACTGAATCGAACGCAGTCTTGAAATCGAGGAACACAGCTACTGTCGATCTGCGGTATGCGTGGTGCTGCTCTGGCACCTGCCGCAAAGTGAATTTATGGCCTATACAGCCACGTCCTGGACGGAAACCGGCCTGCTCTTCCCCAATCCGAGATTCCCGTTCTGCAGTGAGGCGACGAATGATAATCGAGGCCAATAATTTTGTCCCAACTGGCGTTAGGCTAATACCCCTGTGGTTAGAACAGTCTGTGCGACTACCCTTATTGTACATTGCTACTATAATAAATTCAATCCAACTAGCCGGGACATTCTCCTCTTTCCAGATACATTCGCTTAAGGAGGTCAGTGCTTTGCATAGGACCTCACCTCCATCCTTAAATGGTGCAGGTGGGAGGGAATCCGGACCAGTGGCACGAAAACCATTGACGGCTGCGATCGAGTTTCGGACCTGGGCCTCCGACGGAGACCCTAAACTAACGGTCCATAGCTCGTCCTGCCTCACGGGCGTAGGAAGAGGTCCGGGAGCAGGGGGCCAGTTGAACTAATCTTGAAAGTGTTCCGCCCAACGAGCCGTACAGTGCTCCTTATTCTGTATCAGTGCACCCTCGCGGTCTCTGATTGTCTCACTGACGCCTGGTTTTCTGGGACCAGTGGTGCGGATCAAGTGGAAGAGCTTGCGATTGTTTCACACTGCCCCTGCCTACTCCTTTTTTGCGCCCGACTGGCCCAACAGTTTACCTTGTCAGCACGTAGACTCTGCTTTAGTTCACGCCTAATAGCCCGGCTGGTCACATTGCGTTCAGAGCCAGTCGGGAGATGTCTTCTAGATTCCAACAGGCTCACCGACCTCTCGGATATCTGGTGACTGGTGCGGTGACGATGGATAGTGTCACAAGCAGATGCTCCTGCGTCGTGCATGGCGATCGAGATCCTGTTCTACTTAAGCTCAGTGGCATTATGACAAGAGTGCGAAAGTTCGGTACGCAGTGCGTCATGATGGGCTTGCCTGACCGAGGGCTGTGAAAGCTTCTCATCTGTCACTTGGAGGAGACGCTCGTTGAGCCTCCCGGCAAAGTTCATGGAGAAACAACAGCGTATCAAGGGACGAGCAGAGTCGACAGAGGTACTCCAGTATGAGCGGCAATCCAGGATGGAACCAAACCACCTGTAACTTATTGCTACGCGGTCAATTTCGGTCCATCGCTGGCCAGCTACAGGAGGGCGCCAAGTGGCACCTCGGCGCCCACTGTGTCGAAAAGCAGTGCTACTAAGAAACAACTTGTGCTCCGCACACAGTTGCAGCACACGCGCACCGTTGTCCGTCCGTTCGGAGGTAAACCCACATTTACCACCCAGCTGAGCTTCTGAAGTGCTCAGGCGCCCTACTTGTGCGTTCATGTACTCTGCAATTACTATAATAGCTGAACTAGTAGCACCGCGTAGTAGCGCGTTCAGTGCGCGCTAGAAAGTGTCCTTGACTGCATTAGAACCGCAGTCGGTGGAAGTATCCGCGGAAATCACGAACAGCGTTTTTTATTATTCGTTAATCAACCTTAGCTGATGTCGTCAAACGGGCTGCACATAAACGGCTGTTCACCGGAATCCAATCAACCAACGATGACTCAGCCTTGGAGCTTAGAATGATGCTTACACCAGCTTGATCCGTGAGTGCTGCATCGGCGTCTCCGGATGCAAGCAACCAATAAGGAGAGGATAAACCGGGTGCAGTTAATTCAATAACCCCGTTGGGGTTCTTGATCCTAGTTTCGGACAAACAACACACATCAATACCCAGTGTGTCCAAGGTGCGTGCAAGTGCAGCCTGTTGACCTGATTGTCTTAGAGTGCGAACGTTGAATGCCGCCATAGAAACGGGATAGCGGGGCCTTATAAGGGATCTTTGCCGATAGGCGTCCGGTAGGTGCTGTGGGATGGTGGCTGCAGGTGTTTCTACTCCAGTAGCACTTCTGTTACTGTCAATTAAGCTGGGAATTATAGCAGGAAGGTTAGTACAATGGAAGCATGGAACAATGGGTTATTACGGGAAAAAGCGTTGATTAACAAGTCCCATAGGATGGAAATTATTGCGAAAATCAATTGCATAATAAAGTGAAAGCGTTGTGGTGGACTCACCGTAGACTTATGTGGAATAGCGGAGATGTTCGCGTATTAAACATATAAATCCATAAATCCATTGTTAGGCGTTTGGCAAGACACCATTTGATTGCGTTTTGTAGCCCCTGGCTAACAAGTCATAAAATGCAATGTAAGTGAGACAACGCATCAGCAACACGTTTTTAAATATCGCTAGATTGGAAGCAGGGACGACATAATCAGGGAGGGCGTTCCAAGGCTCACACACGTGGAGAGAAAAGAAATTTCCACGGCATTCAAGCCGGCTATACTGAATTGTCAGTTTCAGAGGGTGACCTCTTAGCTTAGTGTTGTGGTTCAATTCCAGCAGCGGACGACAAATGTGGTTTGGGTTCTTCAGAATCTGGTAAACCATTATGTGATCCCCACGCAACAGCCGATATCGACTGCTGGGATGGGAGTAACAGAAAAAGGTGGAAAAGAAAGAAGGATGCGCCAGCAGTAGCATGTTTTTGCTTATCCGCCCTGCTGTATGCAGCAGATAAGGCGACCCTTGATAATCTGCGCGACGGCCGATGCAGAATGAAGTTTATGTTTGAAGAAAATTTCATGGTTGTACGTGGGCTGAGGTACTGTCAGGACGCCCAGACCTAGACGGGAAGACGATTAGGGTCTTCATCCAAAAGCTTGTCCGCATAGCAGCGGAGAGTTGGCAATGGTTTAGTGTTACAGAAATGGACACCATCCCATTTCAAACCCCCAACCTGGAGGACCAGGAGACTGACTTTGTCTGACCACACACCATTGACCAATCTGGTAGGAGTAGTTCACAAGTTGCCCGGAGGCATCAACCAGTTTAGGTCAATAGGTCAGTGAGGTACGCAAACCGTCGCGCCACCTTGAGGTCTAGTCTTGTTGCGACGGACGAGTGGACATAGAACCATCAGAAACTATGGGACTCTAAAGAAGGTACAGAAATAGTGAATAAACACAACAAAACACGTCAACGTTCATGTTTTTGTCATATGGCGAGATACTACCCGGTTGCCCAAGACGAAGTAGGGTGTTGACTTAGGGGACACCACTTGAGCCTTTGGCTGAATAGACTACCCGCAGTGCAGCGGAGCAAATTCAGGGAATCGCGCGCATTGGGGGCCGGTGCCTGGTTGAGCAGCTCATACGCCTTTCGTTTGTTCCTTTGTCAAACAGGGGCACAATGCTCCTCAGAACTACAACATAACGTTTCTGGAATACAATGCTTCGCTAGGATGAAGCAAGGGGCAGTGAGTTTATTTAGTGCCGAGCCACGTTTGCCACGTCAGTGTTGCTAAACGGAGATATGTGGCTTTCTATACGGAGAATGTTTGCCAGACGAAAACCAACCACTTCCTGGAACACTGCCGTCGAACCATTTGATGGAACGGAAAAATCCCTAACCACACAGCTGGTACCACGAGGAGGTTGTTCGGCCAGCCAGCGGTGTCAGCTTTCACCAGACGTTCCATTGGCAGATAGATTGGAGATGACGATGGCTATCAAAGACCTCAAAACTAGACGGGCGGCTTGTCAGCAAGGCCTGTTTCTGGTGGGTTTTCAGATGGTCAGCCGAAACTTATTTTCCGCCCTAGCAGAGCCCATCCTGCTGCTGCAGGACCTAACTCCATTGAAGTAACAACGTGCGTAGTCTAAGGAACAAGGTGCACGAGTTGCGTCTATTTGTAGATAAATCTCGTCTTGACAAAGTTGGTTTCACTGAAACGGGGTTGTCCCCGGCTATCAGGGAAGCTGATGTATGTTTACCTGGCTACGCACTGCTTAGAACTGATCGCTCCATTGGTTAGAAAGGCCGAGGCGTTTTACTTTATGTGAGCTCTAACCTAGATGCGTTGAGAGCGTGCACACTCCAGTTGTCGGATCAGACTGTTAAAGCCCTATCGGCTATTATGTGTACTTCCTTTATCCCGTTTATAATTGTAGTGATATACAGGAGTCTCGGAAGTTCCTCCAGGTGATAATTGAATTTATTTGCACTCACTCCGCAAATAGCTTTTTGTTCTAGGAAATTTCAATCTCTCGGAAGCCTCTTGGGCCGATCTTTCTTGTAATTCGGCGGCAGCAACACTCGGTACAGACGTTCATGAGCTGACTCCCCAAGTGCCTTTGCACCAGTTCGTGGACTTCCCCACTAAGTATATGGACAACCAAAGACCATCACCATCATTATACAAGTTAGTTAGAATTGGGAAACGCCTCAGCTACTGTGCCGCAGTACATAGAAGATAACAGGCGAGAAAATGCAACAGGTGCGAGCCAGCTGAGCTACCGGTAACGGATGAGCATCGCTCCAGTAAACTACCAGCCGGCTATTATGCAGCAAACAAAATTACTATATAAAATTATATGAGGCTAAATAGTGAGCTCGTGGTTAGAGGGGAGGCTAATAGGGATGGGGAGGGACAAAGAAACTCACAGCAGGAACGCCACTGGGGTCGGCTCCTTGCCATGTCAGCAAGTGTATCCAGCCAAACGTGTTCACCGCCTGTTGGACCCCAACCACGGACCCGAGACGCTCCAACCGAGACAAGCTTCGAAGTGAGAACCTCATTCCTCTCGACCAAGTCATCGCTTGGCCACCCCTCCTCTTCTTTCATCCACACCCCCCGCGCGCAAACAACGCACGTTGAGGGAGTCGGTGGGCTGGCATGCGCAACACGTGGTCGAGCCATCGGAGCCTGGTGCGTGAAATAACGGTGCTGAGCGATTCATTTCCTTTTCCTGTGCCGTAAACAAGGCGTCGAACACGCTGGTTGTTTACTCGGTGTTCCCACCAGATGTGAGCTAAATTGCGAAGGCACCGGCAGTCGAACGTAACTGGCCTCTTTATGTATGCTGATCTAAGGGGCCAGGTATTACAACCGTACATTAGGGTCGAACATACCTCTGGATTGTACACTGCCCTTCAGGACGAGAGTGATGTCGCGTCGGCGCCATAAGTGGCGAAGGTCACCAAAAGCGTCTCGAGTCTTTGCTATATGGTTCGTGATCTCACCTTCAATCCCACATGGGCTGATACACCTTCCCAGTTACTTGAATTTTTGAAGGACTTCTAGCTGATCCCCGCCAAGGATCAGCGTAGAGGTGGTCCAGGCCAATCGTAGAGGACGGCTTTTCACTTCCGGGGTGCAAAGCAAAGCCCGAAGTGACGGACAGCCAGTGCTAATCTGTCTAGTGCTGCTTGGCACGTTTGTGAGCTGTCACAAAACCAAATACCCTCTACTTTAGCTCCGATTTTTGCCAACTCCCTGGACTTCGTGATTTACGTTTCATAGGACGCATCTCTAGGTTCCAGCGATCCCGCATGCATATCCTCTTGGTGTGCTCTTTCAAGGCACCAACAGACCGCTGTTGAATTACTTCCGAATATGTGGTGGACGGACTGTAATGCAACGCGAGCTAAGGCTTCATTTATGAACTGTGTGATCTCGATGCCTGACTCTGTTCAGTTAGCCTGGGATAAATTTAAGGCATACCTTACGGAGGTTTCCACTCCTTACATTTCACGCATGAGGAAAAGTGGGTTACAGGCACATCCCCTATTGATAGATACCACAAACAAGTACCTACTCAAGAAACCGTCGATACGCTGGTGAACTTACCAACCAGCGCCATCAGCAAATACTTACTACAATTATCGAGAGATTAGATATAAATATAACCAACATCACAGCTTTGCTGGTTTCCAATACAAGCAGGGTTTAGTAGACTAGGACGCAGATAATCCGAAGATTTGTTTACTCTAAAAAGCGAAGCGGGGCAAAATTGACTATACCAGCGTTATTGCGAGCAGAATGGACTCAGGCGAAAATTGACTATGACAAGGCTTGTATATTTAGTGATCAGTATACTGGGGTCTTTGCTCGGGAGATCCCTTTACCACAGGTGGAATTTCTTCCAGGAGTTAAAGAAGATTCTCGCTCAGGTGAGTTTAACGGAAACACAGGTGTTCGAGCTACTGCAAGACATTAATCCATCTAAAGCTTCTGGTCCTAATATAATCCCTACGAAGCTGTTTCATGAATTGGTCAATTGAGCTAAGTGGTCCTCTCACATGCGTGTGTTCAGTATCGTTTGACAGAGACGTTCTACCTTCGGAATGGAAGGAGGCAATCATCTGTCTGATTTTCAATGACGGTGGCAGCGCTTTGCCTGCAAACTACCTGCCTACACGTTTGACAAGTGTATTAGTCAACTTGTTTGAAAAGCTGAAAAGGGATTCAGTGGAGAACCACCGAAAGCTAGGTAGAAGCGGTAGACGGTGGCCGCACTGTAGACGTGCAATTCGTGGACTTTTTTGAAAGCCTTTGACACAGTTCCTTAGCTTCGACTATCACTGAAGTTGAGATGTTACGGGATATCTGATCACGCTTTTAAATGGGTCTGCTTTCCTTGAGGGGGAACAGTGCGTACGGGTGGGACGTAGCCTTCCATACAGTCAAGCTAGCTTTAGTGGGGTCCCGCAGGGCTCGGTATTAGGGTCATTGTTGTTCGCGAAATATTTAAATGACTTGCCGAGGAGCTAAAAGTATCAACACTAATGTTTGCTGATGCCTATAAGTTCTGGAATCTTGTGGATATCCCTGCGGGTCCTGAGGCAATTCAGCTTGCCATGGATATGCTCTGGAACTGATCTACCGTGTAGTTGATGTCCATAAAGAATGCCATGTGCTCCGTTCTCCAAATCGGAGCTGTTAGTCCTCCCACCCGATATGTTGGCGGCGGTGGCGAAATCCCTGTCGTTACGCAGCAGGTTGATTTAGGTGTTGTTCACGCATTAGCACTTCATTCTAGCGACAATTGGACAAAGGCTGCTTGTCGGGGTTTCGTACGGTGTGGTTTATCCGCCGTTCTTTCAGAGTCCTAACTGCAAACATGTTGGTGAAGTTATGCTCGGCATTCGTCCGACTCCGCCTGGATTATTGTATCCAGGCTTGTCCACCATGTCATATCCGAGGCAAAATGGACTTGGGGAGGGTGTTACGAGTGGCTTCTCGGTTAGTGCACGGTCTACGGGGACAGACGTATCCTGAACGCTTGCTCAGTTCGGGGATGTACTCCATGCACTACCGAATGATAAGAGGGACCTGATTCTCACTTATCGTATTTTGACGGGTAGCATAAGTCCGGGCTTTTCAGGGCTATTTAGCCTCTCTAAGCTACCTAATCTCTGCGGTCACCCACTGCAACTGCATAAACCACGGTCTGACATGATTAGAACGGAAACTCGTCTGTCGCGCCGTTAAAGATTGCGGGGATTCGCTTCCAGTTCATGTGGTTAGAGAACCTACGGTTAAGGAAAATCTGGCTTCACATTTTGGTGGGAACGGGTTTGCTGGCTGAGAAGCAGTGGAACATCTGTAGAGGTAAATGAAATACTAACGTAATTATTTGTTATGTAGTTGGTCAATAGCCCAATAATTGTGGAAATGGATAGCTATATTTTAGTTGCGTGTACTACATGTTAACGAGTGAAAGGATTAAGTTTGCTGGGTTTCAAGGTCTTCAACTGTTCGAAGGCATGTTTTGAGGCTACATTTATATGGAATGCCGATGTACTGATACGTATTCACGTTCAAACATTATAGGGAGGAGAACTCATAACGAAAAACAGAGTAGGAAGCATGAGGTAGACCAGTGCGAACAGCAACTTTAGCGAGTAGCCTGTAGCGGGAGCCCGGAGAGCGATTCGAAAGCCAGATCGAGTTGCAGGGAAACTTTTATTGGTACAGTAAAAGCCTCTTTGTTACCTAGCTTTAAAAATGCGACACCGTTAACGCCCTAGCTAGGGGAACGGATCAAGCACAGCACACAGGGCAGTCGTGCGATGCAAGTGAAATGAGCGCCAAGCAAAACTGGCGATAAGCAATTCAAACATTCGAACTCAGCGATCAGTTCAACAAACCACACCAGTCGCCTAGGTGTACAAGGAAATAATTTTAGTTAGAATTTACCACAGGCAAACTAGGGAATCTCCAAACTGCTACACAAAGTAGGCCAAATAACGTTGTGCAAGCATTTGGTGAAATTGCTTGGTAGTTAGAACTGGTTACCTGACGATGAAACGATGATTAAATGTGCCTCGAGAATGTAAACTAAATAGCTGAAATGCAAGTGGTCTAGCGGTCGTTGCTCCGACGTAAGGTAACGGGAACTGATATGTGTTACTATTGGCTGTATGTCCGAACGTGCTTACTGCAAGTACCCGTGTGTCAAGGCCATCATTATGAGCCGTAGCGAAGCGTCACCCAATGGCTTCGTAGGCCTGCATGAACGGTATCCACTTCGCACACATGGATTGGAAATCCTTGGCACCATAATCTGAGCTGGTGAAATCTATGCCCTTGGCTACTCCCGCCTTCATGTGGGGTTTTACGAGTTCTATGTGGATGCGATAAATGCATCGGTTGGGGAACAACCGAAGCCAAGGTGTCAGGAAACGATGTGTTAACACCCATGCATGCAATGGATACTAGGAACATAAAAAGTACAAATGAAAGCATGTCACATGGATTGCCAGGGGATTCTATCACGTTTTGCAACTACATGCATAGCATAGCTACGCAGTAATGCTAACAAAAATATTTCAACGGGGTAAGGGGTGATGTATGTACCGATTACAAATATTCACGTCATCGTGGGAGGCGCCATGCACCCGCCACGCGCAAACACTGAGGAATGGTGTGAAGCAATGTGTGTCACATACACGTAAACACAACCGGCATAAATGTGATGCCTAAGTGACCCACTGCATCGCGACATACATTACCATGGAAACATGACATGGACCGGAAGTCCCTGGGAGCAAGCAAGTGCGGTGGCACCGAGCAAGCTCTGACATGCAGCCTTGACTCTGATAGCTTGAAAAGCAGCGCGTCAGATATTTGCTCTCCCGGTAACACATTGCTCACGCCATTCGTTAAACCAACGGCGCCTACCGTTTAGCGGCTCCAATAGGTCGGTGTTGTGGTACTTTAGATGACTCACTGGGCTGCACAAATACCTCTGAAACTTGGGATTCCATGGCGGGCTTTGAAACCGCGCCTCCGCAGCCCGCTTCTTTCTCATTGCTGGTACCCTGCCGGTTTAGAAACACATTCGGGCGATTACCTTTCAAGTGCTGTACAATTTCAATGGAAGCAACAGACAGTGGCTCCTTGCAGTACTGCGTTGAGCAGTACATGACGACCTCCGCATTATCGGACATCACGTCGACAATGCATTTGCAGGGACCACATAACACGTGTGTACGCTGTCGATCCCATGCTGCACAATGGAATATCAGCGCAACCGCTAGTTGCTCTGTTTTACGTAAATTCGTCGCCCGGTCCGTCGGCGTAGACGGCAGCCACACGGGCCTATCACGCGACTGTATCTCTAAACCGCCTAAGACCTCTTAATCAGGCTCCTCGTTGCCTGTTGTTGGCACGGTCTAATGGCAACTTGCAATTGCAAGGTCCAAACTCTTCTCCTCATATTATACACGTAGCACGCTTGAGCACAAGTGCTTCGACATTGACGGTTGTATTCGTATGTGTATATGTAACCCTGTACCTTGTAGCGCCTTGTCAACGAGCCTCTTATGCCACGCATCATCTACGTACCACAGTACTGGGACTCGTCGCATATGCACCCAAGCTGCCAATGCAGAAGAAAACGAACAGGTGCGTATGGCAGCAGGTGAACAAGAAGGGGCACAGCCGAGAACAAATTCACAGAGGAACATACGGTGCCATACTATGCTCACCAAGTGCCAGCGTTCGTTGTTGCATGCATGCAGTAACACCAACCACAACGACAGTAAACAACCTTTTCAAGGAAGACTTCGCGCTTAATTGTCTTTTCAACGGCTTTTTCTCATTCTCCACGGGGTTAGTCGTCGCACAATCAAGCATGCAACTACACCTCTGTCGATGCGCAGCCCACGATGTAGTACACGACAGCATGTTCTCCGCAAGTATTGGTGACATTCACGATTCAGTGACTCGATGACAGGTGCGGTCCTTTTGAACTGCTTCCAGTCCGGCGTGAACACCAAACTCCTCAGCCACTGACGTAACCGAGTTCTTACAGTTGCAGTCGTTCCAAGTAATTAAGAACTACGCCCACTCATGTCGCGAAGAACGTGGAAAAGACAAAACTCCACCGCCACCTCTGAATAAACAGACCTAAAGGCACCAACTAGCGCGAGGCAGTTGTCCATTACCAGGGTCTGTACAGACGCTGTGCTTGATACCATAGCACGCATTGCTTGTATAGCCTGTCGGTAGTTAGCGAACGTCTGCTTTGACAACGAGGCATAAAAGAGACAACGCATCCCCCGTTAAGTCCACCAACCTATAGTGAAGTAACGCGTAACCGCCGTGATTTAACTGTGCGTCGTATCCGACAAAATGACCTCTCCGTATCGTTCAACTCTCGGCAACATGCTGGAGGGTACAAAAAACAACGCACAAATGTGATCACCATCGAGGAGAACCCGGTACTTCCCATTCTTCTCCAGTAACTCCGTCACTTCGCGAACCCCATCGGATTTAGGTTTCAGATGTTTCTTCAATGACAGCAAGTCATTTCGGTTCAGCAATAGACCGTAAGATCAAGAAACCTGCGCACCTCACTATTGCTCTTAAAACTACGCATAAAGCTTGCAATCTTCCCCGCCTGAGCCTCCGTCAACCGCCTAGTGCACACTTGCAGCCATGAATTCCCAACTTGGAAATCCTGCCTATGCGCCAACTTACATTCCCCGCGCTCATAACACTGACCCGACAAAATGAATTAAAATCTAGTCCCGCAAGCAAAATTCCGGTATCTGCATACAAAACATATCAATATGTGATCGAACATCACTTATGTAATGGTATCTGCTATTTGTGTCTTATCTCACCATATTACGTCCCTTTCTCCACTTTTCACAGGTGCTACGTACGTACCTCTTCACAGTGGAATGAGCCCGAAGAACGATGCAGAACATTAACTCTTTTTATCAACTGGTACTCACCGATTCCATTGTACCACTTTTGTTGCTCTCTGACTCGCTGCGAATACACATTCCCGGTTGCACGCTCTGTTTTCGCTCTTCTCCAGCTCGGCTGCTGTGTTGTGCACTGTAGACATTCCAACCCGAGAGCTAACATTCTCTCACTCTTTTCAGCTTACCGAACCTACTACGGATTTCACTCGGACTATGGCCCAACTTGGAAATCGTGGCTATGCGCCAACTTACATTCCCCGCGCTCATAACACTGACCCGACAAAATGAATTAAAATCTAGTCCCGCAAGCAAAGTTCCGGTATCTGTATACAAAACATATCAATATGTGATCTAACATCACTTACAACTTGAAGCAACGTATATACGAGTGCTTTGAAAACACCGGAATAGCACATAGCGGTACGACTAGCCTCCCGGTAATTCCTCACCGGTCATCCCCTCGTGGTATTCCCTCGAAACAGCTGTATGTTTGTAAAACGAAGGGGCTGGTTCCAATTTAATTTCTTCACATTATCCTCTAACTTTTGGTGCTTAGGATAAAAGGAACGAAAATGCGCTCAAAGGATTCGGAAACATCTACCACTGTGTCGCTTGTAATGTGCGCCGGAAACACCGCTCTTCTACCGTAGCCCACTATAACCGTGCTTTCATGAACCTGTAATCCTCTATAGTTCAGAGAGTGTCCATGATTAGTACTTTTTCAAAACGGTTCATCACGTCTTTCAGTACATTCTCGCTGTATCAAGTGAAACATCCTGGCGTACCCAACCAACAAGGCCCAATTGGGTGCATTCCTGATATGTGGGGAGTTTAGTCCCGTTAGTTACGAACTTCCCGCCATTTTCTTTAATGAAGTCCTTGTTTTGGACCAGTATTTGAATAACACTTAAATGGGTTTCTGCTTTCCTAGAGGGCAGAGAACAGTGTGTACGCGTGGGACGTAGCCTTTCGCTTAGACAAGCCTTTCTTAGTGGCGTTCCGCAGGGCTCGGTTCTAGGGCCGTTGCTTTTCGCAATTTATGTCAATGACCTACCCGAGGAGCTTGGAGTACCGTCGCTATTGTTTGCTGATGACCTCAAGCTCTGGAATATTGTGGATATCCCTGGTGGCTCTGAGGCACTTCAGAGTGCTTTGGATAGGCTCTGGGATTGGTCAACCTTATGGTTGATGCCCATAAATCAGGCGAAATGGTCTGTCCTCCGCATTGGAGGTGCTATTCCCCCCACGCGCTATGTGGTTGGTGGAAGTGAACTCCCTGTTGTCATTCAGCAGGTTGATCTAGGTATCACCCATACCTCCTTGCTTCACTCTGGGGAAAATTGGAGGAAGGCTGCTTGTAGAGGGTTCCGTATGATGTGGTTTATTCGCCGCTCCTTCGGTGTCCTAACGGCCAATATCTTTGTGAAGCTGTTCTCAGCTTTCGTGCGACCTCTATCGTCTATCTGACCTGACCTGACCTCACTTAGAGTACTGTATCCAGGCTTGTCCACCTTGTCTTGTAAGGGACAAAATGGAACTGGAGAGGGTTTTGCGAGTGGGTACAAGGTTAGTGCAAGGATTACGGGGGCAAACGTATCCCGAACGTTTGCTTAGCTTGGGTATGTACTCAATGCACTACCGCAGAATTAGAGGAGACTTGATTCTCACTTACCGTATCTTAACGGGTAAGATTGGTCCAAATTTATCCTGGCTATTTAGTCCCGCCAAGCTGCCTAGTCTCCGAGGTCACCCGTTGAAGCTGCACAAACAGCGTTCTGACCGGGTAAGGACGGAAACTCGCTTGTCGCGTCGAGTTATTGAATGTTGGAACTCGCTTCCAGCGCACGTGGTTAGGGAGTCTACGGTAGAGGGTTTCGAGCGTCAATTAGAGGCTCTAGGGTGGCAGTACCAAATCTTCCCCTTCTCCTAACCGACTTGTATCTTCAACTTCCCCTTCGTTCTTTTTTAATCTTCTTCTCACCTTGGTATTATCATTATTTAGCTGACATTCCTCCTTTTCTTTTCTTAACTTACCCTTCACTCTTTTACTTCACATAAACCGGCCCAGCAGGGACTGCTGGGCAGGAAAATGTGGGCAGTAATTGGTTGGACAGGGTGTGATGCGGTCTTTGTTTTAGACTTTTCAACATCTCAAGCAGACCTGTCAATTCCCGATCCAACGATACGCAAAAGAAGGAACATTCACGGGATTATCCTATCGTTCCGGTCCCAACTGAACTTGAACTTGCTCGTGATTCAGACGGACTTGGAGGTGTCCAAAATATCAGCGTTTGATAATCTTGAATTTTTGCCTAATGTTCGGGCACTATGGCAAACCATGGTTTCCCATCAAAATTTTGCTGTGCATCTGTTTGAAGACTCCATCGCAGAAGCTTCCGGATTTTGTCGATATCTCATAGATGGGGTACAAATTGGGTTCATTGGATCATTGAGATGTAGAGAGCAGAAGGAAGGACCTTGGTCAGCTCCATCACTTCCCAATCATAGCACGTTGTTGCCCAACCGCAATCGACAAGTTAGGTTGTCACAGTTGCATAAGTAACAATATTACTGCAAATTCAACAAGTATAAATCCAACATTCGCTTAAAACATCCCTCAGTATGCGCGTTGACGACGGAATCAGGCAAGGAGTTCCGGTCGTTCACCACACAAGTCGATCTGGTAATATCGGAGCGAAGCTTGAATCTCCTAGATTTAAACGGTTTCCAGCAATGGCCCCGAGTCGAACACGCAGTGCTAGGTTCAAGTTCAAGCAGGACTGGAACGATAAGATTATCCTGTGAGTGTTCCTTCTTCCGCGGGTCGTTGAACGAGGAGTTGGTGAACTTTGAAATACTGATGGACCTAAACCAAAGACCGCATCACACCCTGTCCAACCAATTAATGCCCACGTATCCTGCCCTAGCAGTCCCTGCTGGGTCGGTTACCTGAAGAAAGAAAGATAAAAAAGTAAACTCGGAAGGCAAAAGAGAAAGTGGAAAGAGCTAAGCAAATGGAATACCAAGATATTTGAGTCATTAAAAAACTGAAAAGTGAAGGTGAGTCAGCTACGACAAAGAAAGGTTTGTTTAGAGGGTTGCCTGTACCGGGAGCCCAGAGAGCGATTCGAGAAGACGGATCGAGTTGCAGGGAAACTTTTATTGGTACAGTAAAAGATTCCGTTATCTAGCTATAAAAGAACGACACCGTGGACGCTCTAGCTAGGGGAACGGATCAAGCACAGCACACAGGGCAGTTGCGCGTTGCAACCGAAGCGAACGCCAAGCAAAAATGGCGATGAGCAAGTAAAGCATTCGAACTCAGCAATCCGTCCAACAAACCACACCGGTTGCCTAGGTGTACAATTAAAGAATTTTGATTAGAATTTTGCACAGGCAAACCGGGGAATCTCCAGACTGCTACATAGCCCTCTCCCAGAAGGGACTGTGTAAGCAGTCCTTCGATCTACGTGAGGACTGTCCTTCGCGGGCCAGCCTTCTGCGAGACCAGGTTGTGAAACCCGATGCAGCTGCTGGGGGAGAACCATGCAATCGGACCCTAGCGGGCTCCCACCAGTGTCCTCCCTACGGTGTCGAAACGGTAAAAAAATTGTTTGTAGGGGGACAGTTCGTAAAGTTCACGTAATCGGTTGAGCCGGAAGTTCGTTCCACTTCAGTTGACGTGCGGGAATCCAGCAGAAAGTGAAACCGTGAAGCAACCAACCGGCGATGTATATGGAAAGCAAAATGAAAAAGCAGCATAAATGCATAGCCATACACAAAAGAGTGTAAAGCGAAAAACGTGCAAAGCTGTTTTTGGGTTTTCAAAAGGTTTTGCTCTTTTTTGCTAGTTTCAAAACGTTTTGATCTTTTTTGTGGATTTTTAAAAACGTTTGATAAGAGCAGAAAATTTCGAAGGCACGTTCTACGTAAAATATTAAGTGCTGACAAAGTCTGAAAAACGAACTGGAGGCTTGAGTTTCCTACCGCGTCGATTGAGAGTAGGGCGGGTAGGAGTGCTGTCGGTTGTGTTTGTCGGTTCGGCTGGAGCGGGCTGACTCGTGTGCGTTTGCGGTGCCGGCTGTGAAGGTGCTGGTTGCACCGGCGAGTCAGACTTGTCGAGAAATGCTGGCTTGAGTCGATCGATGGTGATCGTCTCAGTGGTGTTGCGTCGTAGCTTGCTTATGCCGGGACCAGCTTGTTGGGCAGCAGCCATAGCGGCTAGATCAATGTTGGTGCCAGGCGATAAGCTGATCTGTTGAATGCGTGAAAGCGCATCCGCGACGGGATTGAGAGCACCTGAGACATGTACGTCTATCGTAAACTGAGAAACGTAGTCTAGGTGTCTAGTTTCCCGCGGAGAATACTTGTCTGTTGCGCCATTGATTGCGTAGATCAATGGCTTGTGGTCGGTGAAGACGGTGAAATGTCGACCTTCGAGGTAGTGACGGAAATGTCGGATACCTAGGTAGATAGCTAACAGTTCCCTACCGAAGGTGCTGTAACGCGATTCGGCAGGTTGTAAACGTTTCGAGAAGAAACCTAGAGTTATCCATCGATGGTCGATGAGTTGCTGAAGAACTGCACCGACGGTGTAGCGCCCAAAAAGATAACTCTTATCTTTCATGTACAATTTACTTGTTGACCGATTGTACATTACTCCTCCTTGTTTTAATCTTACAACCGGCTCGACACACAACTGCCTTGTAAGTCCCCGCGCTCACGTGTACGCTCTTGCCTCGCTTCATCCGTCCGCTTCTTGTTGTAGCCCATCGAATACAGTCCGCTGTGTCCGACTCCAATTGCCTTCTGACATCCGCGCTTAATTCCGCGCATCGTCTCGGACTAGTATTAAATAGTCCTACAACGGCAGTGTCGGATGCGTCAGTCGTCAGGGAGAGTGGTGCTGATGTGTCTGGATGGGCGAGAAGCGCTATGTTGGAGATAGCGTCTTTGAGCTTCTCGAAAGACAATTTAGCGTCGTCGGTAAAGTGAAAAGAGCGTTGTTTACCGCGGAGCAAGTCAGTCATTGGTTGAACAATGCTCGCGCAGTTAGGAATAAAACGTCTATAATAGTTAACCAGGCCAAGAAATCGGCGTAACTGCTTGAAGGAACTGGGAGCAGGGTAGTCCTTCAGTGCCTGGATTTTGTCTGGCAGAGCTTCAATACCAGAGGCGGATATGCGGTGGCCAAGAAAGTCGATGGAACATTGACCAAGCTCGCATTTATCGGGGTTGACGGTAACCCCATGCTGGGTTAAGCGTTGGAAGAGAGCGTCGAGTTGATGAAGATGTTCTTCATCAGAAGAGCTCGCGATAAGAATGTCATCTAGATAAGGATAAACGCCTTCGAGTCCTCGCGTTACCTCATGAATGAAACGCTGAAAAGTTTGGGCAGCGTTGCTGAGGCCGAAAGGCATTCTGAGGTACTCGAATAGGCCGAATGGCGTGATGACTGCTGTTTTAGCAATGTCATCTGGCGCGACAGGTATCTGGTGATAGGCGCGAACTAAGTCGACTTTGCTAAAGATAGACTTGCCAGCTAGAGCTGAGGTCAAGTCGTGCATGTGCGGAATAGGGTATTTATCCGGGACGGTAACTTTGTTAAGTGCCCTGTAGTCACCACAGGGGCGCCAGTCACCGGATTTCTTAGGCACCATGTGTAATGGTGAGGCCCATGGACTTTTGGACGGGCGGATGATTCCCAGTTCGAGCATTTGCTCGAATTCCGCCTTAGCAGCCTTGAGCTTGTCCGGGGCTAGTCGGCGAGGGCGGGCCGAAACAGGTGGGCCCTTAGTGCAGATGTGATGCATGACGTTGGACGTCACAGGAGGCAAGTCGTTCAGGACGCGAACGAGTTTAGGGTGCTTGCTGAAAAGTTCTAGAAAAGGCTGTGAAGCTTGAGGTAGGACACGAATGGGGGTGATAGCAGCCACGTTGGCGCTAGTCCCGATAATACTGAGCTGTGTCCTGGAATCGATAAGCTTCTTCCTTTTAGCGTCGACGATGAGGTCGAAGCGTTGCAGAAAGTCTATGCCTATGATGGCGAAAGGCACAGCAGCGATTATGAAAGGCCAGCGAAAGGTTCGCCGGAGGCCTAAGTTGAGCGTTAGCAGCTTTTCGCCGAAAGTTGCGATTGGTGTGCCATTGGCGGCACGCAGCTTGGTCGGCGATGGTGAGACGACCTCATTTGGGCTACGGGGTATAACACTAACTTCGGCGCCAGTGTCGACTAGAAACTCGGTGCCAGAAGTTAAATCCCTAACGCGGATGAGGCGACTTTGGTGTTGGCCGGTCGCGTCCGTCGCCGTTACGGAACGGCCGAGGTTTCCCTGCTTCTCGGCAAAGTTGCAAGGTTTGATACATTTACGAGCTGCGGTACCAAAACGCTGGTGGTACCAACAGCTAGCTTGCCTGTTGCTAGACTTAGAACGTTTGCAGGGCGATTTTGATCGGCTAGGACGACGACGGGTCATAGTAAGCTGTTGCACCTGGCGACTAAGTGTCGCAACTTGTGTTTGCAGGGCTTCTATAGTTGACTGTAAGCCCGTGATAGAAGTGCCCTGGGACGCGACGGCATTCATCTTGCTGGCGTCGGCTTGTGGCTGTGATCGTTCAATAACTCGATCCGCTAAGTCTGCTAGTTGAGTGAGCGAAACGGAGCTCACTGTAGCAAGAATCGCTTGCGTGTTTTCCGGTAGCCGTTGTAGCCATAGTTCGCGAAGTAAAGTCTCGTCCATGGTTGAGGAACCAAGGAGTTGCTGCATCTCACGTAGCAGGGTTGAGGGCAGTTTGTCGCCCAGCTGCAGATCCCTGAAAAGCTGCTGCAGGCGAACTTTCTCAGAGGGCATAACACGCTTAATCGTGGCCTCCTTGAGAGCCTCATAGCGGTTTTCGGTCTGAGAAATGATGACATCACGAACCTGCATTGATATCTCCTTGGGGAGATAGGACAGGAGCTTGCAATACTTCGCGTAGTCGGAAGTGATTCTGTGGTTGTAAAACTCAGCCTCAAGAAGAGCGAACCACAAAAGAGGATCTATGTCCCAAAAAGGTGGAACAGAGAGAGGTACAACGCTTAGCAGAGACTCTACCTTATGGTCTACAGATTCCATGGCTTAAAAAATGACGCGAAAAATTAGGCTACCGTATGCAAAAATAAAACCAGAAAATATGAAAAATAAATGGAACGAGCTCACCGGAGAAAAGTTCGAAATATCCGGCGTTGAGATTGTTCCGGATCCGGGGTCACCAATTTAGAGGGTTGCCTGTACCGGGAGCCCAGAGAGCGATTCGAGAAAACGGATCGAGTTGCAGGGAAACATTTATTGGTACAGTAAAAGATTCCCTGTTATCTAGCTATAAAAGAACGACACCGTGGACGCTCTAGCTAGGGGAACGGATCAAGCACAGCACACAGGGCAGTTGCGCGTTGCAACCGAAGCGAGCGCCAAGCAAAAATGGCGATGAGCAAGTAAAGCATTCGAACTCAGCAATCCGTTCAACAAACCACACCGGTTGCCTAGGTGTACAATTAAAGAATTTTGATTAGAATTTTACACAGGCAAACCGGGGAATCTCCAGACTGCTACATAGCCCTCTCCCAGAAGGGACTGTGTAAGCAGTCCTTCGATCTACGTGAGGACTGTCCGTCGCGGGCCAGCCTTCTGCGAGACCAGGTTGTGAAACCTGATGCAGCTGCTGGGGGAGAACCATGCAATCGGACCCTAGCGGGCTCCCACCCGTGTCCTCCCTACGGTGTCGAAACGGTAAAAAACTGTTTGTGGGGGGACAGTTAGTAAAGTTCACGTAGGCGGTTGAGCAGGAAGGTTCGTTTCCACTTCCAGTTGACGTGGGGAGATCCAGCGAAAAGTGCAACCGAGGTGCAACCAGTCGACGGTGTATATGGAAAGCAAAATGAAAAAGCAGCATAAATGCATAGCAATACACAAAAGGGTGCAAAGCAGAAAACGTGCAAAGCTGTTTTTGGGTTTTCAAAAGATTTTGTTCTTTTTTGGTAATTTCGAAACGTTTTGATCTTTTTTGTGGATTTTCAAAAGTGTTTGGTAAGAGCAGAAAATTTCGAAGGCACGTTCTACGTAAAATAGTAAGTGCTAACAAAGTCTGAAAAACGAACTGGAGGCTTGAGCTTCCTACCGCGTCGATTGATAGTAGGGCGAGTAGGAGTACTGTCGGTTGAGGTTGTCGGTTCTGCTGGAGCGGACTGACTCGTCTGAGGTTGCGGTGCGAGCTGTGATGGCACAGGCTGTGAAGGTGCTTGTTGCACCGAAGAGTCAGACTTGTCGAGGAATGCTGGCTTGAGTCGATCAATGGTGATCGTCTCAGTGGTGTTGCGTCGTAGCTTGCCTAAGTCGGGATCAGCTTGTTGGGCAGCAGCCATAGCGGCTAGGTCAATGTTGGTGCCAGGCGATAAGCTGATCTGCTGAATGCGTGAAAGCGCATCCGCGACGGGATTGAGAGCACCTGAGACATGTCGTACGTCTGTCGTAAACTGAGTAACGTAGTCTAGTTTCCCGCGGAGAATACTTGTCTGTTGCGCCATTGATTGCGTAGATCAATGGCTTGTGGTCGGTGAAGACGGTGAAATGTCGACCTTCGAGATAGTGACGGAAATGTCGGATACCTAGGTAGATAGCTAACAGTTCCCTACCGAAGGTGCTGTAACGCGATTCGGCAGGGTTGTAAACATTTCGAGAAAAAACCTAGAGGTATCCATCGATGGTCGATGAGTTGCTTAAGAACTGATTCGACGGCAGTGTCAGAGGCGTCAGTTGTCAGGGAGAGTGATGCAGACGTGTCTGGATGGGCGAGAAGCGCTATGTTGGAGATAGCGTCTTTGAGCTTCTCGAAAGACAATTTAGCGTCGTCTGTAAAGTGAAAAGAGCGTTGTTTACCGCGGAGCAAGTCAGTCATTGGTTGAACAATGCTCGCGCAGTTAGGAATAAAGCGTCTATAATAGTTAACCAGGCCAAGGAATCGGCGTAACTGCTTGAAGGAATTGGGAGCAGGATAGTCCTTCAGAGCCTGAATTTTGTCTGGCAGAGCTTCGATACCAGAGGCGGATATGCGGTGGCCAAGAAAGTCGATGGAACTTTAACCAAGCTCGCATTTATCGGGGTTGACGGTAACCCCATGCTGTGTCAAGCGTTGAAAGAGTGCGTCGAGGTGATGAAGATGTTCCTCGTTGGAAGAGCTGGCGATGAGTATGTCATCTAAATAAGGGTAAATGCCTTCGAGTCCTCGCGTTACCTCATGAATGAAACGCTGAAAAGTTTGGGCACCGTTGCTGAGGCCGAAAGGCATTCTGAGGTACTCGAATAGGCCGAATGGCGTGATGACTGCTGTTTTAGCAATGTCATCTGGCGCGACAGGTATCTTGTGGTAGGCACGAACTAAGTCGACTTTGCTGAAGATAGACTTGCCAGCTAGAGCTGAGGTCAAGTCGTGCATGTGCGGAATAGGGTATTTATCCGGGACGGTTACTTTGTTAAGTGCCCTGTAGTCACCACAGGGGCGCCAGTCACCGGATTTCTTAGGCACCATGTGTAATGGTGATGCCCATGGACTTTTGGACGGGCGGATGATTCCCAGTTCGAGCATTTGCTCGAATTCCGCTTTATCTGTTTTGAGCTTCTCCGGGGCTAGTCTGCGAGGCCGGGCCGAAACAGGTGGGCCCTTAGTGCAAATGTAATGCATGACGTTTGATGTCGCAGGAGGCAAGTCGTTCAGGACGCGAACGAGTTTAGGGTGCTTGCTGAAAAGTTCTATAAAAGGTTTTGAAGCTTGAGGTAGGACACGAATGGGAGTGATAGCAGCCACATTGGCGCTAGTCCCGATAACACTGAGCTGTGTCCTAGACTCGATAAGCTTCCTCCTTTTAGCGTCGACGATGAGGTCGAAGCGTTGAAGAAAGTCTATGCCTATGATGGCGAAAGGCACGGCAGCGATTATGAAAGGCCAGCGAAAGGTTCGCCGGAGGCCTAAATTGAGCGTTAGCAGCTTTTCGCCGAAAGTTGCGATTGGTGTGCCATTGGCGGCACGCAGCTTGGTCGGCGATGGCGAGACGACCTCATCTGGGCTACGGGGTATAACGCTAACTTCGGCACCAGTGTCGACTAGAAACTCGGTGCCGGAAGTTAAATCCCTAACGCGGATGAGGCGACTTTGGTGTTGGCCGGTCGCGTCCGTCGCCGTTACGGACCGGCCGAGAAGTTTCCCTGCTTCTCGGCGAAGTTGCAAGGCTTGACACATTTACGAGCTGCGGTACCAAAACGCTGATGGTACCAACAGCTAGCCTGCCTGTTGCTAGACTTAGAACGTTTGCAGGGCGATTTTGAGCGGCTATGACGACGACGGTTCATAGTAAGCTGTTGAACCTGGCGACTAAGTGTCGCAACTTGTGTTTGCAGGGCTTCTATAGTTGACTGTAAGCCAGTGATAGAAGTGCCCTGGGACGCGACGGCATTGATCTTGCTGGCGTCGGCTTGTGGCTGTGATCGTTCAATAACTCGATCCGCTAAATCTGCTAGTTGAGTGAGCGAAACGGAGCTCACTGTAGCGAGAATCGCTTGCGTGTTTTCCGGTAGCCGTTGTAGCCATAGTTCGCGAAGTAAAGTCTCGTCCATGGTTGAGGAACCAAGGAGTTGCTGCATCTCTCGTAGCAGGGTTGAGGGCAGTTTGTCGCCCAGCTGCAGATCCCTGAAAAGCTGCTGCAGGCGAACTTTCTCAGAGGGCATAACACGCTTAATCGTGGCCTCCTTGAGAGCCTCATAGCGGTTTTCGGTCTGAGAAATGATAACGTCACGAACCTGCATTGATATCTCCTTGGGGAGATAGGACAGGAGCTTGCAATACTTCGCGTAGTCGGAAGTGATTCTGTGGTTGTAAAACTCAGCCTCAAGATGAGCGAACCACAAAAGAGGATCCATGTCCCAAAAAGGTGGCACAGAGAGAGATACAACGCTAAGCAGAGACTCTACCTTATGGTCTACAGATTCCATGGCTTAAAAAATGACGCAAAAATAGGCTACCGTATGCAAAAATAAACCGAAAATATGAAAAATAAATGGAACGAGCTCACCGGAGAAAAGTTCGAAATATCCGGCGCTGAGATTGTTCCGGAGTCGGGGTCACCAATTTAGAGGGTCGCCTGTACCGGGAGCCCAGAGAGCGATTCGAGAAGACGGATCGAGTTGCAGGGAAACTTTTATTGGTACAGTAAAAGATTCCCTGTTATCTAGCTATAAAAGAACGACACCGTGGACGCTCTAGCTAGGGGAACGGAGCAAGCACAGCACACAGGGCAGTTGCGAGTTGCAACCGAAACGAGCGCCAAGCAAAAATGGCGATGAGCAAGTCAAGCATTCGAACTCAGCAATCAGTTCAACAAACCACACCGGTTGCCTAGGTGTACAATTAAAGAATTTTGGTTAGAATTT
>OX104064.1:36673524-36785058 GCA_944474145.2 Dicrocoelium dendriticum
CTCACAAATGTGCACTCACGCTTGCAGCTTAACACGGGTAAAACTTCAGCTTAAGTACTAAGAATACGACGAGTATACGATTGCGGTCCAGGAACTATGCGTACGCGTTTTCCTTGGTACTAGGGGCGTTAGTCAGTGTTCCCATCCAATACGCTACAGTCGTGAGGTAAGAAACAATCCTAACGTTGAAAACGTGAACTATAAGCCTCACATCTGTGACATTGATGAAAACTTATTTAAATCAGGTACTGACGGCACCAAAAAGTGAATTTTCTTTCCTCAGTTATCTGAAATGAAAAGATACACGTGACGCTAGGGCCTTATTTTGCAATTCCCGACATTACCATAGGTACCAAACAAGGAACTTATTGATTTTTTAAACCTCATTTAAGCAGGGTCTGCATCTACGCCTTGGAATAAAATCGCGAGCAAAACATGCCTAACTACTAAATGGAATAATTAGATAAAACAGTGTAGCAAAACTAATTAAGTTTTAACTAACAGGCCGTCAAAGTTGTCTAGATGTGCGTTAGTTTATGAGGAAGTGCTTGGCGTATGCACGGAAGGCGCATTACCGAGGAAAGAAAGGCAATCCTTTAAGTTCATTTTGACGAAAAATAAATTTTTTAATAGTAAACTTTTTAATGCTTTTTGTCAAACGGTGTATGGCAGCTCTAAATGTGGGCAAAAATGGTTGATAAAATAATTATAAAAATTGGGAAGTTTCTTTTGTGTATTGTGCTGCAACTGTGGAACCTAATCTACTCTGTTAACGTTCCTTTGTTCTATTTTTGTTTTTACTTGACAATCCTCATGTTCCACGATTGTAAACGAGCAAATGGTGGATAAACTGCAATTTACTTTTGGAAAGGGCAATCCGTTATCGGAACAATATCAACTTCCGCTCATACTTTTCACAGAAGAGAAGCAATGCATTGTACAACTTGGATGTGTCATCCCAACCAACGTCGTGGTTGCTGACACCTTGAGTTCATGTGACCTTTTACTTGAATTCAGATTGCGTTAGTTGATGGTAGAGAGCAGAAGGGAGACCCCGTGCCAACTTTTCACTTCCGCCCTTTTTAGTATTACAAACGTAGTAGCTGTGGCATAACGCAAGAGGTAATATCAGTCATGCAGGATACTAGCGTACTCAGTAGGAAGGTATCTAGCAAAAGTTTGAAGCTTGTTTTTGCCTGCGCTCTGACGATCGGGTCAGGCAGTCGGTTCCAGTCATTACTCACTCGAGTAGAATGAGCAACAACTGCGTGGACTTTGAACCTTCTCAATTTAACCAGATTCCAGTGTGACCTCGAGTTGAACTGTGAAGTCAGCTGGAACAAATGCATCAACTCGTTTCTCTGTTCTTCCCGTAAAATACGCCTAGTATGGATGAGGTCTCCGTGACGTGGGCGATATGCTAAGCATAAACATTATCCTTTGTAGTTGGGTGGGATAGAAGAGTTCGGTTAGCCCAAGGACAAATTTCGAGGCCCGCCCCTAACCTTTTCTACTTTGTCGCTTTGATGCTTTGATAGAGAGGCTACGGCCGGAAGTCCGAATCCAAGGATTGGACGGATGTTTGGGGTGAAGAAGTCTAATATCTGCGACGTCGTTTTAGAGAATAATCTCCTTATGAAGCCTCACATCACGTTCGTCGTAGCAGCCTTCTTTATTGTGTCACGGGTAACCTTGAGAGCATAGGATACTATTGTCCCCAGGTCCTTTTCCTGTGTGGCAACCTGGAATAGGTGTCCGCCGATGTGATAAATGCCCGGTGGTTCAACAACACCCATGGAAAGGACAGAGCCCTTAGGTTTGTTGACCGGCAAGCTTCACTTGATAGACCAAGCGTGTGGTAGATCAAACCTTTCCTGGAATCGGTCTGCGTCTTCCAGGCTAGACACTTCCGACCATAGTTTGAGGTCACCTGCATAGACCAAAAAGTCCGTTTGTAGCATATTTGGTAGGCCGTAGATATATATCTTGAACAATTCCGGTCCGAGAATGAAACCTTGTGGTACGTCACTGGAAATAGGCAGTGGAATGGGGTGGGTATCATTTACCTTAACTTGCAGGTTCCGGCCTTGCAAACAGTCCCCCGTCCGTAGTAAGAAGTTTCCCTGTTATGTCATTCCGCAGAGCTTAGAGGGTTACTCCTGCTGAGGAAGTCAGTCTAAAGCTTTGCTGAAGTCGCTGCAGACCATATCTAAACGTTTTCCAACATCCACTGAATTAGCCCACTACTCTCTTGGGACCAGCAGGTTAGTGTTGCGGGAACGTCCCTTGCAAAAGCCTGCTAAGTAGACGAAGTGATGTTCAGCTCTTCGCAGTGTCGGTGAATGGCACGTTTAGTGGGCTTTTCCATGATGTTGTGGGCGACCGACGTCGAGAACATTGGCCGACAGTTCGCAGGGTCCTGGCGGTTTCTACTCTTGTACTTCGGCATAATTACACCCGTTTTCCAATCGACCGACTTTAAGAAAGGGCTGAAAATTTGACAAGGTGGGACGGCAATGAATTCTGCTGCCATCTTCAGAACTAGGGCTGTAGCCCGTCTGGGCCAAGTGAGGAAGCTGAGTTTTGTTCTAGTAGTAACTTCAAGGTAGCACCTGCATCAATATCAATATGTACCGGAGGTACGGTTTGTGCAAGTACATGATTGTCTGCGAATTTTGTCTCTCTTCGTTTATACCGATGAGCGCTGTAGAGCCAAGAGGTCAGCTTTGGCGTCAACATAACGTATTATACCTGGCTTACTCGTAAGCAATGTGGAACTTTCAAGTCGACCTTGGAAGAGCTGTTAAGATATGAAAATAGTTTCTTTGACGTAGAGAGGGATGGTGCAGCCAGGCTATGCTCATATCATTGCTTCTTTTCCCGTTTCTGTTCCTTGCAGAAATTTTGGCTGCCTTGCAGTTAGAGTAGTCTGAGTCTAAGCATGTAAGTTTTAATTGGTCCCATAGTTTTCATCTTTGTTTCATGTTGGCTCTGGGTTCTCTGTCGATTCAAGCGAATCCTTAGCGAGAGTCCTGGTTCTGTGGAATGGGTCGACCACCGCCATGCGTAGCTTCGACTTGTACAATAGATCGTCCCAAGTAGCATTGCGTTCCAAGGGTTGTGGTATATTCTAGTCCAGCATACTAGCTGCCGCCCTTAATTTGGATGCGTCGGGCCGCTAAATGTTTCGACGGTGTGCGTTCCGGGCTCGAATAGTTAAACATTTGGACTGTATGAAGGAGACCTACAATGATTGCTTTTACCAATGTGCTGTCGGAGGGTCGATTCCGTGAGATCAGCCAGAGCCGGAGTGAGCACAAGGTTAAGAGCGTGCGTAGCCTGGCCGGGAAAACTGCGCGGTCGATGTTATAGGCTGGGAGAGACCCGTTTTGAGGACACTCTCAAGGAGGTTAGCGTCAAAGGACTGGGGTGGAAGGCGGCAATGTGATAGGTCCCAACTGACGTTTAGGGCATTGAAGTCACGCACGCTAAGACCATCAACGCTATTTCCGTGTGATTTGCCGAGTCTAACCCAGAGGCGACAAGTCCCCATTAGGTTGTGTAGACAACGGCAATACACTAGTTACGTATTTATTTATATGCGATTTGCTGCCATAATTGCTCCTGCACCAGAGCCGCTTTGCGCCACCTCCATCGTCGCTGACAACTGCTACGAGATGAAGTTTAAGATCTTTTCTCCAGTAGGGAACTACGGTGCCACCAGCCATTGTTCCAGATCGGTCAGCATGGAAAAGTTATCATGCTGAGCTGTAGACCTCGGAGTCGGGGGTATCTGAAGTGAGCCAGCACTCAGCGTAGGCTAACAGGTCAGGAAGCTACTTTGAATTAAGGACGTGTACCTCTTCCAATTTGTTCCGGAGGCTGCGAACCTTTGCAACCATCACCCGTAGTCCACGCTTTGTGCTTGTTCTTAAGTCCCGGGGTGGACAAACAGTGGCTTCCGGCGGGACCACTGTACGTTTTGCATTACTTGAGAAGCCGCTATGTGCAAGTTGGTCTTACCATTTGCTTTACGGATTCGTAGTACTTTAACTGCCACCCCCATTTTGGTACGATCTTCTGGGGCAACATCTATAAGAACATAGAAATGTGCTCACTTGCGACGTGAGGTCTGTCCGAGGATAAGGTGGCACTTTTCTTCATCTTGACAGTCAACTTTGGGAGGAGGGGAGTTGGTGGTGCCTTCTTCCTTTCTCCCAGTGCAAAACGCAGAGAGGCAGGTATTTCCTTTTTCCCCACTATAAAACAGAAGAGAGCCCATGGGCTTTAGGAATGCATGGTCGTCCTGTATTCTTTCTGCTGCTGCCTCCCTATTAGACTCGGGAGCGTTTAAGATGACTGGATACCGCTCAGAGAGTAATGCTTGTTTCCATAAGGGATAGGTGGTTTCGGAGTGCTGAGGTTAGCTTTGGTCAGATCATCTAGCTGCGTCATGATGTCCAAACCCAATCGTAGCTGGGCTGAAGCAGGCGTTGGTGCTTTTTTGGACTTCTGCGCCTTTCTAGCAGCCGTTTTGCGCACAGCTGTAGTTGGGGTGACCGAACTTGTTAATACTCCATTGCTGGCCACTTCGCAAATACCTTCGGTCGAGGAACGTTTACTCATTATTTAGTCTTTGCTGCCGTCGCAAAAGAAGCGGAAGTGTGTCTATTCCGCCGTCTCCTGGTGTCCGCGGCTGAGCTAATTGTATAGGAAGGCGTAAGCTCATCACCGTTGGAGACCCCAGCCTCAGCTGAGCAGGAGCGCAAAAGGATTATCCGGCGATCAAGGGACGGGTGGTTATTTGTTTCCCACAGTTCGACGCGTGTCACGCTGAAAGCTGATAAGCGGAGAGCTACACAGCTGAAGTTCATGGTACAGTCCCGCGCTGATGCCACAACAAACGAGGTACAGCCGTCCGTTACACAAAGTGATCTGGACAGCTGTGGAACAAGACGTGACGCTTGCTGCATGGCACGCAATTAAATGACATTATTCACCTTTTTCTATCGAATCCGGTTGCAAGCAAACAGCACCGAGCTTTACCATGCTCCCACTTGCAATAATAACGCGACCTTGAGGACCAACCACCTATAACATTCTTCATCGCTTGTGTAACGTGTGGAACATTTGCTTCGTCATAAGGTCTTGTCCACTTTACAGCTATTTTGGTTTCATAATCTTTCGTAGGTGTACATCTGCAACTTTATCATCGAAGGTCTTCTCCTTCGTGTCTCGGCCTTTCGAGCAATATGTCTTGTTTTTACTTATGTATTTATACATCTAAATAGTCTACTCCTCAGGCGGGAGAGCCCATGGTGAGCTGAGGCTGGTGATGGATAGATCCTGACAGATGGTCTACCCACTGCTGCTACTGTTGTGCCATTTGCTCATGTTCCGGGACCTCCTCGTAGCGACCGCTGCGTGGGATTTGGGTTTCGCCCTTCTCCATTCTAAGATCCAGGACATCAATCCGCATGAGTCTGTGAACTGACCATGTACTAGACCCGTTGCCTTTCGGGTGTTTATTTAATCGAAGGCTTTGGCTGAGGACCCGAGTCGTTATCCTGTCAGGTGTGGGCGTCCTGGTGGTAACTTAATACATCCACTTCGGAAGTTAGGAAGTGGTCGATGGCCCTCTTCCCGTAATACCTAGCCATGGGTGACAACAGGTGTACGGGTTATAAGATCACATCTCGATTGGCGCAGAGCACGAGCGCCACGCATTGTCTCTGACGGTGGGAGGACACCTCCGGGTGTTCAATGGTTTGCTACTGCCCGCCTCAAGCCAGACAGCCCCTGGTCAAATTGGTGCAAACCCACTGGCGTCTGCCCGTGGTCGCAGGTGCGTATCCTACTACGGTCGCAAAACATATATAAAAGGTTCCAGAACCTCAAAGGCTGCATGTGACGGCCGTCAAGCAGATCCCAATCTGGCTCTGTAATTACATTCCGGAGCTGGATCTGCTCCCCACTGCCTTGTGGGTTAGGCTATTGAGCCAAAGACTCCGGACGGAGTCCCTCAAGCAAACGTCCAAACCACCCACTGCCTTGTGCGTCAGGCTATTGAGCCAAAGGCTCCGGGTGGAGTCCGTCAAGCAAATCTCCACTGCACAACGACCCCCTCGCGTGCGATTGCCCACCAGTGCAATCATATGTCTGCACGCAAAACACACAATATCGGGTACTGAAACTTACGTACACTACTAGACCGGAACTCCAGCGAGTGCCTGGAGCGGCTCACTTCACTGGTCGCGATAGAGCTGGCGCATTACAACATCGATATTGCGGCGCTCAGTGAAACCCGGCTCGGTGAGCAAGTTAAGTTGCATGAAGCAGGTGCTGGCTACACCTTCTACTGGGTGGGCAACGCTGAATCAGCACCACGTGAACTTGGGGTTGGATTTGCAATTTCCGATCGACTTCATGGCTAGCTGGTGGGTGAAGCAACTGGCATCAGCGCTCGACTGATGACTGTTCGCCTACGCCTCGGAAAAGGTAAGTTTGCTACTTTTAAAGCACATACGATCCGATCATGTGTTATCCTGACGACAGACGAGATCAGTGCTACACTGAGCTATCTTCCATGATACGGTCTGTGTCGAGGAGCGACCGACTATTTATGCTGGGTGATTTCAACGCTCGTTGGGCGTGATGCATCGGTGTGGACAGATGTTATCGGTACGCGAATGCGAACGGTGACTAGCTGCTCTCACTGTGTGCCACTCACAGCCTGACGATTACGAACACTCGGTTTGCACTGAGTGCAAGTGATATAGTAAGTTGGACGCACCCACGGAGTGGTCACGCTCACCTGCTCGACTATGTCGTCGTACATCAGCGTGATATGCGTGAAGTGAGCATGACACGTGTACTGCGTGGAGCTGCGTGTAGCACTTATTGGTACGGAGCACACTGTACATATATTTTCGTAAACCCAGGTATTGCACTCCCGCCATGAATCGGCGTAAATTTAACATTCCCTCCCTCGGTACTGTGGCAAGACGTATTGAGGTGGAGGAGGTGATGGCTGAAAGCCTGTGATGTGGACTGCATAGCTATAGTGGGCGACCTGTGGCACCACATTCGCGACCAGGTGACAGCTGATGCCGTGAAGACCATCGAGCGCCACCTGTAAGCGGCCTGATTGGTTTGATAAGAACAATGCGACGATTAGCGCATGGGTGTCAGAGAAGAACGCAGCATGTGCTGCACACGTTGCAGACTCCAGTGACTTGGGAAAGAGCAGGCAGCTTCGCAAACTTCGGCGGCGACTGACCCGAGAGCTCCGTCGCATTAAAAATGCATGGTGGACGGAGAAGGTGAAGCAGCTGAAAGGTTACGCCGAACGTCGCCAACACAAGGAATTCTTTGCCTCCTTGAAGGCGGTGTGTGGACCGAGATTGGAGCCTTTGAGGACATTGATCGATGGTAGTTCAAGCGCTAACTGCACCCTGACTGCAGACATAATGCAGATCTGGCGAAATCAAGTAGGCGGTATTTTGAACAACTGTTCAGAGCTCGACTGGCCTACATTGAACGTCCTCAAGTCACACGAGGTGAAGGCGAACCTGGCCGACAAGCCGACACTGGATGAGACGCAGAGAGCACTTGCTCAGCTGCGAAACGGCAGGTGGGCCGGTGCCGCCGGGATCCGGCCTGAAGTATTGAAACGCGGCTGCCCCGTGTTGTTGACTCTGCTGCACCACTTGGTGCAACGTGTATGGATTGAGGAGGAGGTGCCTCCTGAGCTGAAGGATGCCCTTGTGCTACCACTGTACAAGGGCAAAGGTAGCAAGCAATGTTGCACGAATTATCGTGGCATAAACTTGCTGAGTTGTGTGGGCGAGGTGATTGCCCGAATCCTGCTCAACCGTCTTGTCAGCCAGGTTGTGGAACCTAACGTGGCAGGAGAGCAATGTGGATTCCGTTCTGGTCGCAGCACTATAGATATGGTGTTTGCGGCTCGTTAATTGCAAGAGAAGTGCAGAGAACGACACCAGCATTTGCACTCGCTTTTTCTTGATTTCACCAAGGCATTTGATACGGTGAACCGCGAGGCATTGTGGCTGTTGTTGGGTAAGTTTGGTTGCCCACGTAAGTTTGTAATTTTACTTGGATGTCTGCACAGTGGTACGCGGAAGAGGGTGCATCTGAGTGGAGAGACCTCGGATGACTTCGCAGTTGTCTCTTGTGTGAAGCAAGGCTGTGTCAGCTCCTGCCCTGTTTAATATATACCTTCATGTAAGGTTGTCTTGTGCTTTTGATGCTGCTTGTGCTTACGGTGTTCGTGTGGCGTACCGTATTGATGGTGGGTTGCTGAATTTCCGTCGTTTCGGTGCGAGAACTCTGTTCTGTGGGACAGCTATAAGTATGTTGCTGTTTGCTGACGACTGTGCGTTGTTTGCACACAACGCGGATGGGTTGCAGCACATGACTAGTGCTCTTGCTTCAACAGCGGCAAAATTTGGGCTCACCATCAACGCATGGAAAACTCTCTGTCTCTCACCTTTTACCGGAGGTGCAATCTTCGATCTGACCGCGCATCATCATTGGTGCTGAAGTATAAGAAACCATCTCCCGCATTTGCTACCTTAGGAGTGTGATGTCGACTGATCAGCAGCTACACAGTGAGCTGCATATCCGCGTGTCGAGGGCAGCGGCGGCATTCGGGAAGCTTGAGTACCGAGTGTGAAAGAACCATCAGCTTACCATTGGCACGAAGCTGATAGTGCTCAAATCCATAGTGCTGTCCGTTCTTCTATACGGCAGTGAAACCTAGACGATGTACCGGTGGGATGTGCGATATCTCTAGCGGTTTCCTCAACGGCGCCTGAGACGGATTCTGCGCATTGATTGGTGTGACAGCGTTGCGCACACGGAAGTGCTGCATCGAAGTAGAATGTAGGCAGTGGACTGCCCACTTGCTGAGACACTTGTGGTGGCTTGGTTTTGTGTGGCGTATCGATGCGACGCGGATGCTGAAACTACTAATAGATGGTCAGCTGGGTATTAGGAAGCGGCATGCGGGGTAACTGAAATTTTCTACCAGGACCTGAGCAAAGTGAGTCGCTCGCGTTCTAATTTTGATTGAATGTCATGAGAATCGACGGCGGTTGATGGGCGTGCATGACGCAACCTGATCATGCAGGCATTTGTCGAGATGCGGTGAAAGACCACACAAATGCAGAGAAGATGCGGCGAGCGCCGATGGGTTGTACTCCACCGTCATCCGGTACATGTTGCTGTAGCACACGCGGTCGCGAGTGCAAGTGTCAGGCAGGCCTATTAAGCCATGAGCGAGGGCATGCGGGGCCAACACCGAACCAACGACTGGTCCTGCAGAGAACAAGGCAGAACGAACTCAGCATTTGTAGATAGGCTGCATTCGATTTCCCAACCGAGTGCCTGCGTGATACGTCTCTTTATAGCAGGTGGTGGGTTTGCTATATTTTCCTAATGCTTTCTATCTTATTAAAGGTCTACATCAACTACCTTCTTTAAACTTGCACACGTCGCTTAAGCTAACTGTAATTAACTTCGATGACATCTTCGTGTTTTTAGCGTTTTCATAAAATACATTTTCTGACGTCTTGAACTTAGCTCGGATTTGTTCGTAACCAATTCCTTTTCGGCGATTAAACATAAATAAATATAAATAAATAAATAGGTATATTTCTAGACCTGCTAGAGGCTGCACCCTAAAGGTTTCAGATCAATGCTTACATAAATCCGATGCTCTTGCATGGAAGTAGGTAAAATATAAGTATATGTTCTTCGTCAGCAATTACAAATGCATTGGCATTGTTTGATATACAGCTACTGGGTCGCAGGCGCCCACCTTGACATGTTTCTGGTTCCTGCGGGCGATATTGAACTCCTTGTTCTTTTGTGAAAAATTCGCGGTGTAGTTGTGCCTTTTCTCCTTGGAACAGAATCCAATTCGCCGAAAGTGCACTTTAAATTGTTCGCACATTAATTGGCCACTCAGTTGCCCCAATTGTGCGCACATGGAAGAAATGAGTGAAGGGATTATAAGGCATACGAAAACTTGAAAACAATTACGATAAATGCGGACAAAAATAGATAGGTGGTGCTATATCCCAGCTAGTTTGCAAATTATGTAACCCAGCCGACGTCCCCCATGGCTCAGTGGCTTAAGCTGCTGGCTAGTTGGCATCTGCCTCTAGCGGTCATGGGTTCGATCCTCATTAGAGGACCGAGGGAATGCGCGCCACTGACGAGCCCCAATAGGGCGAAACGCGTCTGGCGCTTTTCCGGACTAGGCTCTGCTATGTAGCTTGTGAACTGTTGGGATGAAAGCCTTATCAAAAATAGAAACAATTTGTTAAGAGAGAAAATAAAGCTGCGTGCTTCAGTAGAAAAATGTCAATTAACAAAAAAATGCAGCCCTACTTTTCTTACGCTGATATTGCTCTCCGGCGCAAAATTTCAACCTGTTATTCTCAGATAAAAGAAAAAGCCTTTCTACAGTTAGAATACCGCCTAAAGTGGCACAAAATTACACTGGTCTGGACCAGCTTTAGCGCCTGAATACGTTGAACGTAAAAGCAACACAATACGTGCAGTAGTTTGCGAGTTATTCGCAATTAAATGATGGTCTACGAATAAGGCCATTTCTATTTTTCGCTAAAAATGGCTTTCTGCTTTGCAAGCAGATAGCAGAAAAAAGAAAAGAAAATATAAAAAGTAGGGAAGCGGCGTATGTTCTAGATAGGCATAGCTATCCATAAATGCTCTAATTAGCCCGTAATACCCTGCGACAACTACGGACTGCGCAGGTGGCCGAAAAGTAAACTTTGCAGGCATACATGACAATTATATGCAGATAAGGGATGAGCTTGCACGAAAACGCTAGAAATCCAGCATGGAATATTATATCTACATGGGAATTCAGGGGAGCTTGTAATTAACTCACAGTTAGAAGGCCACAGCATACCATTTTCAATGGATACTGAGCCACATAAACAACCAGTAAAATAGAGTTTAGCATTTTTTAAGCATCTAAGCTTTTCTAAAGCTTACAACAAGCCCGCATGAGCCAGGGCTACCTGAGTAACCTTGGGGATCTTTCAGATCCGTTGACAGATTTCGGCCTACAAAATACACACATTACTTGGCTAAACATCACAAGATTTATCCCTTAGAGCAGATTTTCTATATTCATAAGGCTCTGTCTCTAACATCGGTGAGCTATAGGTGCCTGCCACCAATAATAAACAGATAAGCATGAGAAAATTTAGTAAAATGTAGCTAATTGCATTTGGGCGTGAAATCCGTTTTGGTCTACATTGGTTGGGCTTTAACAACTCTACTTCTGGTGGTTGAGCTTGCTCATACTTGAGGTATTGTTATGCCTCATGTGTAGATGCACACCATTGTGCAGCTCTTTGATGAATTTCTATTTATTTCTCTCCATTTTTAAGTTCCGAAGATAGTGCCGGCGGTGTTCATCCAGTTGGCAATGTTAACTGGTACTCTAATGTCATACCGACTATTTCTTTCGTGATTTTCCTGGCAAGTGCTGTTCTAACACCCTAAGCAAAGAGCGATAAGGTAAATCAGGAGTAGAATATTAACAAAAACCAGTGGGAGCTGGTCGTTCACCCGCCATTACGCATAGCGCATGGTAGGCTTTGGAGCCAGCTAAAAGATAAATGACACACGGACGGCCAAGATAAGAAAAGTGGTGATGGAAAGTTTCTGGTGCTCCAGCCAGCCAGTGTGACGGGGGCCTCTCTGTCGTTGGTTAGCTTTCGTGCCAGTGAAATGAAATCTGGAAATGCGAGTGTTTTACGAGCAAAAGCAGTTAAAGAAGAGGATCTGGTTTTCATTATGCCTGTCTACTAGTGTTGACAATAGCGAAAGGCACATGTATACCAGATAAAGCTAAGTATATGGGGCCAAGAGAGTATAAGTGGAGAGCAAAATGTCTGATCATTGGGTCTAGAACTTTTAAAGTGCGCTTATTGTCAACAATAAGAAAGATATATTTTTTATTTTGCGGCTTACCTACTGATAGTGTTTGGAAACTGCTGACTATAGTAACTAGTGCTCAGACTTAATGAAAAAGCTTCAATTAGGGCAACAACGCTAGAACCTGTCATTTCACATGAGGCTTAGTGTTGTTAAAATGTCTTTAGTAGACGTGACTCATGGGTCACAAGTATAAGTATTCGCAAGAGACCTAGTGGACCAGGTATTTGGAAAATACTAAGGGGTAAAGATGGAGACGAAGGAACCAAATTGTAGAAGAGAAGGGAGAAGTGAAGTAGTTTGTCCGTTCGGATTGCTTCCCCATTGCTATGCAATATCCTACCTGGTCAGTGCCTACAGGCTTACGATGCTCCCATTCCATAGTACTATGCTGCTTTACGTGCTGATCTGTTGAGCAGTAAGAAACTGGGCGTCGAGAAGGAGCTTCCAAAGGGTTTGAGCTACCGATTAGTGTTTCCAGGTTTCCTTTGCGGTAGCGTCTACTATTTCAAGACTTCCCATTTAACTAATTGTCGGTGGGAGCCAGTGAAGCGCTCAGCTACTACTGGGGTAGGCTGAATACCTTTTGTGGTCGGATTAGCAGTCCTAACATCTGTAAGATGCGTGCAATTGATCGGGACAAGATCTCGCACGTAGTGTGACAGGGACCGCAAAGTATGGGGAGGATCTGTGAGCCCAAGATGCTCCTGTCATGGGGCCTAGTTGAGCGCAATACAAAGTTGCGCTAGAGTTGACCAAAATGTGATCTATGTTCCATCGGGGCCGGTCTCAAAAGGGTTGTCATCAGAAGCACAGATGTTGAAAAGGCGTCTTATGTTATCCAGGCACATAAGCTTTCGTACCTCCTGCTTGAAAGCCTGTGGATTGTGAATCTCCCGCAGCTGTGAAGGTAATTTGTTCCAGATGTTTACATAAGCAACAAGGAAGAAACGTGAACGTAGTTTCTTCCTCGCTGGCAGCGGGGCAACTGAGCAGTGCTTGTTTCGGAGGTTGAATTCTGATCCTCTTCTCAGTGTCAGGCTGGGGATATCACTGTGCACCGCTTGGTATATAAACTTATGTAAGAAGTACAGGTTTAAGATAATGCGCCGCAGCCATAGAGGCTGGAGTTTGAGACGGTTACACCTCTGTAGGTAACTAAGCGCTAGGCCTTGTGGGGCTACTATTTTGGTAAACCGCCGCTGAGCCTTTTCGAGCAATATGCGGTCTGCTTTCTGCAAATTACTGAAGATAAAGGGGCAGTATTCCAGCTGCGGACGAACATGACTGCGGTAAAGCTCCAACCGTGCTTCAGCCGAGCTAATGTGGCGGCCTATGTGGAAGACCATTCTGCGTTCTTTTGCTACCTGATACTGCACATTCTCTGAAAAGTTGAGGGTCATAGAATAGCGAATACCTAGGTCAGTAGCTAACGTTTTTAGTTGGATGGGCGTACCATTCAACGTATGACACGCAAAATCGTGAAGCGTTGAGCGCCACCAGTCTGTGTTATTGCTTCTTGATTCATTGATGTCTCTGTTTGGCCACCTCTTGTCCGTTGCCCGTTATTTCCGAGATTCCCACAGGTACATTCGCCAAAACAAGAAGGTTTATCCACTGGGACTGGCGGACCCATCCTCAAAACGCTTATGCTTTCTCCAGGAAATGAAAAACCCACACACTGGTCCAAATGGAGCTCATTCCGCCATTCAGTAGGCGCTACCTTCATGGGGTCTAAACAAATGGGTTTAGTTTGCCTCGTACTCAGAGAACAATTTACTCACCTGGAAGAATATATGTACATGGATCCCCCGTTCCACAATCGAAGACAAACAACTCTGGCGTGATTACCTTCACTGCCTCAAACATTCCTATTCGCCAGTCACCTGGAGCTATTCTGATGTCGTTTCACGGAAAGCGTTGCGCACGTATACGTGGCTATTCCGATGGTCTTCCATGGAATTTTCACTTGGCTACGGAAACAGTTACACTTACTTACATTTGCAGGAATCCCAAATCCAATTTGCGGAGAATGGCGTTTTTACCTATTAAGGACATATTCAGCCACAAGAAACAACTTCACTCACCTACCCCATGACAAGTCCAGCGAGGATAGTTGGACATGGTTTGCGAGCCGAGCAAGAATATAATAGAAGAGCCGGCCTCTATTAACAATGTGTTTACTCACCTGCATCATTATCATTCGACTCTTCGAATCTTGCATCATTGACCAGCTTCAACGACTGCTGGCGTATCAGAACTAAGCCATTCGGCCAACCAACGAAGAATTTTGGCTGTCAACCGACTGCGAATAATAGAATGCAAAATCGTTCTATACGATGCATAACCGACTTGCACTACTGTTCGACGAAAGCCACGGCAGTGTTCCAGGACGTGGTGGGTTTTCGCCTGGCAAGCGTTCTCCCTATAAAAAGCCACAAATGTCCGCTTAACAACACTGCAACGTGGCGGATGTGACTCGCCACAAAATACAGTCATAGCTATGCAGTTCACACTGACGCAGTCCTCAGCCTTCTACATCGAACCTGTGCAACTAATTCTGCTATGAAGAATGCTTTGTTGGAGCACAGATCATCTCTATCTCGTAATGGTTATTGGTTGCAAAAAGCCTTGTTTAGGCTCCTGTGCTCATGGATCACTACCTGGCGAAATTACCCCCAACTTGTGTTTTGACGGATTTTTGCGCTCCACAGCGCCATAATGTCCCTGGGTCTGACTATTACCTGACAGTATGCTCACTCATGCGGACAACCTCTTTTCTTTTATAACTTTCATCAAAACGAAATATTTTAACATTCCACAGAAGCCATGCTTGTATGCATATTTGATCACGCCTTTACAGGTGTGTCTCGTTTTACCGAGAATATAGTATTTATTTATTTATTTATTTAAACGCACCATCCGATATGGAGCATTTGTGGGTCAGAATACTAGATTTATCAGCAGAGAATGTCATTTGCCAATTTTGACACCACGGCTCTAAGGTCTTCAGGTCTTCACGGATCTCTTGTAGTGCGGATACTGTAGCGCTTGGTGGGAAGACATATACGACCTTTATATCGTCGGCAAAGAGGAATGGACGACCATGGCGCAGGCTGCCACAGATGTCGTTCACATAAATCGAAAACAGGGTTGGTCCAAGCACGCTGCCTTGCACAACGCCGCTGGAAACTGTGACAGGGGTGGACTCAAAGTGTGCTACCTTCACGGACTGCGTACGTCCGGTTAGGTAGGATTTAAGCCAGTCAAGCAGAGGGGTGACTACACCGTAAGCCTTGAGCTTATGTAATAGGCGTTTATGGTGGACCCTGTCGAACGCCTTTTGCATATCGAGGTATAGCGTAATAATCGCCAGACCTGAATCAATCGCGCCAGTGACCAGGTTGAGAAAATCAAGCTGGCAGGTTGCGCAGGATCGTGCGCTTAGAAAATCATGCTGTGACCTGATAACGTAGCCTCCTGCACTTAAGCAGGCCATAGGCGCACGCTTAACCGATTTCTCCATCACACGTGAGAGAATAGAGGTGTGATTTATGGGTCGGTAGTTGCTGACTTCCTGTACGGAGCCATCTTTATGGCGCGGTGTGATGACAGAGTGCTTTCAAGCCAATGGGTATTGGCCCTTCTCCATAGAGAGTGTGAAGAGTTTCAAGAGGAGTATGGAAATGTCATTGCCCCATTCTTAAGTAGTATGGGTGGAATTCCATCAGGAGCAAGTCTGATGGATGGTTTTATGGTTTTGATAGCGGAACGGATGCCTTTTAGATCGAACTGAACCGTGGAGAGCAGCTGGTTTGTGGACACATCCAGCTCAGTAGTGACCGGGGACAGTTCTTCACCTTGGGACTATTTGAAGTAAGAGTTGAACATCTCAAATATAGTCCGTGGAGCTTCACTTGATTTGCAAGGGCCGACGCGTATGGAAGTGATCGTTGCTCCATAATGAGGAGTGCGAGAACGCAGCAGCCAGCTGAGGTGCTTGGCTTTATTTGCACTGACCATGGCTGCTCTTTCTTGGGATGTTTTAATCAATACAGACCTGGACGATAGCTGGCTCGCAATCTCGTTGGCTCTCAGCACATGCGCAAAGTTGAACGTCTTGTAGTAGGAACGTCGTAGTTGCCTCAAGCTTGCATGCAGCTTAGTTTGCCTCCTAATTTTTCCTGAACTTTTATTTAAAGGAGTAAATGGAGCCAATAAGTCTAGACAATAATGCAGTTCGCCATAAAATATTGCGGACGATTGCTCCAGGGAGTCGGACAGAAAGAGCTGTTCCCAGTTCCTTGCTCGAATAATCGTGGCAAATGTGGGCCAGTCTATGGAGCTTATCGGCCAGCATATCTCAATGGCCTCTGATCTACTCGTACAGATAGCCGGGATGTTTGCAAACAGCGAGCAGTGTACCACTCTGTGGTCGCTCCCCGGCAACTCTAGGCCTACAGATGCAGGTATGTTGGATATACCCAGTGTAAATATCAGGTCTAACAGGTGTTTAGACCTGGTCGGCGTTGATACATGCTGCACCCATCCTCCCAAGTTGATGCAGGCTAATAGCCCACTATACTTCGCTGGGGCAGTGGGTGGAAACCACTGCATTTCAGGAAGATTGAAGTCGCCCGCCACAAGCTTGCATGCACATGGATGGCTCGCAGCTAAATCAAAAGTAGTTATTAGCGCTTTGTCACTCACAGATGATGTATCAGGAGCCCTGTAAATGCATCCAAGTAGTAACTTGGGTCCCATGGCATCAACCGTTATCCATATAGAGTCCAATATTTCGGTGTTATCTAGCACTTCGATATCAGCAGAGAAATTTTGCTGCAGATAAATGGCACACCCTCCACCTCGTTTGTGTGTACGCGAATGTGTATACAGCTGGTAGCCTTGAATGAAAAAGGAGTCATCGAACGTAAAGGCACCAAACCATGTTTCGGTGACTAGTATTGCATCAGGCGCAGCAAGCATAGCCAAAGGGCGTAGAATATGCATCTTGGTGTTCAGCGACCTGGCATTTATGAGTATAATGGAGAAAAGTTGGCCAGTGTCTCCCAGTTTTATGGATGACATAAAGGGAGCACGAAGAGCTACTGGGCCATCTGTAGAAGCTGTAGGAACTGGGTCCAAAGAAGTAAGAGCGTGCTTTTCGTTGGTGACGTGGTGGGTGTCGGGATGAGCTTGTCGCGGCTCATCCCTACCTGGTATAAAAAAGGCGCGTGATGTGGTGTAGAAAAAAGGGAATTTGCCCGCTCAGGTAGTTGTTGTGGCGGTAACAACCGGTGGGATAAGGTAGGTATTCCAGAGTCCGGACTATCTGGAACATGGTGATAAGAACCTTGAATAATATTGGGTGATGTACTAGCTGCGGATGTCCGGTGTGTGGATATGGGACATGTGATGGTTTCCCTGTTACCGCGGGCTATTTTCATTACCGCTAGCTTTTGCGGTTTGAGAAACAGTTGATCCATCATGGTTGCACTGCGTAGTTGTTCAAAGTTGGTTACGACGGTATTTAAAGTTGTTTCATCCTTAAAATATATTTTGATCGGTGAAGGGAATTTACTGCATCTTTTAGGTAGTCTCTCAACACATACCGAACGTGTTGCGAAACCAAATACTGCAAGGATAGCTCTCGTAAATGCATCCAAAGAAAGATCCTCGGGTACGTTAAGTACCTGGGTAGTATACGGCCAAATACCCCCTTCGGATGTCGGCTGGGGGGATGCCTCACACTTTGCTGTTTCATGAGTGTGTGAGGTTTGGGTAGCTGCCTTCGGTGATTTTTTCGGAGTCATCCTTACGCGGGGCCGTTTGGCTCTGGGTGCCATCGTCGCTTCAGGTGGAAATTTTGGTTCAAGCTCACGTGTGTGTGGCTTCTGTGACGAGAATAGAATGGGAACTTGTTGATCACTATGGGTGTGAGAAACCCGATCTCCAGGCTCAAAGTGTGATGGGCCCCCACGTCGGTTCACCCTCAGTATCCGTATGTATTATTCCACTTTATATTTGATACTGCCTTTTCAAGTAATTGGTTGGTACTTGCGCTCCCCTGTGTGATTGTGCTTGAGATGCAGGTTACCAAGGTGTCTAACTGTCTATTACCCTCCAGCCCGTCCATATGGGCTCAGAGTGAAAGTTGGGCATTGATGGTGAGGACCTGGTTCACGGACCTTGTGGCCGTGCTAGGCTGGAAGTGTGGTTCCAGGCAATCAGTGTGAAGCGGAGCACGGGCCAGCCCGATTGTGTGCAACTGACTCTCCAATACAGCGTGCTTGCGTTTGCTTAGAAGGTGTGTGGGCCGCTTCAGTTGGTGAAACGTGGCTCATACCCACATGCGTTCTGGTCTTATTAAACCAAATTTATACTGGATATGGGGTGTGGGGATACAGCAGTGGGCAGTGCAGCGCAAGTAACCCATTGCCCTCCGCAGGCGCAGGCACCCTGTGTCTGAGCACAGGGACAAGCAAGTCCGAAACCAGGTACCTCAAAGTATGCAGCTATAAAGCCGGTACTTGTTGTCATACTGCTCTACTCATGAATGTTTCCTATCGTTGGCAATGTGCGAGTGGAAGATTGATGTCGGTGGCTTGGTACTGATTTTCCGGATGGCCACGGAAGAGCGACTTTATTTTGTGAGGAGTCACGTGCGTTACGTCACAGTGTGGTTCAGCAGACATTTTTGGATTTTTATAGGGGGAACGCTTGCCAGGCGAAAACCCATCTCGTCATGTACCACTACCGCCTTTAAACGTGCCGCGAGGGGAGTCGGCTTCGAGCAGTTTAGGAAGGTCTCTTCTCCAGCGGAACAATTTTCCTTTCAGACATTAGCGAAGATGGCCCATGCCTTGGGGCAGTCTGAGACCCCACATATTGGGCTAAACAATAGCCCCTAGTACAACGGGTGTGTGAGACTCTATTAGTCGGAATAGAAAAGTTGGTACCCTACAACCGTTGCAAATGTCGCTGCTGTTCCAGCGTTAGCTTTCTCTGTTGCAATAATCACCTTAGCTACTAAGCACACTTTCATCTCTCATCAACGCATCGCCTGGGCAACCAAAAGATTGCACGTTCTAGCTAGCAATGTCAACTTTGTTACCTAGTTGTTGACTGATGCACCTGGGAATCAAGTTCGACCAAAATACAAGTAGCGTTAGTAAGTTCCATTGGCCCTGCCCTCCGAGAATTCACCAAAAGTTTTTAGCACATTGCTCAAACTGAACTTTTGATATTGGTTGCCCAATTTGATTGTCACTAGCACACGCCTTGATCCAGCATCAAAGGCATGTCGGAATGTGGCTTACTGGCAATTAAACGGAGGATTGTACTACGGTGTCAGTGTGGCGAAATCCATTCACGACTTTCCGCAGGCAACAGTTTTCGGGAAGCGAATCCTCCCTCATCTACAAAGGGTCGAAACAACGATTGACGGCTGCCAGCCAAAACAAAGCTGCCGCTTGCACGCCGGTTCCTTCGTTATTTCCGTCTACATGTCGTGTGGCACCATCCGAGGAACAAGAGTGAAGGCTTGGCTGTGACCAGAAGCTATTTTGAGCAGAATGAAACGCCTCAGTTATAAGGTAGGCTATGTTCCGTTGAGCGATCCAGGTTTACTCTTCCTTGCTTCGCTGCTTCTGGCGAAAGCGTGGCATCCATCAAGTCGTTTGCTCAAGCGTGCCAACGGAGCGATTATTGCGCGCGCATAGGCGTTAATGCTCGACAAGCAGCGAAAAATTAACCTAGCGGTCTTTCGTCTGTCCGTTCCCAACACGTGGGGGAATTCCAATAACCGCCGTTACACAGCCCATCGCACACGGCCAAGGAACATGGCTGGGTAGGGCAATTCGCTTTCCGGATACGCGGAAGCGAGAATATTTTGCTGGCAAGCCATCCGGCTGTAGCGCGCAGCCAGTTTTATTTAGTGGCCTCCTCGGGTTTGCGCTGTGGCTGAATTACCTCGGATCGCTACTGGCCTGATTAGGACTTCATACTAGTAGACAAACTTGTGGAGGTCACCACGCTGACGCCGCTATTGGCCGTTGCTTCAGTGTAGGGTTTGCTCTGTATGTTTTCCGGTGACATGGAAGAAGCCCTGTCCGTCCAGCTGGCTTAGCTTTACGGCTAGCGGTATGCGTCCATTATATTAGGCGGCCACCAATCCTGTCTATCCGAACTCGTTCTGGTAACCACTGGCCTTCATTCATATGAAAGCTCTGCAGGCTCGTTGGCTATCCTTTCACCATACCACCCCATATCGGATTGGATTACTTGGCTTAACCTGTCTGTGCTGTCACACGCTCTTCTTCGCTAAACAAACTGGATTCTTCGTTAACGCCCCTTGTGTTAACACTGCATCTTTTCGATTATCCCAAAGAATTAATATATAAGGTTGATGCTTCTCAACCCGTTATGCTTCTCTCCTAAGCAAATGTGCTCTCGGCGTTTCGTGTCTGAAACCATGAGCTACTCCTCGCCCTTCGCTTTGTTCCCACTTCCGACTACTTGGTCAGCTGCCTAGGCAAACTTAGCTGAATTAGGCTCTTCACCGCTATGTCCATCCACCAAACCCGGTTACCACTTACATTTCCTCTAGTACTCCTCTGTTACATCTTGGATGAGGTGCAAATGTTGTCTGCTGTTTCTCTTGATAGGTCTCTCCAAACGTTGCGTCAAAAGCCAACTTTCGTTTCCTCAGCGACTAGTTTCGTTACAATCATGCAGTATCTCCACTTCAGACGACTCGTCCAACTAGCCCAACTTCGTGACTGGAATATGCCTTCATTAGCTTAGTCCGTCTGCCATGGCTGTCCATCTGAACGCTTCTGTGACCTTTGCCCTTCGTTGACATGAAAGCAGCTCTGTACTGTGCATGCACATTGACCATCCCGCCACAGTACTGCCACCAAGTCCGATTGGATTACTTACCTTCTGAAAGCGGTTGATGCTCACCAACACTTCCTCAGTAAGGCGCTTACCTGAGCCTGTTTTGGATCACTTTACTTAATCTATCCGCCATATCGCTGTCCACGAATACCACCTCATATAACTGGATAATTCCACCGATCACCTCTACAACGTCTAAGTCCTCCTAGCGTTCCGCTTCATTGTTACTTTCGACTACCCTCCCAACTAGCTTAACAGTAAAACGCAAGGCATGCTTCCCACACATTTGTCTGTGTTCGAGGCTTGTCAGCCTCCGTGGTAACGTAACATGCCGAATGCTGCCGTGTAAATACGTTGCTCATCATTGTGGATACCTGCACACAAAGCTTTTATACCGGGACCAGTTTATCACAAGAGAAAACCAAACGCAAATACTACGATACCCTTACTCACCGGCACAATATTCACCCGGCTTCCCTGGACATTGCATAATTAGACCGCATTCAACTACTAATGGAGGATCTTGACTAAGCAGTTCGGCTAAGTAACACAGGCATTTGTTTGTTCATGGGACTGCGAATAGCCGGGTGCACAATCGGCCGGTAACAAATATTGTCAGTTATGCGTTAATCTGCAAGCGGATCGACGACTGTGTTGTAGGACGTGGTTGTTTTTTTCTGACAAGCGTTCTCCCTATAGCAAGCCACCAACTTCCGTTTAACAACAATGCGACGTGTCGAACGTGTCCCGCCACTAAATCCGATCACCGTCCAGCAATGCACACTAGCAATTTAACCATAGCAACATTTCAGTACGTTACAAGCCTATTATATATGTGCACACAAATACACTTCCCAGTCACCGCTTCCTATATTACGCGTTTACCTCTGATCACTACATCCCACACAAGCACCCAGAATATCGCCACCCCCTACCGATTTTGCTCCTGGCCAGTAGATCTCCCAGTTCAGTAGCCTTCATATTGCGCGATCCGCCCACTTCATGCAAAACATTGTCGCTGTTGCGAAACATAATTGCCCGTGCCTGACTTGGTGTGCCTAGCTTAACGTGCAAACCTTCTCTTTGCTTATTCTGTTTCTTTTTTAACAATTTTCCAGCTTGCCGTTGCACTGCTTCCAGTGCATCAATGCGGGGTTTTTAACCAGGGTTGTCAGGGTTCACATGCTTGAAGTACGTGGTCCGCGTGGGCTATCAGATAAGCACTAAGCATTTGCGGAAAATTTTTGGCCCGAAATTTCAACACACCTGCTGCAGAGCAAGCTGCTGTCTTGCTGTTTGCAATAACTTTTCAGTCAGGTTTGGGCAGCAACTATCGTCCGACACGATCCCCCGACGTCGCTTTCGTGGGAGCAAGTTGCAACTTCTGGCCTGAAAGTCGGTAAGGATAGGTGCGCTGATTGCTTATGATATCAAGCTTCATTTCGCCACTTTGGGCTGCAGTTGCATTTCGCTTTGCTGCGAATAGTCACTGACGACTCTATTCCCATTCAACTCAAATCGGGAAGCATATTATTACTAGCCGGCGGCGTCCAAACTTCAGCTGCTTTAGCTACGGCTTCATTGCCCTATGTGAAATTTTGAATTAATTTGGAATCGCTTCCATGGTAGTGATACTGGGAATGGTTAGGGAAGAAATAAGTCACAAGCAACCAGCGTCTTGGTTCCTAGGTAAAGGAACGAGCCAAACCACCCGGCCCATCAACTTTCACACTTCCTCACATTTACAAAAAGAAGAAACCAAAAGTACGTGCGACCTTCCATACCATCGTGAAACTGTCCAAGACGTTCTATTGACCACGGGCATTTACATACCGCACCCACCAACCCCAATGCAGTAGCGGAAGCGTAATCGAGAAATTCATAAGCATTTATGTACTGAAGGATTCCACCTTTTTACGTGCCACTTGTTTCGTGATAAATAATTTTCAAATATGCAACATTGAATGTGTGAAAATATTCACCCTGGTATTCGGTCTGGACCTCCGCTACATGATCCTCTATATTGTCCTGGCAAATAGTCTGATGTGGTAATTTAAAGGAGAGCTGTAGGCGTTTAAAATCAGTCTCCTAGAGCTATTGGACTTATTCAGGTCCATCTCAGTTTTATTCACAGCTTATAGGAACCAGCTTACTCGTCGAAGGCACAAAATCAGACTGCGGGACAATAACTCATCCAATAAGCACCCATAACATTCACGGCTCGGCTGATAAAAATTACGCAGGGACATACATAGCACCATTTTAAGGCTTCTCAATTTACCTAGGTTTGTATCCGAAACTTTAAAATGCACATAAATGCATTTAACGGCACTAAGCATTTTTCTGGCATGATTCCCATTAGTATTTTTTAGTTGATGGCCTAAACGGGGGTATTTAGGTACGGTGACCACCATTTACGCCTGACATTACAAATAAACCTAACTAGCTATTTGCTGCAATTTTTCTTATTTGAAGTGAAAATATTGGGGAATTTATCACTTATAACACTAAGAGTGGCAAAGATGGTAAATGTAATGAACGCTTATCCTTGTCCTACTTCACGAAACAGCGGATTCATTTGGGTTATGGCTCAATTAAGATCCTTTGTAACATCAAATTTAGCGAACTACCTACAGCCGTGTTCCTGTAGGCTCACATATACAAGCCCATACTATGCGTGCACTAAAAGAGTACTCCCTGCCTTAGGCGGTAAAATAGTTACTAATGCCGTCAACACAAAAGGAATTTTATTTTGTTTATGCACTTTAGCTTCAACGCCTAGAAACATTTTATTAAAGCGACCATGAGCATGACAATAATGCGAAATTTGGCAGTCAACCTGCATAGACGTGCCAAATACCGCTATGAGCTAAAACTTGCGCAGAAATAAAAAACAACTCCAAGGTATACGATAGTTTTGTTTAAGCGAAGGCTACGTTGCTTGAGGGGTTGGTAACCTAAACTTAGATGGCGGTTGCCACCCTACAGGTGATACGGATAAGGTATTGCTGCCCGCATTTCAAATTGTATATCGTGTTGATAGCTGTTTTCTTGTCTTCTCACAGTCTCATCACCAAGTTGAGAGTAAACTGTCAAACGCCCCAGTAGGTGCATCCGAGGTCCTCGATGTCTTGACACAAGTAACCCCTTACCAATCGCCTGGATCTGCTAGTGTGCGTCCTCCTGCCATCCAGTCGATTGCTACCAGATTCCAGTATACGCTTTTGGGTTTGCGCATGTCAATTCAGCAAGGTGGGCAGTCACATGCCTGGAAAGATGTAGCTGTTTTAGCAATCGACAATGAAGCTCTAACTCAACTCCTGAAAACTATAGGCCAGGCAATCTTACGAGGGTCCTGCTACTTTGCTTAGAAAATCTTAGCAGGAACTGGCTTTAGGCCAACAATTGCCCAAAGCTTGATAGGAGTGGAGCAGCACGGCTTCGTCAAGCGGAAGTCTTGCTTTACCAACCTTCTGTCCATTTTAGCTGAATTATCTCGCTGGCTTGATGATGGCACCTCGGTCGAAGGTTTATATTTAGAATTCAATAAGGCTTTCGACTACGTCAGACATCGGTTCTTACTTGCAAAGTTGTCAGGGTTTGGGATACTTCTTCAGCTTTTGCATTAGAAAGCAGACTTTCTTTGCAAGAGAACCTTCGGAGTTAGAGACGGTGCCTCCTGCTCAAATGAGTGTACCGCTCAGAGTGGCGTTCCTCAAGGCGCCTTTTTTGGCCACCGTTGTTTCTTTTATATATCGATGATTTGGCGCCTCTCTTTGAGACCCCTTGCTAAGTCTTCGCAGCCGATGTAAAGCTTGCAAACCGGGACGATTGAAGCACGTAGTCGAAAGACTTTTGCATTGTAGCGACATGGTTTTCCCCCTGCGTTTTGCTCATCGCTGCCAGTAAATGTTAGCTGTTGACTTCCAGCTACGATGAGATTATCATGTAAACTACTGCCGGCCCCCTGACACTGAGGTCCGTTGATGAGGCTCGCGACCTGGGTATCCTAATGGGGAATACCTTTAAAAACACAGCACAGTTGCAGCATGCCGCCAACAAGGCGCAGAAGGAAATAGTCTGCCTCAAGAGAACGGTATGTAATACCCAAGCCAAAGATTTCCTCCCATTATATAAAGTGGTGGTACTACCTCACCTAGTACTGTGTGCGGACATGGGCGCCTTGTCTCAGGAAGGATGTGACCTGCAAGAAAAGTCTAAAAACTGGCGACTAAGATGATCGGGGCCATAACAGGAAATCAAACAAAGAAAGCTTTAGGGGCCTAGGATGGCTATTTGGCTAGGTTGCCGTCTTCGCGGTCATCCCATGAAGCCACGATCCTACTGAATCAGGGCAGAAACTTGGTTGTCTCGTAGTTTTCGAGCGCTGGAAGCTGCTTGCAAAGAGTGTAGCCAGCGAACCTACGGTTAAGGGATTCGAGCGCCAGTTAGACGCTCTAGGGTGGCAACATGAAACCTTTCCCTTCTCTTGACCCTATCCATTTTCCAACTTTGCTTTCATATTCTGTCATTCTCCCCCCTTTTTGTGTCATCCTTCAGGAAACAGAATTTCCTTTCTCTAGCTTCCATTTTCGTTCTACGTCTTCCTTACTTCGCATGACCTACACAGCGGAAACAGTTAGTGCAGAGAAGTTGAGCAGTAAATGGTTGACCAGGGTGCGGTTCAGGTGGTTCGTTTTAGATCCATCAAGACCTCGTAACACCCTATGCTTTCTTGGCTCAACGAGCTGCTCAAGAAAGCACACGCAAGCGAAGTTCCTAACGTTCCAGTACCATCTGAATCTGAAGTATGAAGGGCCTCAGCTGGTTCAAGCTGTCTGATTTGTTTAACCAGCTGCATCCAACCACCTACGGAGGCCTGAACTTAATATTAAGCCTCAACGGTCCAGACTGGAGATTAGGGACAAGTTCTCTTCATAATTGGAACAAATATCCATTTGCTGTAAGTAAGAGCGCCAATGCAACAGCCTTCAACACGACAAGAGTAAGCTTCGGCCGGAGCATTTTCCTGAATTATTGTAAATTTATCAACCATGTAATAAACCGTGAAGTCCATGATCCAAGAAGGTACAGCGGATGCTGTTGTCTTGCTTTCTTTTTCTTTTTTTGTCCTGTGAGTACTACGCGGTAACTCGACTTTTTGGCGTGCCATTCTGATCGAGCTTTTCAGCTGAAATAACGTGGAAAACAGTGTTTGAATAAACACTTGAAACGAAATTTGACTTTTGTCAAATTTTCTCCGATCCAAGATATCTTGGATCGATTAAATTGGTACTGGCCAAAGCGTCTTTGGCGCTTACTGGTAATTTTTCCGGTTGTTCCCAGTTTTAATCCCGTTTTGCACCCTGTTTTTGTCTTTTTATTGCGGTCGTTTTCCTATTGTATACGTGTTGTAATTCTAATCTGTTTTCCACATGAACATGGCTGTCTCGCTAAACACCGAGACGGATGGACCTATGGGGTCCTCGTTTGATGAGTCTACTGCAGCTTGCGGACAGGTTAACTGTTCAGAGCCAGTAACAGATGCATCTGGTGGTATGCAGTGTGACGTCTGCTGCCGCTGGTATCACGAAAGCTGTACCGGCCTACAAGCTGACCAGTACAAAATGCTATCATCAAGCGTCCACTTTCTTTTCAGCTGTGCTGAATGCTGCGCTAAAAGATCGACGCGCCTGGCTGTCACCGGTGCTAAACTTTCAGCGTTGGCTTCAAGGTTGGCAGATGTTGAGTTGGCGATAGCTAAACTCGCCTCTATTGCTTCGCTCGATACGAAAATGGATTTGATTTTAAAATCCCTAAATATTTCGTTTGAAGACACAGCAATAGCCGGCAACATTGCTGACGATCCATCCACTGGAGTCTGTCAATCGGTCATAAAGTCGCACATCCTACCGGCCAATCCAGGTAGCATTGCTGGCGGTCCTCATGATCCGATCAAAGTGAAGAAAAATAGGGTGCGGAAATACCAAAAGCCCTCTGCTAAACCCAGAGAAATAGTTGCCACGGCATCGAAAGAGATGCCGTCTTTGACAGTCATAAACTCGTCTGACGATTGCACACAGAACTTTCCACAGACGCTGACTGTCTCGGCCGCCAGTGAACCAGCCTGTTCTGACGAAATGCTGGTAACTGCTCAATGCGATACAAAGTCAACGGCCCCTGCTCCAGTGAGCCAAAAGAAGAAGCGGACAAGATCTGCTCGTAAAACTTCGAAGGGGCTTGAAGACCCAGGAACCAGTAAGACGCCGGCAATAGAGCGGAAAACCTACGCTACCGTTGCTTCGGCGTCGTTTGGGAAGCCAGGGACAGTCCCACCGCCAGTGGTGAAAACAGCTGGTACAGGTGTCGACTCCAAGGCACGTGGGGTAAACACTCCCCGTCGTGCCGACTCTTTCACTGATAGTAGCGTTATATTCCGTAACGTTACTGAATCTGAGGCCGTTCTCCCAAGGGAACGCATCTTGGATGACATCAAGTGGCTGAAACTGTGTGTCAGCAAGCTGCTTCCACCTGGTTTCCCTGGTGTCACTGTCAGAAAGCTGACCAGATTGGGGAACGTTCCTATCGCTGCGCCAAATCCACGACCCCGACTACTTCGCGTAGTCCTTTCTACCCCGGAGGAACGCAAATCGTTACTGCGATTTGCATTCAAACTTAAGGGTAGTGGTGTCAGCGTTCAGCCGGACCTACCACTGGCAGATAGGTTGAAGTTAAAGGAGGCTATCAAAGACCTCAAAACTAGACGGGCGGCTGGTGAGCAAGGCCTCCGTCTGGTGGGTTTTCAGGTGGTCAGCCGGAAGTTACTTTCCGCCCTATCAGAACCAATCCTGATGGCGCACGACCCAGGGATGGTCGTGCCGACTTCCTTGAGGTAGTACTTAGCAACGTGCGTAGCCTAAGGAACAAGGTGCACGAGTTGGGTCTACTTGTAGACAAATCTCGTCCCGACATACTTGCTTTCACTGAGACGTGGTTGTCTCCGGATATCACGGACGGTGAGGTATATTTACCTGGCTACGCGCTGCTTAGAACTGATCGCTCCGTTGGTCGCCAAGGCGGAGGCGTTGTACTGTATGTGAGCTGTAACTTAGATGTGTTGAGGACTTGCACATTCCAGTCGTCGGATCAGACTGTTGAAGCCCTATCGGCTGTTTTGTGCACTTCCTCTACCCAGTTTACAGTTATAGTGATATACAGAAGTCCTGGAAGTTCCTCCAGGGGGATACTTGACTTTATTCGCACTCAGTCTGCGAATAAGTGTTTAGTTCTAGGGGATTTCAACCTCCCGGAAGTCTGTTGGGCCGATCTTTCTTGCAATTCGGCATTAGGAACATTCGGTGCAGACTTCCTTGAACTGACTCTCCAAGTGCCTTTGCACCAGTTCGTTGACTTTCCCACTAGGTATATGGACAACCAAATACCATCTACTTTGGATTTGGTTTTCGCTAAGTCCCTGGACTTCGTGACTGACGTTTCATGCGGTGCACCTCTAGGGTCTAGCGATCACGCATGCATATCCTTTCGATGTGCTCTTTCAAGGCACCAAGAGACCGCTGTTGAATTACTTCCGAATATTTGGCGGGCGGACTTTAGTGCAATGCGAACTAAGGCTTCAGTTCTGAACTGTGAGATCTCGATGGCTGACTCTGTCCAGTTAGCCTGGGATAAATTTAAGGCATACCTTACGGAGGTTTCCACTCCCTATATTCCACTCATTAGGAAAAGAGGGTTAAGGGCACAGCCTCCATGGATAGATACCACAGGCAAGTACCTACTCAAGAAACGGTCTAGATGCTGGCGAACCTACCAAGCAGCTCCATCAGCCAGTACCTATGATAGTTATCGAGAGAATAGAAATAAATGTAAGCAACATCTCAGAACTGCTCGTCTCCAATACGAGCAGGGTTTAGCGGACTCGGCCGCAGCTAATCCCAAGAAGTATTTTGCTTACGTTAAAAGACGCAGCGGGGCAAAACTGTCTATACCAGCTTTATTGCGAGCAGACGGGACCCGTGCGCAAACTGACTATGACAAGGCTTGTATACTGAGTGATCAGTATACTGGGGTCTTTGCTCGGGAGACCTCTTTACCACAGGTTGAATTGGTTTCAAGAGTTCCAGAGGATTCTTGCTTAGCTGAATTTAGCATAACGGAGACTCAGGTCTTCGAGCTACTGCAAGGCATTAATCCCTCTAAAGCTTCCGGTCCTGATTCAATTCATCCGAAGCTGTTGCATGAACTGGCCACTGAGCTGAGTGGTCCGCTCACGTGCGTATTTTCAATATCGCTGGACAGCTGCAGCCTACCTTCGGAATGGAAGGAGGCAATCATCTGTCCGATTTTTAAGGGCGGTGACAGCGCTCTACCCGCGAACTACCGGCCTGTCAGTTTGACAAGCGTAGTAGTCAAGTTGTTCGAGAAGCTGATAAGGGATTCAGTGGAGAACCACCTGAATCGATTCAACCTTCTCAGTGTTGCACAACATGGATTCCGCAAAGGATTTTCATGTCAGACTAATTTACTTGTAGCTCGTGAAAGCTGGGCCGAAGCGGTAGACAGTGGCCACGCTGTAGACGTGCTATTCGTAGATTTTTCGAAAGCTTTTGACACTGTTCCACATCTTCGGCTCTCACTAAAGTTGAGATCTTACGGGATATCTGGTCGCGCCCTTCAATGGGTGTCTGCCTTCCTTGAGGGGAGGGAACAGTGCGTACGGGTGGGGCGTAGCCTTTCGCTCAGGCAAGCTGTCCTTAGTGGCGTTCCGCAGGGCTCGGTATTGGGGCCATTGTTGTTCGCGATCTATGTAAATGACTTGCCGGGAGAGCTAGGGGTGTCATCATTAATGTTTGCTGACGACCTTAAGCTCTGGAATATTGTGGATATCCCGGGGGTCCTGAGGCAATTCAGCGTGCCTTGGATAGGCTCTGGGAATGGTCTATCTTATGGTTGATGCCCATAAATAGGGCGAAGTGCTCTGTTCTCCGAATCGGAGCTGCAAATCCTCCCACCCGATATGTTGTCGGCGGTGGTGAACTCCCTGTTGTCACTCAGCAGGTTGATTTAGGAGTCGTACACGCATCAGCACTTCATTCTGGAGACAACTGGAAGAAGGCTGCTTGTCGAGGGTTTCGTATGATGTGGTTTATCCGCCGCTCTTTCGGAATCTTAACGGCCAAGTTGTTTGTGAAGCTATTTTCGGCATTCGTCCGACCCCACCTGGAATATTGTATTCAGGCTTGTCCACCATGTCTTAACCGAGACAAAATGGACTTGGAGAGGGTGTTACGAGTGGGCACTCGGTTAGTGCAGGGTCTACGGGGACAGACGTATCCTGAACGCTTGCTCAGTTTGGGTATGTACTCCATGCACTACCGAAGGATAAGAGGGGACCTGATTCTCACTTATCGTATTTTGACGGGTAAGATTGGCCCGGACTTGTCAGGGCTTTTTAGTCCCGCTACGTTACCTAGTCTCCGCGGTCACCCACTGAAACTGCATAAACCACGGTCTGATAGGATTAGGACGGAAACTCGTCTATCGCGCCGAGTTATAGATCGCTGGAATTCTCTTCCAGATCACGTGGTTAGGGAACCTACGGTTAAGGGTTTTGCGCGCCAGCTCGATGCTCTTGGGTGGCAACAGCAAACCTTTCCTTTTTCCTAGCTGACTCACCTTCACTTTTCAGTTCTTTTTTATTGACTCAAATATCTTGGTATTCCACTTGCTTAGCTCTTACCACTTTCTCTTTTGCCTTCTGCGTTTACTTTTTTCTCTTTCTTACTTCACGTAACCGACCCAGCAGGGACTGCTAGGGCAGGATACGTGGGCATTAATTGGTTGGACAGGGTGTGATGCGGTCTTTGTTTTAGGTCCATCAGTATTTCAAAGTTCGCTAACTCCTGGTTCAACGACCCGCCGAAGAAGGAACACTCACGGGATAATCCTATCGTTCCAGTCCCGCTTGAACTTGAACTTAAATTTGAACTTCACTACTTTTGCAGTCAGTGAGGACGACTCAGAAGCCGAAGTACTGTGGCTGAGTTGCTTTCCGGTACACTAAACAGGTTGGTAGGTGGGATCCTACTTTTTGCCTTGGTAACTGAGCTTACCTTGTTTTAGTTACTCAACCCTCGACCCATCTAGCTGTACCACCTCGTCTCGCCCAGATTCCGACCATGAGTCGAGCACATCAGCCCGATCTTAAAAAGTAAGTCAAATTTGCAGGCAACAATTTCTAATTCTTCTTAGATATCTGGATAAGCGTTTAAAGCGTAAGTTGTTCTGGTCTGCTGTTTTCCCATATCATTTGCAATTCTTTGAAGAACTGACTGGAAGCAGCGTTCATGGGAATGTCTTGCAGAAAACGGCTTTTGTCAGTTCTTTGGTCCAATGACTTATGCTCTATATTCTTGTGCGACGTACCTTCCGTCGTCTACAACTGTTGTAGTCCACCTGTGGCTGTTTTCTCGTCTTTTTTTCTGTGTTTCCTAATCCGTTTAGCAATCTGTTTTGACCGGTTATGTTATTGTAGACAACTCACCGGTCTTACTTTTTATCATTTGTTACACACTACTTACTAATTTCGTTTGTTTTGTGGAATCCCGACGTTTCTATACCTTCGGGGTCGTTTGCCACCGAGTCCATCTCTATCTGTTAGAGCATGGGCTGCTAAGGGCCAGTTACGGCGATTCTGATGGCATAAGGTGAAAGGTAAACAACAGTTGGCATGATGTAATTGTGCTGACACTAAGACCAGAACTGAGCTCTTTGTTTTTTCACCAAACCACCGTTTCGTTAATGGTCGAATTGACGTCAATGCGTAGTGGTTGCGGTAGTAGCAGTAGCCTTTGTGGATGGAACTGCGCTTCACTCAAATCCGAGGTTTGTCAATTTTATCTGGGACGAGTTATTTCTGACCGATTTGCTCAGCTCCGGAAGTAAACCAACACTAAGAGCGCACCTGTTGTTTTTTTACGACAGGCCGGCCTGTAGTCTGCTCCTTATAATCTGAGTACTAAAACCATCGGAAGAAGGTAAATGACCACCAATCTCCAGGTATACATGCTTGAAGCGAGCATCAGGTAGTGAAGAAGTGCCAGGGACAGTGCTTATAGTTCCGATGGGACTGGAACGATAGAAGAACCCGCGAGTGTTCCATCTTGAGTGGATCGTTGAGCCGGGAATTGATGGTGCTTAGAGTTCTTGATGGATCTAGAACGGAACAATCGTTTCACACCCTGGCCAACCAGTTACTTCACGTTTCCTGCCTTAACAGTCCGTACTGCTGCAGATTACCTTTCAGATATGACGCATAATTCATTACTTTACTTTACTGTCAAGATAGCGAGAAAGATGTTGAAGATCTATGTAGCTATATCTCAATGTAGGACATGTCCCACTGACACAGTGTTACCTGTAGTAGTGAGCTAGCCCAGGTGGAAAAAGTAAAATATTTACAAGCATAGAAAAATTCTCCATGTACTTACGATATATTCTTGGATGAACCACATGGAGTCCTTCACCAGCTCCGCCGCCTATTACGGATGGGCATCGTTTCGGAAGCTGCAGTTGGTGGATTAACGGGCTCCATGGGTTATAATCATTGAACGATTCCTTCGTCAGTTTCCTGTGAAGGCTTCGTCGAATCTGGCATCCGCAAAGTGCGCGTCCAGGAATCGTTTGAATTCCGACACCGAGTTCGTTTCTACTATCCGCGAGGGCAAACGGTTCCACATGTTCACCACTCGCCGCTCAAGACACAATGGATGAGCTACCCACTTGAGGTCAGGGACTACCAGTTTGTACTGGTGACCTCGTGTGCTGCTTGACGCACGGACATGGAGCAGTGGCCTCAGCATCGGATAAGCACCCAGATGCAATACCCGATGGGTCATAATGAGGTCCACTCGCACGCGGCGGTAGGCTAGAGTATACAGACCCAATTGTCTGCATCTTTCTTCATACGGCACACCCTGAAGACCAGGAATGAGCCGTGTGGCTATGTGTTGTACTCTTTCGAGCTTGTGTATCTCGCCTTTCGTCAACGGACAGTAGGCGGGTGAGCCGTATTCTAGCACCGGTCGTACAATGGATGTGAAGAGACGAGTGGCAATCTCTTTCGACCAGGTGCAGAAGATACGTTTCAGCGCCCACAGCGAACGCAATGCTGTGCGATACATATTGTCCGTGTTGTCCAGTGACTTCATGTAACGTTGTATAACGCCAAGGTCTCTGACGCAATGCGTCGGGTGTAGAACTTGGCCGTCGAGAGTGTACGATCGGCCCGCTCCACCTTTACCGAGGCACAGAAGTAGCGATTTTGCCGAGTTGATAGGCAAACTTACTTCGGCGGACCACATGGAGAGGCGGTCGAGGTCCTGCTGAAGTATGTCAAAGTCGTCCGACGTATGGATCACCCTCCATAGCTTCAGGTCATCCGCGAACAAGGCACACGGCGACCAAAGGAGATTGGGCACGTCGTTGATGTGAATCAGGAAGAGAATGGGGCCAAGCACCGTCCCCTGAGGAACGCCGCTCGTCGACGGGTACCAGTCGGTCAGGTGGCTGTCGACTTGCACCCTCCACTTCCGTCCAACCAAGAAGTCACGGATCCATTGGTGCAGCGGACCTCCGACTCCGCACTCCCTCAGTTTCTGAAGGAGGATCTCGTGATTCACTCTGTCGAAGGTCTTACTGAAATCGACGTATACCACGTCGACTGACTTACGTTGGTTTACTGCTTGCAACCATTCATGCCATGTTAGCAGCAGGTTAGTGATGCACGAGCGGTCTCTCACGAAATCATGCTGTGCAGGCGTCAGGAGAGAGTTGGTCTCCAGTAGCGGGAGCAGTCTCTTCTTCACAATCTTCTCCAGAACTTTCGACAATACTGCGGTCAAACAAATAGGGCGGTAATTCTCCACTTTGCGTGTGTCACCGCCTTTTGGAATCGGTTTGACAACGACGCATTTCCAGTCACAAGGCACGCAGCCTATGGACAGGGATCGGTTACAGCAGGTGAGATCACAGCTGACAAGGACTTGAGGATCAGCGGATGGAGACCATCCGGTCCAGCTGGCTTCGTGCTGTCTAGGCAGCTGACTAGCCCATGTACCTCCGCGACGTCGCAGATCAAGTCGGTTAGCTCAGTCGGTGCGGCGACGGCAGAGCTTGGCGCGCAGGTTTGGTTAGTTGCGAATACAGAAGCGAAGTGCGCCGCTAATGCGGACGCACGCTCGGTGCTTGAACTTAGTGGTTGTCCGTCCCAACCCACTAGCACCGGCACATCACCTGCAGACTTCAAGCGTCGCTTCACGTACGCAAATATGCTCTTCGGGGCAGTTTTAGCTGAGCAAGCAAGCTGCTCCTCAAACTGACAGCGTTTTCGCGTCTTTGTGCTGTTGCACAAGTTTCGTTGTCACTTGTATGCCTCATAGTCATCGGCAGAGCCAGACAGGAGGAACGCATTCCATAGTCGACGCCGTTGTCGAGACAGTCGGTTATACTCTTTGTCAAACCAATGGGGTTTCATTGGTCCAACTTTCCGAGTCTTGAGGGGTACAAATTGCGCACACAATGAGTGCACTGCCCCTTTAATGTTTGCCCAGCAAGTTTCAACGGATGAATCCTGTGGCATAGACCAATCAAGCTGATTGGCAGCTAGAATGAGGCCATCAAAGTCAGCTTTCCAATAGTTGTATGTTAGCGCCACTGGACGCACACATGGAAGCTGCAGGTTTATAGTGGCCATAATTGTCGAGTGATCACTGGCCGCCATGGGCTCAAGAACTTCTATGTCATGCACTGTTTGTTCGCAGCTGGTTAGCAGCAGGTCCAGGCATGATGGCATTGAGCGCGGGGTTATGCGGGTGGGTTGCGTGATGTGCTGCACCGTTCCGGTTTCCAGTACCAGTTCGGTGAATCTTGTCTCCACTTCATTATGGCCAGGGAGAAGCTGAACTTCAGGCCGTAAGATTCGAGGAAGGTTAAAGTCGCCAGTGAGCAGGAACTGCGGGCGACTCATTTGGTTTTGGACGTGTGTGAGCCAATCCAATCCGTTACTCAGTGGGCTACGATATGCCACACGCACAAGCAGTTCGCCGCGTCGTAGGTGGATCGAACACCACAGCTGCTCACATAAACCGTCAATGCTTCGGTAGGTGCTCACGAGTCTCCCGCACAGGGTAGACCGGAGGTAAAGTAGGACGCCACCGCGGCTATTCGACTGTCGATCACAGCGGAAGCACGAATAGTCCGTGATCGCAATTTCTTCGCTTGTCACTTCAGATGTCAACCACGTCTCAGCCAAACCAACCACATCTGGCCGACGTGAAGCAATGAAGCGGATCAGATCATCGTGCTTGTTCATTAAGCTGCATACATTAATGAACGCTACACGCAATCCGCGGTAGGAACCGCTGGGCGAGCTTGAATCGTCATTGTTCTGTTTACCCGGATTCGGGGTATCCTGGCAACTGTGCGAAAATTTACGATACGCAGGTTAGTTTCACCGGCGTCCGTGCGTCGTTTCAGTTCGATCACGGCAGACTTCAGCTGCTCTCGTTCTGCGGAATCTAGGTCTGGCCGGACATGGATTTTCATCCCCTTTAGGCGACCGAGGCGGGACAGTACTAACCTTGGGGTAGTTTCGTCGGCGAACGCGATGCGCAGAGGCCGACACTTGCCATCAACTTGTTTCCCCAGACGAGTGACTTGTTTCACTCGTAACCCGGCTTCGCCAACATCCAGTAGTTTGTCGGTTAGAGATTGCAAGAATTGCACATCATGGTCATAGCGTACCTGGGGACTGGGATCAGTCGACTCAGGTGCGTGGAAAATCATGACGTTGCATAGCCGTCCCCGTGGTGACTTGCTATCGCTTGGCTTCACCGGTTGCGGTAAGGCCGGTTTCTCGGCTAGCAATTTCTCAAGTCGTGTTACCTTGTTTAGCACAGACTTTAGTTGTGACACTGTAGACGGTGATTTCGATTTGTTGTTGTTTACCGCATTACAACTTTTCTTTTTAGGGGCCTGGACCCAGCCGGGTGGTTTTGCGGCGCCAGCGCTGGTCACGGCTGCGTAGGTCGCAGTTGCAGTTAGAGTGCCGACAGACGGCTTTTTTCGGTTGTCTTGTGAACTATGCATTGGTGTGTCCGCTGATGAAGCGGAGGAGGAGCGGCTTCGATTGCGCACAGTATGGATGCATGGAGGAGTCACCGGCGGTAGTACGGGCATCACCAATGCGGCGTTATTATCTGTCTTTTTCGCCAAAGTCAGATTCGCCAGAAGGGACTTTTCGTTAACAATAATTCGGCACTTGTCACAGTGGAATGTTAGCGCGGAAGATGCCGTTCTTTTCAGGCATTCCTTTGCCAACTGTTGTATGCCAGAGTGCATATTGTACCAAATAAAGCCGTCTGTGATCAGCTTGACAGTAACACGAATGCTTGCATGCATAATCCAGTGAAAATGATCGTAAACGATTCGTCAACATCGTTCGGAAACGAAAGATCTGGCTTACCCGTAGTCATACAGTGAACTTCGGAGTCAGGGTTAAGAGTTGGCAGAAGTGTGTTTGATCTCTTCTGCTCAAACACAGGATCTTCCTCTTGATAGACTGCGATTTCTTCCAGATCATTCGCCGGATGCGAAAGTTCGTGAAGCCTTATTGCGTGGACTGTGTTGTCGGCAACCTCATAATGACGAATGTCGATTGTACATTGCGATATCTAATCCAGGTGGCGAGTTTCATTAGGCGAAAAGTAGTTCGAAGAAATACGGAATGCGAAAACAATTGTCTCATAATCTGTAAAAACAGTAAATGCGTGACCTAGGAAGTATCGCAAGTATATAATGGCTAGATAAATGGCCAAAAGTACTATACCTCGTATGTGCAGGCTGTAGTTTACTGGAGAAAAAGAATAAGGGTTCAGGGTGACCATTGATAGCCTATTGTATGACGGCTCTAATAGCTGTCTGTGACGCTTCGCTTTTAAAGACGCGAGGTGTATTAACATCAATCCTTAGGTGACAGGGCAGTGAGCTTGGATAAAGCGTGCTTGTTCTCGTCGGTGGGCTATACTGCTTCCCTTGTGAGGTCGTATATTAGACTGCCTTAAGCCAGTCGGTTGAAGTAGTTTAGAACATTCTGTTGCAAATCAGCTGCAATAATTCACCACACCGAGGAACTGGCGCAGCTTTTTATAGGATTGCTGCATCGGATACTCCGTGACTGCCTTCGTTTTTTACCGGGATTGGACTGATTCTGTTACATTTGGTTCAGTGGCCAAGCAAACCAACATTGGACACCGAGGACACACTTATTTACCTTGATCGGGATGCCGTAATGATCAGACCGCTCAAAAATTTGACATATTCGTGATTATCGTTAGTCACGAGAATATCATCAATATAGACAAAAACAAAAGTCCTCGCAGAACTTGGCCGACGGATCGTTGTAACGTTTGTGTTACGTTTCGTAGACCAAAAGGCATGCGGACAAAATTCAAAGGACTGAAAGGTGTGGTTATGTCTGTTTTGTAAATGTCGTTAGGACTGACGGGGATTTGATAATCTGCACGAACTAGATCAATCTGAGAGTTTACTTTTCTGTGTAAGTCGATAGGAAAGTAGTAAATATGATGCCCCGGATATCTGTCCGGAACAATGGCACAGCTCAGTGTGCGGTAGTTGTAGAATTCAGTCCTTCAGGGACAAACGTTTATTCGGCAAAGACAACTCGGCGAAAATTACAGTATGTTTGGCAAGCGAAACTACTCAATATAAGCTACGCGTCGACGTCCATAACTAACAACCCTTCTAAGACAATGAGGTTCTTCCTTTGACTCAGTTAAACAAACGACGATTAACTCACATGTATGTCGACCAATCCATCTCCAGCAATGAACTCAATTACATCCGGCTCCCATTGGCTGTCTGGCTTGCTCGGTTGGTCCGTCCGTTCACTCTGGTATGACACTCCCATCACATCCTTTTTTCGTGTACTTGTGCCTTCACATTGTTATACATCCCGTACACCTTGCCACTCCGCGTCATGTTCGTTCTCCAAGTTCAAGATGAGCTGGAACAGTAGAATAAATTCCCGTGGATGTCCCTTCAGTGGCGCATCGTTGATCTGGAGTATTGTTCATCCGCGATAACGAATCTAGAAGAGTCAGATCAGCGCGCACGAATCACACTGCGGTCAACCAATTGATACCCACGCAACCTGCATTGGTAGTCCCCACCGCATCGGTTACGTGAAATAAACAGAAGTACGAAAGTAATAAGAGCCTTAAGAACCAGAATGCAATAGATTTACTAATGTAATAAGGCGAATAAGCTAAGATATGTAGGGGAAAGTTAAGAACTGAAGGCCAAGGGCGTCAAGTCGGTGTTTGAACTCTTTCATTCTTGGTGCCAATACCACGTTTTCGGGCTGCGCATTCCAGGAAACCACCACTCAATGTGATAAACGAAAGTCTGCCCGGACTCTATCCGATTGAGGTTTGTGTAGTTTCATCGAATGACCTCGGAGAGATGGAAGCCGAGATAAATCGGGTCCGATTTTACCGGTGAGTATACGGTAGGTCAAGATCAGGTCGCCTCAATGTCGATGATAATGCATTGAGAGCATTCACAGCTCAAGTAGTCTTCCGGAGTAAGAAACGTTCCGTAGTCCATGAACGATTTTGGTTCCAACTCTCAACACCCTACATTGACATCCTGTCCCTGACTAAGCAAGGTGGACAAGCCTAAATGCAGTATTCCAAGTGTTGTCTGCCAAAGGCTGATAATAACCTAACAAACATATCGCCTATGATGATCCCGAATGCCCTGAAAATCATCCACAACATTCTGAAATCCTTGCACTTAGCTTTCCTCCAGTTGTCACTGGATTGAAGTTCTGCAGACAATGTGACCCCCAGGTCTAGCAGTTGGGAAACGTACTGTAGTTCATTCCCGCCAAGCTGGCAACGCGCTTGGGGGTCATTTGGCCCTAATCGTAAATTGGAACACTGCGTAATTTATGGGCAACTGCCACATAGCAGTCCAGTCCCAATGTTTATCAAGCGCCCATTGCGGTATCTGGGGTCCATCTATTTCGGCCACTGTGTGCCAAAACTTTAGGTCATTTGCAAGCATGAGAGATGGTACCCCCCCCCCCGGAAGTTCGGTCATCTCATTGACATACAGAGGAAATAACAATGGACCAAGCGCCGGACCCTGCGGGACAGCGTGTCGGCGATGAACATCTGCACCAGGCATGTACACAATATCCGCGTCGTACTTTTGGAGCCGGATAAGCATACGCTAAAGACGACGAGGAACAATGTGCAGCGGGTTACTGGCTATCGACACAAGCGGTTTGTGGTCGGTATGCACAGTTGTATCTACGGCCATGCTGTCCTTGCTACACGCTACCGGGTGCTCCACTTCTAGTCCACTTTGTTGTCTTCGGTACACTCGATTTCATCTGCGCATTTTCCCTCTAACCTCTATTTCGTATGACCTTGCACCGACCTTCGCAATCACCGCTCCTGACTATCGGGTGCTGGTTGAACCCACACTTCCTCCCCCACTGTCTGCTCATGCAGCATCCGTGCACCGCAGTCCTAGTACCGCTTCTGCGTTGTCATTCGTCTTCTCAGCTTGTTCTGTAATCTCTCATGTGACGAAACTGGGCGCAAAAGTGTGGCGGATGTCGACATCGGCATTCTAGGTCTCCGATTGTATAGGCGCTGCACTGGGTTCAAGCCGATGTCCGTTGTAGGTGTATTGCGATTCTCCAGTAGCATGAGTTACGCATCTTCAATAGTTCTGGCTTTTGACAACACTCGCTTGGCTTGCTTCACTGCTGACTCCGCTTTTTTCTTCGGTTGGCTGTACTATGAACTGGTCCATGACAATGAGGCTGGACATTACCGTGGTGCGATGGTTTGCTTGCCTCAGGGATCCATTGAGCTATGCTGCGTGGTGCTTTTTTCCACCTTCAGAGCCACTCATACCTGATTAGAGGCCAGACAAACTCAGTCTCCTTGCCCACCACATTGGGGTTGGAATGAGGGTGGCTCCTTATTCCTTAAAACTGACTCTTTGTAGCCCAACACCAAACCCGCTGTCTTGCGGTCAGATTTTCGAACCAAAGGCATTGGTTAGGAACCCTAATCGTTCTGTCTAGGCCTGGCCAACCGGACAGTGTCCTGTCCACGCAATACAATGAATTTTTCTTCACAGTTTTCTGATGATCTGGCCGTCGCAGAGGACAATCAACGGCGTCCTATCTGCTGCATAGAGTAGGGCGGATAGTGGTTTGGATGCTACTGCTCAAGCCTTCCCGTCTTCTTATTCACCCTCTTACGCTTTTTCACCCTTATCGTCTTGTTCCAACTTCACTTTTGTCCCCCCCCAGGTGTCAAACCCCAATTTTTGTCTCTCCCCCAACAAGTTTTGCTAGGCGTTTATCTTCTAGTTTCGACTCATGCAAACACGGAGCGTCACTCTTGTCATGTCCAACCAAGCCGTCCACCCCAGTTCGTCGGCTTCTATTTGAAGCCCTCGATCTTCCTTCATATTGGCATGCCTCAATGTACGCACATTGCTACAGATCGGTCAACAGTCAGCACTTGTCCGAACATTAGAGACCCTCTCGATCGATATCTGCTGCTTATCGGAGACCCGCCTGCAAGACTCCAGCTCTGTACTCACTCTGCAATCCCCTTTCAGGTGACACCAGCAGTATTTTCTCATTGCGCCTATCCGGAGACAATGCAGCTTCGATCACCGGCCAAGCTGGTGTTGGCATTGCCTTGAGTCCCTGGACTGAATCTGCTCTGGTTGGTTGGATCCCATTCAGTAGCCGGATCTGTGCGGTTCGATTGGCTAGCTCGTTCAAAGCTTCGAAGTTGCGCGGGACTGATAGTTGTCTATTCATCATCACTGCCTAGGCGCCCACAAACTCTAGCGATGATTCGGTAAAAAACGACTATCGCCAACTGACCTAGCTCCTTCGCCACAGAAGTACGAACACGGTTGTGCTGGCGGGGATCTGAACGCACAAATTGGAAAGTTGTCCACTGATGCAACTGCATCTGGGCTCTCGTAGTGATAACGGTGGAGAGGTTACGTCCAGAACTCGCTCGATTTGCAGCACATGTGTGGACACCGATCATGGACTTGTATGTGCTGACATACGGATGCGTTTTTGCGGACGCCGCTGTGAGCGCATTGACACTAGCCAACTGACAAAGCCAGCTGTTCTGAATACGTATCGAAGTACGCTGACATGCGAGTTGCGTAAGCGCTCACTGGAGATAATTGAAGGTCACTGGTCGCATGTTCACCAGACCTTACTAGCAGCAGGCAAATTCTCATGTGGTAAAGTCTAATAGCCAACGTGGACATTGGGTCTCTTCGCGGTCTATGGAACGTATCGATGTTCGCTGGTATATTCCGGCTGGAGGCGAACATAATGAAACTCGCAAAGAGCTCCGGGAAAAACTCTGCTCGCTTGAAGAGACCGCGAATTTTAGTAGTCTCATCGTGCTTCAGAGATGGAAATGGCCGCTGCCCTTGGTAACCATCGAAAGTTATTCCGTCTGATACGGGGAACGGGCAGCAGGAGACCTGGTGTTAGTGTAACCATTTATGACGTGTGTGGACAGACTATCCACAACATGTCGAAACGTTTGGAGCGTTGGGCTGAGCATTTTGAAAAGCAATTTAATCGGCTAGAATTGTTCGATTCGCCGGTCACTGATCGCCCTGCTCCCTGGGTTGTCCCTTTGGATCCACCCGTTGAGTTACGTTCGACCACCGTTGCCTTCGTAATTTAGCTCACATCAGGTGGGAACACCGCGTGAGCAACGAGCGTGTTCGACGCCTTATTTACGGCATAGGAAAAGGAAATAGACCGCTCAGCACTGTCATTTCACGCACCAGGCTCCGATGGCTCGGCCACGTGTTGCACATGGCAGCCCACCGACTCCCGCGACGTGCGTTGTTTGCGCGCCGGGGGTGTGGATGGAAGAAGAAGAGGACTGGCCAAGCGATGACTTGGTCGAGAAGAATGAAGGCCCTCACTTCTGAGCTGGCCTCGGTTGGAGCGTCTCGGCTCCCTGGCTGAGGTCCAAAAGACGATGAACACGTTTGGTTGGACACACTTGCTGATATGGCTAGGAGCCGACCTCAGTGGCGTTCGTGCTGTGAGTTTCTTTGTCCCACCCCATCCCTCTTAGCCTCTTCCTCCAATCACGATCTCATTATTTAGCTTTATATAACTTCGCATAGTATTTTTTTGATGCCCAGTAGTCGGCTGGTAGCTTACCGGAACGATGCCCATCCGTTACCGGTAGCTCAGCTGGCTTGCACCAGTTGCATTTTTTACCCTTATTTCTTTTGTGTTGCGGCACAGTAGCTGAGGTGTTCCCCACCTCTAGCTAACGTGTATGATGCTGATGATGATGGGCATTTTGGCAAGCAATTTAATCGGCCGGGACTATTCAATTACTCACCGGCCAGTAATCGCCTTGCTCCGTGGTCTGTCCCTTTGGACCGGCCCTTGCCCAGAAGTCGAACTTGAGCTCAAACTGTTTCAATTAAACAAGGCCGCAGGACCAGATGGTCTTCCTCCAGCCCGACTCTTGTTGCTGATTTACACGAATTGCTAGTGAAACTGTGGGAGCAGCATATTGTCCCAACCGACTGGAGCCGCTCCGTTATTGTTCCCATCTTCAAAGAAGGCTCGCGCTCGGAATGTGGCAACCATAGAGGAATCAGTCTGATCCCCATCGCCTCCACAATTCTTCACAGACTGACTGGCGCTCCTGAAAGCCAGATTCGTGAGGAGCAAGCCGGGTTTCGTCGGGGTCTTGACTGCATCGACCACCTCTTCACTTTGGGTCAATTGTTGGAGCACCGTCACACATATTGGCTGCCCACCGTAGTCGTGTTCCTCGACATCAAAGGTGCCTTCGATTCGGTTGATCGATGTGCCCTTTGGAATTGTCTACTCAGGAAAGGTGTGCCCGGGAAATATGTAAATATTATCCGGGCATTATACGCGCGTAGCACGGGAAGAATGAGAGCTTACGGCAAGCTGTCGCCGCCCTTCAATATCTCCAGCGGTGTGAGACAAGGATACCCGTTGTCATCTTTCCTCTTCAATTTCGCTATTGACGAAGTCATGGAGATTGCATTTACAGGACACTACTTAGAAGGTGTGGATATACTCCCCGGAGAACGACTCCTTGACTTAGAGTATGCGGACGACATTGCCCTTATCTGTGACAGCTCCCAGACATGCCAAGCTGCACTGGACAGTAGCACTGACTGTCCGTCACTTCGGGCTTTGCTTCGCACCTTCGAAGTGCAAAGCGTTCCTCCAAGATTGGCCTGTACCGCCTCCTTCGCTGACTCTTGGTGGGGATCAGCTAGAAGTCGTTCAGAAATTCAGCTACCTGGGAAGTTGTATTTGCGCCCTTGGGATCGAAAATGAGACCATGAACCGTCTAGCAAAAGCTCGAGGTGCTTTTTGCCAGTCTTCGCCACCTATGGCGGCGGTGCGAAATCACTCTCACTGAAGGGTAGAGTGTACAGTGCAACGGTACGTTCGACCTTACTATACAGTTGCAAAACCTGGCCACTTAGATCAGCCGACATAGAGATGCTAGTTACGTTCTATCACCAATGCCTTCGCAGTTTGGCTCACATCTGGTGTGAACACCGCGTGAACAACGAGCGTGTTCGACGCCTTGTTTACGGCACAGGAAAAGGAAAATGAACCGCTCAGTACCGTCATTTTACGCACCAGACTCCGATGGCTCGGTCACGTGTTGCGCATGCCAGCCCACCGACTCCCGCGTGCGTTGTTTGCGCGCCGGGGGTGTGGATGGAAGAAGAAGAGGAGTGGCCAAGCGACGACTTGGTCGAGAGGAATGAAGGCCCTCAATTCGGAGCTGGCTTCGGTCGGAGCTTCACGGCTCCTTGGCTGGGGTCCAAAAAACGATGAACACGTTTGACTAGGGGCCGACCTCAGTGGCGTTCGTGCTATGTGTTTCTTTGTCCCTCCTCATCCCTTTTAGCCTCCCCTCTAACCACGATCTCAGTTCGTAGCATAATATAATTTTACATCCTTTTTTGTTGCCTAGTAGCCTACTGGTAGCTTTCGGGAACGATGCCCATCCTTTGCAGATGGCTCAGCTGGCACGCAACTCTTGCATTTATTTCTTTTCTTTTATGTATTGCGGCACAGTAGCTGAAGTGTTTTTACACCTTTAGCTAACGTGTATACTGAATGAATAATATGAACTGGTTTTCTGGTGCACGAATTTCAACTGAGTTGCGAACGCCTGAAACTCAGCGTTTGTAAACTGGGGACCATTGTCGGAGACCAACCCCTCCGGCATGCCGTGTCGCGCGAATTGTCATCTGCGCTGGTTGCTTACTGCTTCTGTGGTCGCAGTGTTGCGTGAATTAATATCAAAACTACCATAGTATTCCATCCTAAATAAGTAACCATAACCATTGTCACAAAATAAGTCCACCGCCACCTTTACCACGGTCGATCAGGGGCACCATGCAGCATCATTGATTCCTTTATCTACCGGCTTTTGTGCGAACGGCACACCTCACAATTCAACATATGATCTCTGATTTGACCCGTTATTCCTTGCCAAAAGATAAATTCTCTTGCTCAGTTAATGGTATAGTTGGCACCCAGGTGAGCGCGATGAACGTATTTCAGCATTTCTCCTCGGAGCGATGACGGAACCAGAATACGGCTTCCCTTGAACAGCAAACCATCATAGACAGAGTTCATCCCGAAAATTGAATTAGGGTCTTAACTCCTTCGGCAGCTGCTACATTTCTGGCCAGCCACTTATGATAACTTCTCACAAAACTGCAAACGTTGCATCTTCTCTGTGTCAGACCGTAGCCTAGAGCTAAGAAGCTTGTCTCGTACTCTTGTAGCGCGGCTTCGAATCCGCATATGGGTGGGCGTCCTCGCGGTATACTCAGCCCGCGTGCGACTGGTGTTGGTCACACGGCAGCGAAGCGCCGTTACGGCGTACAACTGACGCATTATTATTATTATTTTATTATCTTCCTTTGTGTGGCGCCTTATTTCATTCAGACAATCTCCCGTTACTACCTGATGTTGTACTAGGTTTACTGCTTCGACCTCTTCTGTATTATGCACAAATACCGATAGATAAGCTCTTGACAGCGTGTCGGCAATGAACACAATATCCACATCATACTTGTGGAGCCGGATACGCATACGCTGAAGACGATGTCCAGCAGGTTACTGGCTATCGACACAAGCGGTTTGTGGTCGGTATACTCGTTGAAACGCTCCATGGCATAGACTACTGCGAGCATCTTAATTTGCGTATAGCGCTGCTCGGTCTCGGTGAGTGCTCGGCTGCGGAAATCCAAAGGTTCCTCATTCTGTACGAGAACAGCACTTATTCCGTCCTGACCGCTATCACACTGTACCTCCAGTGGATGCGCTGGATCGTAATATCCGAGTACAGGCGCGTTGCTATTAAGGCGCTTAATAGTTATCAACGCGGTTCCTATTTTTCTCCCCAACTCCACTTTACTACTTTGTGTGTTAGCTTCCTGATCGGCGGCATGATATTAGCGAGTCTATGAATAAAACGGCTCAAATAATTTACCATGCCGTTTAAGTGATGTATTCCCTTCACGTCGTTAGGAGGTGGCATCTCTCGTATTGCTTTGATTTTTCCTGGATTGACCCGGATCCCTTGGGTGCTTAACACATGTCCATGAAAATCGCCTCGTCTTTCCGGAGCTCAATTTTCTCGCTTTTAAGCTTGATGTTCTTTTGCACACAACTGCAAGGAACGGTGGAGATTAGCGTCATACTCTTCTTCCGTCGAGCCATAGATCAAAATATCGTCTGCCACACATGTTACCTCATCTAAATCGTCTACCGCTTGCACCAACCGTTTTTGGAATGTTTTACTCGAGGCCTTCAAACCAAACGGTAAACGCAGCCAACGATAACGCCCAAACGGCGCTGCGATTATAGTAAGGTAACTGAATTCTTCATCTGAAACCACCTGCCAAAATGCTGAAGACAGGTCTACCTCCGTGAAATACTTAGCTTTGGCCAAACACAACAAAATGTCTTCAAGCGTAGGTAGCGCATAATCCTCTCTACGCAGGGCCACATTTAACGGTTTCGGGTCAATACATACACGCAGTTCGCCCGTCTTCTTCGTAATGATTGCGATCTGACTAACCCAGTCGGTTGGCTCGTCGACTTTGGCAATTACGCCGTCTTTCACTAATTTGCTCAATTCAGCGCAGAATCTGTTACGCAGTGCAAATGGAACTCTCCTAGCCGCTAGCGCTGTCAGTCGTTACAAAGGATCTGACGATAACTGAGCGGTTCCACCAAATTTTCCCAATCATCATCAACAGCAGTACCTCAGCCATTTGAACTGATGTTTCACTGCCATACAACCATGAGGACCTATAAAATAAAGAATAAGAAGAGGGAGAGAAGGGGGACTTACCTGAAAACCTTAATGCCCTAAGCAAACATTCAGGGTCAAGGGGCCTACACCTTGTGTAGACAACATACCGTCACAAACAGCTGGCTATCATGTAAAGATAGGGCGGCATCGACAAGGCAATCAAATCAGTTACACCCGCCTCCCATTGGCTATCTGGCTTGCTCGGTTGGCCCGTCCACTGATATGACACTCCCATCATTAGTCACCACAATGTCACCAATCTCCACAATACTAGTTGGGAACCAAGAGAAGAGGAGAAAGCCACGAGCTGTTAGATGGCTGCACACTACCTAAACGAGACATGTGTTCAAACTCGGTTTTGACGTTCGCACGTTTATCTGGTAATATTTGGCGTGATCGATTAGTGACCGGAACTCCATGAGCAACCATGTGGTGTACGATTTCGTGTTTAAATTCGGGAATATAATTTAACGACAGAAACAACGAGAAAAACTGTTGTAGTAGCTCATTGAACACATTGTCAGTGGGCGAAGTCATGCGAAGTCCGATCGCGCTAGTCGAAGTGGCTCCCCCAGATTGGTAAGGTAATTGAGGATATTACGAAGTTCTCTGTTGCGTAAGCCGACAGTTAGACCAAATTTGATGAGGAAGTCGATAACGATGGTGGGGTGTAGAACATCTGTGATCTGGAAGATGCCATCGCAATGAGGCTGGACGATGATTTGCATGTCTCAGCGATCCATCGAGCCATGCCGACTGGTGCTTTTTTGCACCTTCAATGCCAATTATACCAGATTCGAAAATACTGTAGAGGCCAGACCAACTCAATCTCCTGGTCCTCCAGGCTGGGGGTTGGAGTGAGGGTCGACCCTTATTCCTTAAAAACGACTCCTTGTAATCCACTGCCAAGCCCGCTGACTTGCAGTTAGGTTTTGGAACCTTAGTCCTTCTCCTGTCTATGCCTGGGCAAACTGGCACTAGCCTATCCAAGCAATACTATGGATTTTTCTGACGCTTTCTTGATGCCGTGGCCGCCGCAGAGTATAATCAACGGCGCCCTATCTGCTGCATCGAGCAGGGTGAATAGGGGTTTGAATACGACTGCTCATGCCCTCTCGTCTTCTTATTCCTCTTCTTGCGCTTTTTCACCCTCATCGTCCCGTTTCAACCACTTTTATCCCCCTTTTTAAACCCCGATTCTTGGCCGTCCCCCACCTTGCCTTGATACAATCATCATCAATACACGTTAGTCAAGGATGAGAAATACGTCAGCTACTGTGCCGCACTACAACATTAAGCAATGTAGGCTTAAAAGCTATGAAAAAGTAACAGTGCCATTATCACATATTTGATGGTGGTTGGAGGGGGAAGGGAAGAGGAGGGACAATGAGACACCACAAACGCAACTGAGGTCGACTCTTTGCCATGTCAGCTAGTATATCCAATCAAACATCTTCCTCATCCTTCGGTCCCAAGACAGGCAGTCGGGAAACATCAATTGATGCCAAATTCGTAGTGTGAGCCTTCATTTTTCTCGACCAAGTCGTCCCTTGGCCTCCTCTTCATCCATCCACACCCCCGGCGCGCAAACAAAGCACGTCGCGGGAGTCGGTGGACTAGCATGCACAACACGGGGCCAGCCATCAGAGCCTCCTTGCTTTGATAGGCGTTTTTCTTCTAGTTTCAGCTCACACGCAAACACGGAGCGTCACTCTTGCCCTATGGACAATCCCATGTTTAACCAAGTGGTCAAGCCCACTTCATCGGCTTCCATTTGGAATCCTCTATCCTCCCTCAGATTGGCATGCCTCAACGTATGCACATTGTTACAGCTCAGTCAACAGGCATCATTTACCCGAACATTAGTGACCCTCTCGGTCGATATCTGCTGCCTATCGGAAACCCGCCTACAATACCCGAGCTCTGTTCTCACTCTGCGGTCCCCTTCAGGTGACACTAGCTGTGCTTTCTCATTGCGCCTATCCGGAGACGATGCAGCTTCAAGTACCGGCGTTGGTATTACCATGAGTTCCCTGGGCTGCAGCTTGTCTGGTTGACTGGATCCCAATCAATAGCCGGGTTTGTCCAGTCCGACTGGCTGACCCGTTCAAAGCTTCGAAGTCGGAATGGTTAACTACCTTAGTCGCTCTTACTTGCGTCGTTTAGCTCACCCACACCCAGTTCTTATTGGTTTGCCTTGCATTAGCCAATCAAAAACTCTTGACGTCATGTTTTGAGCATGTGTCGTATGATCCATCTGCTTGAATTTTGGCCGATACACGCTGCTCCATACTGTTGTCTTGCCTTGCCCGACTAGGGTCTGAAGGCTTGCTTTGCTTGCCTACGTTAGTACGTAGTATTGGCTACGGGTCAAAATGGACCCTCACTGTGGCCTTTCAGACAGAGGGAACCCCTTTCTGACGCCAAAGAAGTCGCAGATTCAAGAAGGTAGTTCTGGCTTTTGCAATGCGTGTACGGACTTTCGTTGCTATGCGCCCATTGTTGCTGATACATGTGCCATGGCAAGTGAATTGATCAAATACCTCGAGGTCCCCGTTATCAAAGGTCAAGGCGTCATCAAATGGTTGGTGGTCCTGCAGCAACCCTTAGCACTTTGATGGTGCGAAGCGCATATCCAATAATGTGACCATTCTAGTGTGGCTATTCTGGCTTGACTGTGCCGCCTCAACATCGTTAAACAGCAAGATGATGTCGTCTGCATAAGCAAGATCAACTAACTTTCCACCAGGCAACGCCTGCATCGTGACGCTCCGCAATGGAACACTCCATGATGGAATCCCCGACGAAATTGAACAAAAATGGGGAAATCATACAACCTTGACGACTGCCACTTAATGTCGGAAAGGCATCCGACAAATCGCCGCAGACCTTGACCCGGCATGTATTGTTCGGTCAGCGAGCACGCACAATGTTCACGCATTCTGTGGGAACGCCTCTCCGCGCAAGTATTTCGAGCAGAATGCATCGATCGACTTAATCGAACGCACTCTTGAAGTTGGGGAACGCAGCTATTGTCGGTCTTCGATATGCGCTGCGCCGCTCCGTCATTTACCCCATAATGAATGTATGGTCTACGCCGTCACATCCTGGACGGAAACCTGCCTGCTCTTCCATAATTATCATCATCGTCGTCATACACGTTAGCTGCAGGTAGAAAACACCTCAGCTATTTTGCCGCACTACTAAAGACAAGAAGAAAAAATACAACAGTGGCACTCCTGCTGAGTTTTCAGTAACGGATAGACATCGTTCCGGAGAGCTAACAGCCGGCTATCGTGTCATAAAAATAGTTATATTATGCCTACCAATTGAGATCCTGATTGGAGGGGAAGGCTAAGTAGGAGGGAGTGGACAAAGTAACACAACACACGCCATTGGGGCCGGCTCCTAGCCATGTCAGCCAGTGCGTCCAACCAAACGTGTCGTCCTTCGGACTCCAGCCAGGCAGTCCGGATGCACCAACCGACGCCAACTTCGTAGTAAGGGTTTTCATTTCCCTTGACCAAATCATTCATTGGCCTCCCCACTTTCTCTTCCATCCAGACTCCGGGCGCACAAACAATGTCCGTCGCGGAGTCGGTACACTGGTGTGGGCAACAAGTGGTCCAGCCATCGCAGCCTGGTGCGTGATATAGTGGTGCTGAGCAGATAACTCGCTCTTCCTGCACCAAATGCACGAAGCCGAACACATTCATTGGTCACGCAGTGCTCTCATCGAACATGAACTAAACTGCAAAGGCAGTGATGGCCGAAGGTAGCTAGCCGAGTTGATGAGCCAGGTTTCACAACAGTATAAGTGGGTTGAACGGACGGCTGTATTATAAAGTCTGCGCTTCAGGGCGAAAGTGATGTCCTGTCAGCGCCATACGTGGCGGAGATTGACAAAAATACCTCGAGCTTTTGCTATACGGTTCATGACCTCATCTTCGATCCCAAGGGCGCTAGTATAGCTGACCAGGTACTTGAATTCCTGAACGAGTTTTAGCTAATCGCCACCGAGGGTCAGCGCAAGAGCAGGTCTAGTTACTAGACTGTTGAGATTACAGACAGGTTTCTGCCAATCTTGGAGAGAGACTATGCATTTCGAGGAAGCAAACCATAGCACAAAACAATTGACAGTCAGTGCTAATCTGTCCAGTGCTGCTTGGCACATATGAGGGCAATATCATCAACATACTCCAAGTCAAGAACTTACTCAACAGGAAGTAGCTCTACACCTTCTAGGTCGTGTCCAGCGAATGGCGTTTCAAGTAATTCGTCAAGAGCGAAGTTAAAGCGAAAAGGCGACAGCGGGCAATTTTGTCCCACAGCGCTGGAGGAAATGAAGGGCGGTGACAGTTTGCCATAAACCATCACTCAGCCCGAATTATGCGCGTACAACTCTCTGATAATGTTTAAGTAATTTTCGGGCACACTTTCTCAGCAGACAGTCCCAGATGGCACATCGAGAAACCGAATCGGAGGCATATTTGATGTCTAGAAACACGATTACGGTTGGTCGCTAATAAATATAACGAGGCTCCAACCATTGACGTAAAGAGATGGTTGATGCAGCGTCAATTACGACGAAGCCCGGCGGAATTTATTTGCTAATTATTGATTAGTAATATAAAATGTAGTCTCTCCTAGTTTCAAATGCTAATGGACTTAGCGTTTAGTATGAAGAAGTCATGACCTTCAGAGGATAGCCGCTGTCATCTGTTAAAGTAGTAACCTGCGTGGCAGTGGAAGATAGGTCGTGCTATATCCCAGTTAGCTTGCAAATTGTGTAGCCCAGCCGACGTCCCCCATGGCTCAGTGGCTTAAGCTGCTGGCTAGTTGGCATCTGCCTCTAGCGGTCATGGGTTCGATCCCCAGTAGGGGACCGAGGGAATGCGCACCACTGACGTGCCCTAATAGGATGAAACACGTCTGGTGCTTTTCCTGACTAGGTTGTGCTATGTAGCTTGTGAGCAGCTGGGACGAAAAACATTACAATTGCAATTATAGATTTGGTAAAACGCGTTCACTGAAGTCTGAACAGGACTGCAATTCGCTGATTATGGCACAGTTCTTAGGTCAATTTCGTATGCGTTTCCATAGTTATATCGACCAGCCTTACTCGAATGTCGTTTAATTAATTGGAGTAGAAAAATACAAGTCGATGAAAACAATCGGAGTGAAGAAAGCTGGCTTAAACAAAGTACAGAAAGAAAGGCATCAGCATACGCCGCAACGACACTTCACTGTCACGCGACTACCACTAATCGCACGTAGTCTAAGGATACTGCGATGGTCGCCCGGTCCCTAAACAGGTTGGAACCCGCGCCCTCGGATTACAAGACTAGACCTTGACGTAGTCCACCGGTTTATGTACCTTGTCGACCCATTGTGCTATACTGCGTAATGTACCCGAGCCCTTTGAGAGCTACTTCTATCCAATTAGCCAATGGTTAGAGGTCAAAGTAACTCAATCTGGTCCCCCAGGTTGGAGGTTTGGAATGGGATAACCTCTATTTCTGTAAACCTAACTCATTGCCACCTCTCTGCTGTTTTGCGGACAGCATTTTGAGCCGAAGACTCTGGTTGTGGACCTGAATCGTTATCTTTTCTGAATCTGGATGTCCTGGCAATACCTCAAAACACGTACGACCAAGACTGATTCCTCAAACTCCAACCACCTCCTGTATCAACCGTCGTTCAGATTATCAAGGGTCGCCTTATCTGCTGCATACAACAGGGTGGATAAGTGAAAACATGCTAATGCTGGCGCCTCCCTTCTTTCGTTTCCGTCTGTTTCTCTTACTCTCACCCCAACTCTCATTACTAGCTTTCCTATAAACTCCGGCTTATTGGACAGCAGCCATAATACTACTGGAGTCGAACCATCTGCAGCTATCTTCCCGCATCACCGCCTGGACGACTATCGACAACATTCCCTCATAAGACCACGCTGTCTCGTTTCGTTGGTGGCTCTCAACGTTTACACTTTGACAAATAGCTCAACAGGCTGTACTCGCACGCAAGTTGGATACACAGGGTATTGACGTGCGTTGCGGATTCGAAACTAAGATCCATAACCCTCACGCGGTTGCTGAATTCACTGCGCCCGGCTTGTGCTCTCGCTATTGGTTGCATGCATTTCGAGATGCCGACGCGGCAGCCTCTAGTCAAGCTGGGGTAGGTATCGCTCTCAGCTCCAAGGCTGTCATCGTTGGTTGATTGGACTCCGGTGAGCAACCGTTTGAGGACAGCAAATAAGGTTGATTCACAAAGTATGACCAGACACCGTTTGTTTGGGGTTTCTGCTTATGCACCCATCGACTGCAGTTCTGATGCAGCCAAGGGTGCGTTCTGCCACGAACTGAACAAGCTACTACGCAGTGTTACCAGCTCAGATATCATAATTGTTGCAGAGGATAAGTGGGTAAGTAGGACGTCTGGACTCCTCAGAAGCTCAGCTCGGTGGAAATTATGGACTTAATTCCGCCCGGACGGTCAACGATGAGCATCTTTCGCAACTGTGTGCGAAGCACCAGCTGTTTCTTGGTAGCACTGCTTACAGACACTGTGGGTGCCGATGTACCACTTAGCCTCCTGTAGCTGACCAGCGATAGATCCAAATAGATCGCATTGCCATAGGTTACAGGTGGCGTGGTTCCACTCTAGATTGCTGCTCGTCCAGGCGTACTTGCATAGACTCTGATCATGTTTCAGCACTTCGTCGCTTTTCTATGAAATTTACCGGGAGGTGTACTAAGCGTCTACCTCAATTAGCAACTGAGGAATTATCTCAGCCATCGGTCAGATAAGCCTACTAGGATGCACTGCGTACTAAACTTTCGTTCTCTTGTCCTTATGACATTGTGCTTCAGTGGAATAGTATTTCGGCCGCCAGGCACTATGCAGGAGCAGCTACTTGTGGTACTATCTATCGTCACCGCACCAGTCACTAGAGATCTGAGAGGTCAGTGGACATGCTGGAATCCTGAAGAAACCTCCCGGCTGGCTCTGGGCACAAGGTAACCAGACGGACTATTAGGCGCGAACTAAGGTGGAGCCTGCGCGTTGATAAGGAAAGCTGGTGGACCAGTCATGCTCAAGAAATAGAGGAAGCAGGAGCAGTAGGTAACTATCGCAAGCGCTACTATCTGAGCTGCGCTACTGGTCCCAGGGAACCAGGCGTCAGTGAATCAACCAGAGACCGCGAGTGCAGTGACACACAATAAGGAGTGCCGTGGGCTCGTTGGGCGGAACACCTGCAAGGTCTGTCCAGTTGGTACCATGCTTCCGGACCTCTTCTCACTCAGGTGATGCAGAATGAGCCATGGACGGTTAGTTTAGAGGCTTCATCGGAGGCTGAGGTCCGAAACGTGATCACAACCCTCAATCGTTTTCGTGCTTCTGGTCCGGACTCACTCCCACTTGAACAAGCTAAGGATGATGAAGTCTTCCGCAAAGCACTGACCTCCCTGTTCGAACATGTCTGGGAGGAAGAGGCCACTCTGGATAGCTGGAGTAAATCGACTATAGTGATAACATACAAGGATAGTCGCACTGACTGTGCTAACTACAGGGGTATTAGCCGAACGTCAGTTGTGACAAAATTACTGGCTTCAATTCCCGTTCGTCACCTCACTGTTGAACGGGAATCCCGGATTAGAGAAGAGCTTGCGTCTGTCATTCTCCACAGACTGACGCGCTCACGAAAACCAGCTTCGTGCAGAGCAAGCCGGGTTTCGTCGAGGTCGGGGTTGCATCGACCACACCTTCACCTTGCGGCAATTGTTGGAGCACCGCCATGTTTATTGGTGACCCACCTGCGCGACATGCATTGTTTGCGCGCCGGGGGTGCGGTTGGAAGAGGAGGCCAAGTAATGACTTGGTTAAGAGAAATGAAAACCCTTACTTCGAAGGTGGCGTCGGTTGGTGCATCTAGACTATCTGGCTGGGGTCCGAAGGACGACAAGTTTGGTTGGACACACTGGCTGACATGGTTAGGAGCCGGCTCCAATGGCGTTTGTGCTGTAAGTTTCTTTGTCTACCCCTCTCTCCTTTAGATTCCCCTCCAATCACGAATTCTTAGCAAATTAACAATATGATATTTAATATTTTATTACTTGAATTTTTTGTCGTTTTTTAGTATCTTGCGGCACATTAGCGAAGGTGTATTTCTCTCACGTGTGTTGACGATGGTGGTGATGCCCCAATTTGATCTTGCCTTATCTTTGTCAATGGACTATTTTGTGATGTTTGCTGTGTGAGCGAAGGATTTGTTCCACCTGCTCGCTTTCGTCACTATAAGGTTTTTGCCACTGAGCAAAAGATAGCGGATTTCATCGCGACATCTGTTGAAATAGCTGCTAACGAAGTATGTTGGGTTAGAAAGTATACGCATGCTTTGTGACCTCGCTAACACTTCTCGCTAATCGTTTTCCCTGCTCCGCACATCGCATCCCTTTATTCGTCCGATACTATGTGCTTCTCACTGTTCGCCCAATGCTTCCGACCAGCAACGCGATTGCCAGCTGCATTCAGACTTAGTACTTTTCCTAATAGTCGCCGATGGGTTTGCTTGTTAGCCATGCCCGATCCCTAACCACTAGCCATTACCCCATTACACTTGGTGGTTGTTGGCCGCGTGACAACCGAATTCTTTTATTGTGCGAGATGATACCTCACCTTTATATACTCGTTCATGCCTTTATTATCTGATCCGGATTCCTGTGTTATCTATTGTGTAATCATTAATGCACCCATCCAACGATAGCTGTCCGAATTATAACTCCATCAGCTCCCTATCCTCGTGGCACTCGCTGCTTTATTGTGCTTCTCTAGAACTCACTGGTCTGATCGAAAGTGTGAGTGCTAACGGACTCGGTGCCTCAAGCCTCAATTCTCTTCGCCACTCTTATCTCTATACTTTTATACAACACTTATGGGACCTTTGATTAAAACCGCAGCTGTGCTTTCGAAATGATTTCCATCGTGTATCCCTTTCGTTCTCATTGCTGACCTGGGGCTGCGTGTCACTGACCGTGAAGAACACCTTAAGATTGCGAGCGATTCTTTTAACTGCACTCGTCTTTGTTGTAATCTATCTGACCTTACGGTTCCACAGTCATGCTCTCTGTGGTCATTACCGATGTGGTGATTCCTCCAAGTCGCTTTAATGCTACATATACATATATGCCCCCTTCGTTTTCATTCGGTACACTGACTGTTATTTCAGGCCAACATTCGGACTTTCATCAGGAAACTACTCCACAACAGACTTCTGTTACTCCGGATGCTGGGTGCCTCAGCAATATGCGATTCCTCTGTGTTGCATTGATTCGAGTTTTGTTTTTGGTGATCTCCCATCTATTCTTATGTTATCTTCATCTATCCTTCTTTTTAGTGAAGTTGAATGGCAATCGTGAAGTGGTCGGAGTGTTGCGCGGTTTCGACGCTTTTATGAACGTTGTTATCAACGATGCGATGGAAGTAACTAAGGATGGACAGCAAGCACGAATCGATATGGCTGTCATCCGCGGCAATAGTATCACCACTCTGGAGGCCATTGACCGTGTTTAAACTGCACCTTTTACGATGCTTGTACAGCTAATCGCTTTGTCCTTGTTTTTATAACAAATCTTTGTCCATGTGACCTTTCGTTCTGTTACTTGCCTTTAGGTCAATTCGATAATCGTGTTTCTTTCGTGTAAACTTTGAGTTGCCACAGGATTCTCGACATTCGCAATCTGCTGATAAGCCAGTAAGACGAAGCGTCTGCTTATCACTTTTACGGGTGTGCGGTAGTTATCTTACTGGTTCTGGTTGCAGCGAGCCTCTTCAACAAACTTTCTGGTGTTTATTCCATCAAATCCAGTACGGTTGCTTTCACCTGTTGTGGTTTTCTTTGGTTTGGTCTTTTCTGTGTCGCCGTTAACTTACGCTGGCGCCCCACTTATTCACAGCCTGACAATACTTTTCTTCTAACCAAACAACCGTCATAATTTATGCGCTAGTTGCCACGCCATATACCAACCGATTTCTTGGAAGACTCCAACTAATCTGCTCATAGCCCTAGGGAATACATACGTGCCTTGTGATACCAGGGCCCGGGCGACCTTCGCAGTATCCTTAGCCCACGTTTGTTTATTGGTGGTTGCGCGGCACCGAAACATCTGTACTGCGTACCGGCGTACTTCTGATATCTTTTCTCTTCAACTGCTTCTTGTGGACTGTAACATTTGGTGTCTACCGTATTCGCTATCTAATTGTGCTTCTGGTTCTCGGTTTTGGTTATATTTGAAAGAAAGCAACGGCGAATGGCCACTCGGGTAGTTTTACCTATTTCTGTTGGCGCAGATGCATCTGCCAGTAGCCTATCAAAACTGAAACTAGATATTTTTGCATCAGAAATATTCTGTACGTTAACTAGGAGCGAGAAATGCCCTAGCTGTTGTGCCGAAGTATGGCTCAACTGGGTGGCAGTAAAAACAAAGATAGAACAGCAGTATTTTATGTTTGTCCTATATTCTTCCTTAACAACTAGGTCGTGGTTGAAAGGGGAAACTAATCGAGATAGGGCGGGATTAAGAAGCGCACAATACGGACGCTGTTGTGGTCGGATCCTGGCCATGTCAACAAGCGTATCCAACTAAACGTGTTCATCGTCCTTAGGCTCCCAACCAGGAATTCAAGCCGCTTCAAACTGAAGACCTTCATTCCTCTTGGCTAAATCACCTGTTAGACCCCACTACTCTTCTTTCATCCACACCTCGATCGTGTAAATAACGCGCCTCTAGAGTCTGTGTACCCGCTTGATAACACCTTACCCAGCCATCGGAGCCCAGTGCGTGAAATGACGATACTGAACAGTTACTTATTCTTCCTCCGCCATAAACAAGACGCCGAACATGCTCATATTCTCACCAGGTGTGTGCTAAGCTGCCAAGACACTGGGTGACCTTACGCATAACCTGCTATACTCATGCGCCATCTGGACCGGCCGACTTTCCCGGTCAGAGGTAACGAGCTTGTCTCGTAATCTTGCGGTGCGGGTTCGAACCTGCGTAGGGGCAGGGCGATCCTCGCAGTATCCTTAGCCCACGTGCAACCGGTAGTGGTTGCGCGGCAGCGAAGCGTCGGTACTACGTACCGGCTTACTGCTGATGCCTTTTTCCAGGTTAGAAGACATAGGTATCTGGCAATATCTCTATCGGACACTCGGCAAACAGTATGTACAGGCAAATAATGAGGTCAAATAAGTGGTTCATAGGAGCATGGCCTCAATGAAAGTTCCTTGGTTTCCAGAAGTTGCTAGATGCCTTAACATTTACTTGTTGGTGGACTTCAAAATAATAGCTCTCATTGGTCTCGGACCATTCTTGTTCGGGCTGCCAGCGAGAGGATCGGCTCTGAACGCTACTATGAGCCGGCTCCCTTAACACATACCAAGTCACTTCACGTTTGTGGATTTGATGTGCCAAGTTTCACAACCACTTAATAGTGTTGAACAGGCGGCTGCATTATAAACTCAACCCTTCAATGGAAGAGTAATGTTGCGCCGGCTCTAAAAACGGCGATTACTTGTAAATACAATCCTAGAGTGCTTGCTATTGTCTTCTATTCCATTGGCGCTGGTATGGCTGTCCACGTAGTTAAATTTCTGACTGATTTCTAGCTGATTCCCATTAAGGCTTAGTGCATGGAGTAGTTCCTACCAATCTTGAGGGAAAGCTTTACATTTGTAGGATGTAAAGAGTCGGAAACGATTGACAGCCAGTCCTAATCTGTCTAGTGCTACTTGTGAGCTGTCACAGATTAGGGCACTATCGTCGGCACACTCCAAGACAAGAAATCGCTCACCTTGCAGCAGCCCCACACCTAAGTGGTGTCCAGTGAACGCAGTTTCCATGACTTCATCAATGGCGAAATCGGAATGAAACATGACATCGGGCATCCGTTTCACACCGCTAGAGATTTTGATGAGCAGCGACAGTTTGCTATGAACACTCACTCTGTCCGGACAACGCACTTAAAGTGCTCTGATAATGTTACATAATTCGGACATCTTTCCTGGTCATATGATACAAAAGTGTACATCACCCCACCGAATCGAAGGCATTTTTCTTGTGGAACGCAACGATTATGGGTTCCAAATATAAGCGGTGGTATTCTAAGTATTGACGTAAAGTGAAGATGTTAAGGCAGCCTCGATTTCGGCAAAACCCGGCCTGCTCTTTACGAATTTTGCTTTCACGGTCGCCAGTCAATCTGTGAAGAACTACAGAGGTTAGTAGTTCGGAGGCGATGCAGATCATGTTACTTTCTCTAAGATTGCCACCTTCCAGACGTGAGCTCCTCTTGAATAACGGGGCAGCTTTTGATGTCGCCTAGAGTGACCGGAACCGCACGAACAGCGTCAGCCAGGTGCGAACGAACATCCGATTCCATGGAGACTGCTGCGATAATGGTATCTTCCTGCTATTGTCGGTTTGCACTGATTAACTGGGACAAGGCGTCGGCCTGACCGAAATCTTGCATTTGCCTGTAACAGATGTCAAACTCAGTTCAATAGAAAGATTGCCCAACTTTGCAATCTGCTGGCGGAATATGTCGGGATACCCTTCTTAGAGCCGAATATAGCGAGTAACGGTTTATGATCGGTCAATAAACTGGAGTGGCGATCATAGACCATCCTATGGAACTTTTTCACGGCAACCCTTAGTACCAAAGCATCCTTTTCAACTTGAGCATAATTCTTCTCGGCTGGCATAAGGGTTCGAGAAACATGCATGATCGCCTCCAATCCATCTGGAAATATATGGGCGATGACGACACCGACGCCGTAGTTGGATGTGTCTGCAGCAACTACGATCGGTAGCTCGGGATCAAAATGTGTTAGGAGGTCGGAACCTAACAATGCTTTTAGGTGGTTGAATGTAATTTTTGGACCAGAGCCAGAGAACACAGACAAAGGGAATGCATGGGTTATGGATGCTACTTGTCAGACAAAACAGAACTCAAAATTGTGTTGTTCTGCATCCACAGATCCCATATGCTTATTGAAGCTTTTGCCGCATAGCTGCTTTAAACGTCTCCATAGGTCTTGGCAGTTGTGGCAGCAAAAGCGACTTCTATGTGTAAATTATTCATTCTTGACATCTCGTTTTTTTTGCTAGAGAGAGTTGTTTGATACGGGCAGTCATTTTGCATTTGTAGACTCATCCTTTTTTCATTCTAATTTGTTTGAGTGATGGTGAGGAGAATCTATCGCCTTATAAGTAGATGCTTTCGACCGGGCAGCAAAGATCGAAACAGAAATTAAGATAGTCAGTGAAATGATCACATTGAATGGACAAATCTTCATTGTTGAAACTATAAAATCAGTGGAAGTCAGCATTTCCTGGAGTCTCGCAATATTTGATGATGAACAATCTCGAGGCCTCACAGTTTTGAAGGTTTATTAGCCAATGTACCAGAGTGAGTCTTACCATAAACGACGGGGCACACTTTTATGATACAGTGATCGGAATTACCGAGTGGGGCACGTTTTTTGTACGGAAAACAGCCAAGCATGATTTGTGAAGACGAAATCTAGTTGCGCTTCGAGTCTGGTCGGAAAGGCCACTATGTTAGTCAAATCAAGTGCCTGGAGGAATGAGATTTCAATTTTACTGAAGTCCCTGGCGATACTACAGACTGAGCGGTCAAGTTTGGGTAGTAACGCCTGATGCTTTTGTGTCGGGGGATGCGTATACATTTCCAATAATAACAAAATAAAACCACCCGAAAACTGGTTTACATTCAAGGAATGACAGCTGGTTGTAACTGTTGAGTAGGTAAAAATTATTAATGACGAGTTAGACCAGCGTTGATATACTTAGGTGACAACACCCCCTCCACGATTTTGAGGCGGTCGGTTCTGATGGAAAGGTAACTAGTAAATTGTGTAAGATTGTCTTCTACCTCAGCATGTAACCAGCTTTCTTGAAGCATCAAAATGGCTACATTGGAATATTTACTTTGATGTATAAAAGCGTTAAAATCCGTCATTTTCCAGGGTGTGCTCGAATATTGCTGGACAAGACCAGTGGAATTTGTGTCTTGTCAACTGAGCGACGTCTAATGCTTACTTGCTAACCAGCACGGTATTTTCTCAATTTACAAGAATGTTTTCGCATAACTCGTTTAAAAATAATTCTTACTTTGTGTGCATATTAAATAATATGCAGATGGGAGCAGTGTTTCGGAGAAATTTCAGAATGTTGACGGTATAGGACAGGGCAGGGATCCAGGGACAGACCAAGCTTCCGCTTAACGAGCGTCCCGTTTCTTGTGCCAGTAAGCGGAAAAGAGCCCCAGCACTGCGATTTGATTGAATATTCTTGATTATGTAATGGATAAAAACAACCAAGCGCAAGCTAAACAGTACGCTTTCACGACGTCATGAGATTAGGGGCAGTCACCAAATCTCAAGGAAATTCTGGGAACTGGGTCAGCCAATTTTTGTTTAGGCTACGTTTACATTCCTCTACAGTTTCGCATTCCAATAAAGCAGAAGGAAGTTTATTCCAACTAGGCATAACATCGATGTCAAGAAATAGTTCAGATAAACAACACAGCAAAGGTGTTTTGTGAATTGGATAAATCAGCAGTAGCTAAAGTAAAAAGAGATCCTAATGAGAAATACAACGGCTTGTTTGTGGTCCCCGTCGCAGCACAGGTACGGATACTGCGGTGCTGACTGGTGGTCTGAACGTTCAAGTTGAAAAATTGTCAGGCAATGATATTTTGGCGCTCAACACGGTGTAGGTACCCGTAATGATAACGGTGAGCGGTTGTTACACCCAAAGGTAAATGCTCATCTATTTCTCGTGAGCACTAACTTCCGAAGCAGCACCCGCAGAGATGTGACATGTCGCTTGCCAGCCGTGGACACAAATCGATCACCTCGTGATCATTTACGACTGGAGAGACTGTCCAAAATTGCCGCTCAATTTTGAACACAAACATGGACTTCCATTATGCACTAGTATGTGCCCATCTCCGGATACGTTTCGACGGATGTCCGCGACGACACACTGGCTGTCAACCGTCTCGGGCTGTGCTTTACATCCTACAAATGCAAAGCTTTCCTCCAAGGTTGGCGAGATTTATCCCCTGCACTGAACCTTAGATGGATCAGCTAGAAGTCATTAAGAAATTCAACTACCTGGCAGCTGCACCAACGCCAGTCGAATAGAAGAAGAGATCACGAACCGTATACCAAAAGCTCGATGACTCTTTACAAATCTTCGCCACTTGTGTATCCGGTGCAATATCACTTTCACCCTGATGGGCATACATCCGTCCGTTCAGTCTTGCTGCACGGTTTTGAAACTCGACACAATTAATCGACAGACGTGAAGAGGCTTGTTACCTTCGACCATCGCTGCCTTCACAGCTTTGCTCACATCTGATGGGAACAGCGCGTGAGCAATTTTCGCGGTTTTTTGTGGTTCAGGAAGAACCGCGAATCGCTCAGCGCCGTCATTTCACACACCACTCTCCGATGGCTGAGTCAAACTAACGCACCGACTCCAGCGGCGTGCGTTGTTTACACGACCGAGGTGTGGATAAAAGAGGAACTTGGCCAGAACGAATGAAGGCTCTCGCTTCGAAATTGGCCTCGGTTTGGACTTTTCGATTTCCTGCTTGGAACCCTAAAGACGACGAACATGTTTATTTGGGCACACTTGTTGACATGGTCAGGAGCTGACCTTAATATCATCTGTGCTGTATATTTCTTCATCCCATTCCGCTTAGCCTCCTCCAACTACGATCTCGTCGTCAGTGCATAAGATAAAACAAAGCGTAATAATATTTTTGTTTTGCCTCCGTTGCACTTTTAGTACCACCCAGTGGAGTCTGTATTGCGCACAACAGCTGAGCTGTTTCTCATTCGTAGCCATTTTCCGTAGAATGATGATGAATCACCGGAGTTTTGCTCAGACTCATTTGTCTGGTGCGTTGTACTAGTATTCTGCTGCCTTCATCGGGGTTGACTTTCCTCTCAATTGCCCTAGTCGTCTCCCTGCATTCCAGAGCGATTCACTTTGTCGGAAGGTGTTTCAGAGCGCTACGAACACCCTGAGGCTGCTACCCCGGCGGAACTATCTTTTCTGCTGCCATTGTCATAAACGAATCCCTGAGGACTCACGCGTCTCAATCTCGGGTTCTTTCTGCACTACACATTAAAGGCGATGTATCTGTGAATTAGAATACGGGGTAATCTGACTTCCGGTGTCAGCCATACAAATCATTGTGAACGTCTTCACAATTGTTTTGTATGATGTACCCGACGGAAAGCTCAATGAACCAATCGTTATTCTCATTCTGGCATGCTGCGGTTCCGAAGCAATGCTTTCATGCTTCTGAGCAACCACCTTGAGCATACAAGTCGCTTGCAAAGCTAGCTCACTTTATTCTTATCTTTGAATATTCAAATTACGGACGGTAGCTGTTGGTAGAAATCATCCTCAATAGCCTCCAGATCACAGTCATTGGTAAGATTAATACTACTTTGACGAAATGAACCAGGACAATTGGATCCACTACGTTTCAGCTAGAATATCACAGCTACTCGAGAGAACTGGGCCGATGCACAAGTAATACCTCTTTTATTTTCCAAGTTCAACGTGCGAAGCATATACCGTGACATGCGGTGCTATGCACTAGTCCACTCAGCAACGTTCGCACTTCAGATGAGTTCGAGTCGAGGAAATGTGTCGCACATGGCTCTAGGTCTAACTCGCCGAACCAGCAGAACTGCAAGTTCACTGTTGCAAGACAGAACTGGATCATTTTTGAACATTTTGGTTACAGTTAAAGAGAAAGGAAGGGCGGTCTTGTCGCACTACACTTGCTGGAATCAATCCACGCTACCGTTTCCTGTTAGCTATTGATATTGTGCTTTTCTGTCACGTGTCACTGTCAGAAGACGCACCACGGTGACATGTGTTAACGTGGCGACTAATGTGATGTGTATGAACGGTGCGTGAATGTGAGCGAGCTCTGAACTGCGCGTGTCCACATGTAACAGCAGTGTCCTCGTACGTGCCTTACTCTAATTTCAACACTTGAACGTCCTCTGGATTTAGTAAGACTTTGGAATAGAATGGAAATTCTTCTGCACCTCTTTCAACGGTACCCTTGCAACCAAATGTGATCCGTTGAGTCAAAGGCAGCTCCCAATTCATAGAGGGTTACTCTGATAGGAGTCGGCCGTTGACCGAGTGGTCTGCACGTTTGCTTTGCAACCATAAGGTCACCGGTTCGAATCCGCGTAGGGGTGGGCGTCCTCGCGGTATACTCAGCCCGCGCGCGACTGGTGGTGGTTGTGCGGCAGCGAAGCGCCGTTACGGCGTACAGCTGACACATTATTTATTATTACTCTGATAGGATGCTTGTAAGCATCCTGTTGCCGGTTCAACTGATGAAACGTTAAAAGTGTGGCTTGTATGCCACATCCTCGGAGAAGCCACGAAACCCACCTGATTTTCATGCGGGTCAGAGAGTCACCGCAGCTCAACGCAAGTGGGTAGTTCTGACGGACGTCGCGGATTTTTGGATCACCGTGTGTTGGATGCAACTTTTGCTTCGGATTACTGTGTTATCAGTGTTTTTCTGTGTGAATTGTTCACCAATATCTTTCTTTTGGTGTATTTTCCAATCGGTGCAAATTTGGCAACTATTCTTTTTCTAATTCCGGAGATCTCATTGATTTCCCCTACTGCCATCTTGGATTTACTCTACCTTGTGATGCCGTCTCAAGCTACTTGTGGTTCGTGTTCGAAAGTTGTGGGAAAGAAGGCTCATGCACTTCAATGCTTCAGCTGCGATGTTTTGTTCCATATTTCGTGCATTGACTTATCCGTTGAGGTGTTTTCAACATCTCTCGACATCCGACATCGGTTTTTTTCAAATTACATGTGATAAATGTTGCGGTGCAACACATCAGAATACACAACGACCGCCAACAACTACGGAAAACCACCCTTCCAGACAAACAAACCGTTCACCACGTGGGGTCAACCGCCCTCGTGAAAGTACCTCTGTCACTTCACCTTCTCTTGTCACTCCGCGATCTGCACCACCACCAGGTTCCTCGACCCCGCCGAGCCTCAGGTACAATGTTCCCCACCGATGGAAGACGCAGACTCGGAACCTACGAAATGCCGCTTCACTGATCGGTCCATGAATTTCTCAGAGCCTGTCTGTGAACTTCTGAACACCAAGGATCCATGGACCACTCAAAAGCTCAAGAGGTCACGTAATCGAGTTCAGGCATCCTTTGCTGATAAACAACAACCCAAACAGATAAACGCCTCTAGTCCTGCTCCCACAGGTTCATCACCGATTTCGCTGAGGCATCATGATCTCATGGTCTTCCACGTACCAAGGATTAAAATCCTCATCTACGTTATGATCACGTTGTTGAATTCCTCCAGAGGATCATCGATAGACTCTTGGATGTGTGCGAAGACAGTGTGACGATTAAACAAGTAATCCTACTTGGTCAGAAAGCTAACCAGTCATGTCGACCTCTGAGAATCACTTTTGCAAATCACAATATGCCTCAGTTCATACTGTTTCCTCTGTCAAGGCTGAAAGGCATAGAAGTTCACATCGGCCCAGACTTGGAGCCCGAAGACAGGGCTCGTTTGCAGACTGCGGTCATTGCGCTCAAACGCCGTACTGAAGAAGGTGAGACTGACTTACAAATTGCTAATTTTCGCGTGATCAAGTAGGGTATTCGAATCCGTATCAACCGGTTGCTCAACATCCAGGCATGTCTCGCGGTACCTCTCAGGACCGTGTGGCATTCGCCAACGTGTGCAGCCTAATGAACAAACGTGACGAACTGTGCCGCTTCGCTGTCTCGGAGCGACCGGACGTTTTAGGACTTGCAGTGACTTGACTGAACTCCGACGCCACACCCCAAGAACTCGCGTTATCAGGATACTCTTGTTTCCGATTCGACCGAAAAGCAAGGGCTCACGGTGTTGTTCTGTTGTACATCAAATCTTCACTATCAAGCAAACTTACCATCACCTATCGGAGCGAGGATAGTTTATGCGAGCAATTGTGGTGCACAATCCGCCTCAGACGCGCAGAACTAATAGTGGGTGTTATCTACCGTAACCCATTAAAGCGTTCTTGCGTTTGGCTACCATATATACAGAAGCACATGAGCCGCCCCCAGTTCTTATTGGTGGGGATCTATACCTAAGATATTCTGGTCAGACGTTCGGCTTCTTCCCGGTCATGGCGACGTTGAGGCTCAATTCGCTAAAATGATTATTGAAATCGGGGCAACGTAACATGTCATTCAATCGACGCGCGTAACTCCGCACTCAGCATCTTGTCTGGTTCTAATGTTTACGAGCTGAGAGCAGAAGCTGAAAGCGATCAGAGTCCTCGAACCTCCGGCGAACAGTGACCACTGCTCCATTGTGGCAAGCATGTAACTACCATTACCGTATTACAACCAACGGAATCCTACCTACAACTATTGGAAGACGGACTTCAAGGGGCTCCTCCAAGGCACAAGTCAGACTGATTGGACTCTACCACAGGATGCGTCACTTGAGGCCTGTCTGTCATTAATGAAGGGGAAGCTTAACTCTGTGTACTCGGTTCGTTCCCCTGAAGTACTCAAAAGTCGAACATGTCAAACCACATTGGTTTGCTACGGAATATAGACAGTTAGCACGACGGCTTCTCAAACTTTGGGATAGATAAATCAGCTCGGGTTGTGATGAAGATTACACAGTGTACAAGAAACAGCGTAACTTATATAACGCCGCAACGATCAAGAAACGCCGACAGTTCGAAGAGGAGCTAGCATCTTCGGTCACAACTACACTCAAATAATATTTGCCTACTTGAAACGTCAGCTGAAATCTGGGGGCAACCTACCGGTCATAAAGAGCATGGACGGACAGACGCTCATTTCAAGCGCGGAGCGCGCGGACGCTTTGGCCACGCACTTCCTCACTGTATTTTCCAGTAAACCGACGGATGTTTCAGTACCGACACAGGTTGCGCCAGTCTTGCTCGACATCCTACAATGTGATACAGTCGAAGTGTATCAGCTACTCGTCAACCTCAATTGTGCAAAACCCCCCGGACCAGACGGACTTCACCCACTAATACTCAAGTCCCTAACGATTATCATCTCACCAGCCGTGACAAAACTGTGCAATAAATCACTCTCTGAAGGAGCTGCCCCCAACTACTGGAAATGCTCGATAGTGAGACCGCTTCCCACGGGTGGTGATCCGAGTAAAATAGAGAACTATAGACCGATCTGTTAGACTTCGATATTATCCAAAGTTCTCGAGAAGACTGTGAAAAAGTGTCTGTTGTCGTTCTTCGAATCGATGGACGTATTGACGCCAGCGCAACACGATTTCACGAAAGACGATCCTGCATCACCAAGATGTACGCAAACCACCAGCGGGTACGAGCTCTCAATGAACAGAATGATGTTGACGTGGTGTATATCGAATTTAGTAAGGCGTTTGACAGTGAACCACGAGATACTCCATCGTAAACTGAGGACATACGGAATCGATGGCACGCTACTTCAGTGGTTACACGAGTTTATTGTGGGACGGAAGTTTAGATTACAAGTCAATGACTACCTGACAGACTGGTTCGCATCGACCAGTGACGTGCCTCAAGGAACTGTACTTGGGCCAGTATTATTTCTTATTCATATCAACGATCTCCCGCAGCAGCTCCAGTCACTATGTGCCCTGTTTGCAGATGATTTGAAAATCTGGAGGATCATTGAGAACCAGGACGACTACGCTTGCTTCCAGCATGACTTAGAGCGACTGTCAACGTGGTCCACTGAAATGCAACTCCCTCGTAATGCCGGCAAGTCGGAGTTCATCAGTATTGCCAGACGTCCAGCCACTCGACCATACACCTTGGACGGTCAGATGCTCCACACTAACACATCTGTCAGAGACTTAAGAGTTCTCTCGCGCTACATGATATGAGATCACTAGAAAATACGGAGAAATTGTACCGTGCAGGAGTTCGTATGCTCTAGGCATTAAGACACATTTTCTCCACATAGTCCGAAGAAACCTTCCCTCGTCTATTCACCTCGCTCATTAGACCAATCCTTGAATACGGTGCCCCAGCTTACCATCCGATAACCCAGTGGGAAACTGAAAAGCTGGAGAAAATACAGCATATCGCAACTAGAATGATACCGAGTCTACAAAAGCTTCTGTATGAAAAACGTTGCGGAAGTTTTAGGCTCTACACACTATTTTACCGCCGAGTAAGAATTGGCCTTATTATGACCCATCGAGTGCTACACTTAAATCACTTCCCCATACTGCGGCCAATATTTCACCTGCGGGAACCCTGTAACACCAGAGAACACTGTTGCAAACTCAGGGTCCCCTGCATGAAACAGGTATCATATCAGATTTGTATAGAACGAAGAATCGTAACCTTATGGAATACACTACTAGACGGATTAATAGAGGCGGATTCTGTGAAGTGTTTTAAGACATGTATCGACGGTTATTTCGGTAAACTGTACTTTTGTGAAACAATGCACATACAATGCCAAAAGAAGACATCATATACCCGGAAATAATGACGCCAATAAGAATTCCTAACCGAACAAGGATAAACGATTAACTGACCAAACACAACCGCTGACGATTCACAACTAAATGTTTTTGATGTTTCATAATTCGATAGAGTTGTACAGAAACCTTTCTACTTGCTCTTACATACAGTCTCAACAACAGCAGTACGTTAAACATTTAAACCGTTGCTCCGCTGCCGTACAACCAAAGTGATCTACGAAACAAATAGTAGTAGGAGTGGGGGAAGACCTAGCGTAAAACCTTAATGACTAGACAAACATTCAACTTCAAGACACTTACACCTTGTCATCAACATACAGTTACAAGCAGCTGGCTATCATGCAAAGATAAGGGGGCATCGACGAGGTAGCTTCCACCGAATTGCCCAATGGGATTTCTAAAGCAGTGCTTGTTAACCCGCTTTCCGGACCGCTGTTTTCGCTCAGTTTGCAGAGCAGATTTTTCGTGTTTATTTTCCCCAAATTAAGTTTTTGCGATTCTGAATTTGGTTAGTGTGTATTGGTTTGGTTTCCGTATATTTTACTCTGGTAGTTTCATCGTGTACTTATCGTTCTCTTTATCGCCTTTACCGTCACATCTGTTAAGCTATCAGTAATGACAAAGCTGATTTCCTGTGACACTTGTTTCAAAACAGTTGAGCATAGAGTCGATCCTGTTACATGCCTCGTGTGTGGTGTGGATTTCCAAAGTTCGTGTGTTGGTTTGTCTTTAGATCATTTTACACTACTGCGTGAAATGCAGTATGACTTTGTCCAAATATTGTGCAAGGAATGCCAAGCCACTGTGCAGTCACAAACAGCCGAGAAGCGTCGCGCGCCTACAAGACGGACGACACGTTCCATAGGGAGGAGCTCCATGGGTTCATCCAAGCAAGCGGAAACCCAGCCACCTCTATGTTCGAACGAGCCCACCTGCAGGCTATCCAGGGCGATGTCCACCTGTTGCTGGAGACTCAGCTGGTGTGTCTGTGTTGCTTCCTAAGGACACCAACATATCGGTGTACGATAGCGCAGGCGTTGAAGGCCAATGGAGAATGCAGCGAAACAAAAAGGAGAAGACAACTGCCAACAATCAGAGGCGTATTTCACGCGCCTGAGTCGACAGATGCTAGTCCTCAGGCTCGTTATAACCACGACGTGGATTTTCTGCAGAGCCTGATTGATATGCTTCCCGACGGAAATGAACAGGGGTTGCGAGTGAAGCAAATCACCCGTCTTGGAAAGAGAGAGGAGAGGGAATCCCGGACTCTGCGAGTCACGTTTGTTGATGCAACAAGTCCGAGACTGATACTATCCCGCCTCGGTAGGCTAAGATGTCTAAAGGTCCGTATTCGTCACGAGTTGGATCCATCGGACAGAGAGAAACTGAAGTCCGCTATCGTGGAGTTGAAGCGGCGAACTGATAGTGGAGAAACCAATCTCCACCTTGTAACTTTTCGGGTCCCCAAGTCCGCCGAACCCGGATCAACCGATCGATGAGGCTTCATGCACGATATAGTTTAGTTGACGCGACTCCCTAGGAGATTATCGGTCGGTTGTCGAGCCAAGCACGTAGGTCAGCGGTTTGTGATTGGTGAAGAAGGCAAACCTACGGCCTTGTAAACATCGAAAGTGACACACGAATAGGCAGATTGCTAATAGCGCCCTACCGAACGTACTGTAACGAGATTCGGCAGGTTGCACGCGTTTAGAGAAAATGTCTGCGGCCGCCAAGTGACGCCTACCTGTTGATGTAAGACAACACCATCTGCCGCGTCGAAAGCGTTGGTACTGAGCGACTGTGCAGCTGTTGGGTTCTGGTGCACTATGGAGGCTGTTACCGACAGCCCCTCCCAAAGCTTTGAAAGCAGTACGTGCTGTAGTAGAAAAATCAAATTTCTTAAGTTTACTTCAGAGAAGGTTCATGAGGGGATGCATAAACGACGTACAATCAGGTATGAAACAGCAAGAGAAGTTGAGGATCCCATCAAAACGTCTTAGCTGCTTGAAAGAATGAGGCTCGAGCAAATCGCTGATAGCCTTTATGTTATCCTGTAGAGGCAGGATGCCTTTAGCAGTGATTTGATGTCCAAGAAAACTGGTCGAATTAACACCAAACGGTCAACGCGTATCCGTACTTGACTCAAGTGCTCCTCGCATGTGGAGCATACGATTAGAAAGTTGTCGAAATTTGATGTGCGAAGTCTAAGTCACGAAAAACTTGGTCGATAAAGCACTGAAAAGTTTGCACGGCTTTCCTAAGACCAAATGGTATGCGGAAACTCACTACAAATCGAACAGTGTCATCACGACAGTCTTAGCGATGTCCGCTTCGGCTACCGGAATTTGGTTGTATGCGCGTACCAAGTCAATCTCACTAAAATCTGTCTGGCTGGCTGGGAGATCCACGGTATGGAGGATAGGATAGCAACCAGGCGCGATAAGGTTCAAGATACGATAGTTGCCACAAGGACGCCAGTCCCCCATAAACTGTCGGATGTTCGGATGATGCTGAGCTGAAGTATGTGGTCGAATTCAACTCGTGAAGCAAGTAGTTTGTCTGTGGCAAGTCGTCTTAGTCTGGCACTCGTTGGCGGGCCGCACGTTCAGTAGTGTATGATGGGATAAAAATGCATAACTATAAGACCTACAGGATGGATACGCAAAAGAAACTTAAAATCAAAATGTTCCAACGTGGAATGTGAAGTATCAGTGGTTAAACCAGTGCACTTTATTAAACTGTTGTGTAGCGTTTATCACTAAGGTGAAAGTCTGCGAGTCTTTCGAATGTCGTCATGTCTGGTGCGTTCACCACATATCTTGGTAACACATTCCAGTGAGAACAGGTTGTGAGTAAAAATACTTTCTACAATTCAAACAGGAGTATTGCATCATTAGTTTCAGGTGATTGCCGGCTTTATTCATAAGGGACTAGGTTCAACAGTGATGTACATGGAGACTCACTTTTAGTTAGTATCCGGTATGTGCGCATAAGATCTTCGCGAAGCCATCGGTATTCTGATGAGAACACACCGAGTACACGAAGGCGCAGTTCGTAAATTAAACCGGATAGTCCACGTATTACATTTATGGCTCTTCTTTTTGGTTGTTCCAATAGGCAAATGTCTTCTTTCAAATACGGACGCCAGGTCTAAATTGCATATTCAACGTGAGAATGAATATAAAAATCCGTATTGGTAATAGCCCTTCCTCAAAGGTGCCGAGAGCTCGTCTCAAAAGTCTCAAATTCAAGTTCTCCACACTTGCTACTTTCGAACATTGGAGCGAATTGCCAAGGCTCTCTTTCACAATTATACCTAAGTCGCGTGCACTACTCACGTGTTGCTCCAAAGGTGTGTGGTGACGAAGCTGTTGCGTACCGTCAGCAGGTGGCACCTTGCAGGGTTCAGGGGGGGGCGGCTAGTTCCTTTCTTCCCCTTCGTTAATCCGAGTCAGATCTTCCTGGAGGTAGACACGGTCGAATGCTGAGCGATTTGCCCCCCCATATTTTAGCATAGTCTGCAAATATTTACATCGGAGATAGAATTTCTGCCGGAAGGTCATTAATGTAGGCTAAAAACCGTATCTGGCCGAAGACGGAGCCTTGCGGTACACCACTGGAGACGCACAGGCTTTCAGAGTGAGTGTCCGCTATTCTTACCTTGATTGTTCTGTCGTGTAAGTAGTCTTCTAACCAGATGAGCAGGGAACCGTTAATACCATAGGCAGCAAGCTTTTGGAGAAGAAAGAAGGGATTGACCCTGTCGAATGCTTTGGAAAAATCCAAGTACATCACATCTATAGGGACTACTTCATCAGCCGCCTTGGTCCATGAGTCGCGAGTAAGCAGCAAATTGGTAAAACAAGACAGTCTGCTTCTGAAACCATGTTGGGCATTAGAAATTATTTCTGGACTTTCAAAGTATCGCTTCAGTTCATCTGCGATTATCGATTCCATAACTTTTGATAAAACAGGAAGGAGAGTAATATGTGGGTAGTTGACAGCTGGGCGAGAAAGCTGATTGACAAAGTGCGCGTGTTCGCCACAAATCGTGCTTGGGACAAACCCTGCGAACGTGTTACCAGGATCCAGCCGAAAGCTGATGAAATCGCGCAGCAGACAGCATGCTTGTTGCTAAGATCTGACCGGAAGCTGATGAAATCGCGCGTCAGACATCACGTGCGTTGCCATGCCCCGGGTAGGCGGATGAAGACTGGCGTACTCAAGCAAAACGGCAAACTGGCCAGACGGAGCGGACAATCAATTGTGGGGAGTGAGCTTACAGCCAAATCCGCCAGGCGATGTTTAGAGGATTGGTGAGACCGACTTATAAATATGAACGTTTTCGATCCCAATACAACTCTGGTCTGCTGAGTCTTCTTCTGTCTTCTTTCCTGTTGGGTTTGTCAAGGCGTCAAACAGAGAAGGCGTAAGGGCGCAGGTTTCCAAGCAGGCGTGAATCAACGGGTTGATTGCGTGTACGGCGTTATAGCAGTAGTTGGCACGATCCGATCGCTTACCTCTTTTGTATATTGGAGTGATGATTCCATTTTTCACTCAGATGGGAGTTGAGCAGACCCTGGAAAACGGTTTGAACTTGTGGTGCAATGGCAAGAGAAAGGGGTTTGCAGTACTTTTGGGCAGGTCATGTCGATTCTAGGGGCAATGTACTCCCGGAGAGACTGTAATTTGCTTGCAACAGCTGCTGGAATAAATATGACTATGGATAAGCGAACGGCATTTGTTGGGAGTTGATAGGGCGAGGTTCTATAGTATTCGTAGCTACCAAGCCAAACTGCGGGTGCAAAACGTTCGCCGCATCCACAGCAGTAGTTGTTAGGCCCTTGGCTGTCTTGAGTGGCGGTATTCTGGGCTTAACCTTTTTTTGCCATTCACAAATCTGTATAGTAGTTTGGTGTTACTCTTAAATTTCAGCACCATGGTCTCCTGCCATTCGTACTTATCGACTCGAATGAGGGACATGTAGTAGTTTCTGATTGCTTTGCAATTCTGCCCTGTGGTAGCACATGGGCTTAGCGAATGTTGCCTCCAGACCTCATCTCTTCTGTTGATCTATTTACGTGTTCTGATTCGGATCCACGAATTGCTCCGGCGCGATGCTCGTAATGGTACAATCTTCGATGCTGATTGGATGACCCAGTTAAATTTGTCTTTCAGTTCATTCCACGCGTCATTCGCTGAACTGTGCGTCTGTAGGTCCCAGTCAACGGTTGGTGCCAAGTTGAACAGCTTAAAATAGTCCGTAACAGTTCGTTGAGTCGCTCTTTCTTTAGCAACAATACTGGCATAACACACAACCAAATGTCAGGACGGAATGGTCGCTACGGCCCAATGGAGGATCGTAAGCTATTTAGCCATTAACTTCATTAGTCAGGATTAGGTCCAGAAGTGATGGCTTGTTTGAACCGCGGCGTCTGGTTGGTCGATGTATATGGTTACATAAAACTGCCATACCCATGAATTCAAGGAGCTTCGATTTAACAAATGGCCCATTAGGGAACTTGCATGCTATTAAAGAAACCTTAAAGTCTCCCATTATAAGATAGTGAGAATATTTTTGTGAAACAGCATAGCGGAGGGCGTTTAACAGAATCTTATCGCTGTATTCTGACGTGTTCGGAGGTCTATAGATAACTGCGAAGAGGCAAGCATCACTCGTCTTCTGTGAACCAACCTCTCGACCTGCTATGTGCAGTCAACAAAATACTGCGTCGGGAATAACAAGATAATTTCCGTTAAGGGCCTCACATTTCAAGTGATCTCCATAGTAGAGAGCACCGGTACCGCGAGGTGGACGATCATTTTGAATGACTGACATCTCATTGAGTTCAAGTTCTGGATCAGGTATGTCGTTTGAGAGCCAAGTTTCAGTAACTGCTATGAGGTCCCAAGTTGTTGTTTCATGTCGATGGCGCAGTTCCGAGAGCTTAGAATACAACCCTTCAGTGTTGGTGTAGCAGCATTGTATTTGTGGACACATTAGGAGCTCGGTTCGCTATGAGTGACCGGCACAAATAGTGCCGGTCTGCTGAAGTGAATATGTGATGAGCGATTTAGGTCGTGACTGGTGCCAGCTCCGCAGCTGATCGTGCCAGTCGCGCGTATTCGGAGAGTAGGTTCGCATAGTCTAAAGGTGCGTTGGCGATTCGGCAAACGAGATTGATTATCGTAGCACTGAATGAAAGCATTCATCCCCTAGTCTTTTACAGTCATCTAAGAGCCTGCGGTGACTAGTATTAAAAAGTAGTCCAAACTGGCAGAAGAAATCAATACCGATAATTGTGTAGGGTGCGCTGAAAATCCTGGCGGGGATTTAGGTCTAGGTTCAGCATGCGCTGACGGCATGAGGCTATCGGCGCTCCATTGGCCACACGCAAGTTGTACATGGGCTTGGAATGCTTTTAGTTTGCGTTCGCAGGAATAACGCTCACTTCCGCTCCCGTACTGATGAGTAAAGTGACACAAAGACATCGATCATTAAAAGCAAAACAGGTCATCTGTCTTCCTACTGATATACGGGCTGGTCGTGCCAGCATGCGGGCTATTCCGTTTCCCTGAAGTAGCTGGGCCGTGCCTTAACGCAAAGAGCCCTGCAATGTCTAACCTTTCCGCCATATTGGCGATGTTATCAACACAATCTGTCCGTGGGTTCGGTGCTATGGGACTGAGAACGTGTTCAGAAAATATCGCGCTTTTGTGTCGTACGAGACATACTTGGCGAAGACTCAACGACGCTGCAACGAACAGTAGCCAAAACGTGGTCATTGTCTGACTGTGGCGTACATTGCTTCGAAGCCTTCATTGCTGCCAACCTACTGCGAAATGGCGCAATTTCCTCACCACAAGAGTAATTTTGGCTTCAGGACTCGGAGAAATGGTGACACATGTTTTCTATCTGCAATAAGTCACCAAAGCTACCAGTTGTCTGCTACGGAAGAAGTTAGAACGCAACGTCTGCTGTAGTGGTTAGTTCTTTCATGGGCTTATCTAGAAACATAGACAGCATTCTCGGTAATGGCTCTGTGAGACGTGTAAGCCAAATCTAGTTCATGCCGTCTTCGCTCAACCATAAGGGACCAGCGACGTGCTAAATTTCGTGGAGCAACGTCGATTTTTTGTGATTACCCAGCTTGTGACTACTGAGCTGTTCTAATGCAGCCCGTGCGTTAGGTTGTGACTCCTCTAATATCGCCTGTTTCGTCGTTTCATATTTTGCCTCATTCAATGAGCAAAATAGACTATCAGGAACCAGCGTCACTACCGACGAAGGAAGGCATAGTACGAGCTGAGTGCGCCTCGATCGGTCCGCCTGAATGCCCTTTTTTCAGCATGATCTCTGAAAGAGCAAAAGAAATATCTGGGTTGTGTTCCACAAAATCCGGGACAGCCAACGTTTGTATGCCTACGTTGGGAAACCACTTAGATGCTAAGTTCGAGTTGGGCATAGGGAGGATCAAAAATAAACGAAAATACGGTAAATCCATTAAAGTTAGACGAGAAACAAGTAAATTCGCCTTTTGAACCGATAAAAAGGAGCGAACAGACCAAAAATACACGCTACAGAAACTTCCAAATTCGTTTGTGTATCTGGGTCACCAATTTATAGGACCATTTAATACTAGTCCGAGATGATGCGCGTAATCGAGCGCGGACCTCAGAAGATAAACGAAGTCTAACACAGCGGACTATATTCGATGGCAACATAAAGAGTTGAACGGATGAAGTAAGTCAGAACTGTGACACTCAAGGAGCAGACGTGTGTGATGGTTTAAATTCGAAAGATGAGGAGCAGTAACACAGAAGTGAACATCGTACAATAGGTCAGTGAGGAAATTGTTCGTAAATGATAAGATTTATCTTTTGGGACGCTACGGGCTGAATACCTTTAACAGTGACATTCGATAGATGGTTATCTCCATTCCATGGACTTCAATCATCCACCCTTAACTTTTCTTCGATCCTTTCACGCGCCAGCATTAGAAACTACCTTGCTACAAACATCAACGGGTATGCCACTGTCGAAATTGAAACAGATTTGCAGTGCTGTTATACATTTTCCGGTCATGCTATGTTTGTTCCACTAGGAGATGCTTTCAGTTACTTCACCGCGTCATAACACGCGCGTGTCGTCGAAAACGCGAGTATATAATTTAATTACGTTTTTATTTAAAAGCAACGGATCGGATGCATTGGAGCTGTTGGTGTTTCGATTTTGCCTCTCTAGAGTCCTTGGCCATTGATGTGGTGAATTCCATAGCCTCACCACATCTTTCGATCATACTCTGCTTGCCGTTAGCCTCAAGATTTCAACTGACCAGGTACAAACAACACGAGTCAAGGTAGATCGTCAAGAGGTCTTCTATGAGAGTGATCTATTTACTGTGTATGATTCCTTTACAACAGACAACCTGTTGAGTCGCCTGCGAGTTTGTTGCTGACTTCTGTCTGGCAGACCACAGTACTACAAACGCACTGGTGGTCCAATATGTGCGCCATCCTTATTGTCTCAATACGCAATAACCATATCGCTGATCTCTGCAATAACGTTGGTCAGCCTACTTTTGACCAGCAGAATGATATCACGTAGTCCCTATGGCTTTGAAAAGTCGGTAAGATCTGCAAGGAACAGTCTTGAGGTGGACATGCAGTCGCGTGTCGATATCGGAAGATTAGTGGGAGCAATCGCGGCGGACTATATTAGGTAGGCTACCGCTGGTGTGCATAATGAAACTTTTGGGAGCTTGTGATCATACTCACGGGACAAACTTACTGGCATAGGTACAGAAGTAAAGTGGATGTCAGCCGGACAAAACCAGAGCAACTACTGTCAGTTATACTAGAATGTGCAGACAAATGAAGCGGAACGCTTTTGTATCTACTACAGCTACCGAATCAATTGCTTTATCGTCCACTTCGAATGGTTAAGCAGGAGTAATTTTACTGCTTCGTCTTAGCAGCTCACAACCTAAATATGCTAATCCTGAAATGCGCCAGAAGATCGGTTCTCTCTATCGTAGCTCGTCAGTGGTGCGCATTCCACCGGGTTTCTAAATGGAACCCAACCCAGGGCCGCTTGCAACGAAACGGGTCCTCTAGTACTTTGGTAAGTTTGAATAACACGCTGGTCTAGCCAAACGTTACTGATTTCAGCCTAAAACAAGAGCCTACCCCATTCACCTATCGCATTATATTGTACTGCTAAGTAGTTATCCAAATCAGCGTTTGCCTGAGTGATTACCAGACACCAGTGCTAGAAGCGGACGTAATTGCACACAACAATCAACCATCTCTTGACACACGTCCACTGCGTTGACTCGCAACCAAGTATTCTGGTAAGTCACAGATATCAGTTGAGATTAGATAATGGTCTTGTGACCACTAGTAAATTTGGTCAGCCAGTACTTAGGAAAATCAAGTTCCCTAGAGGTGAATGTTAACAGGTATCGTCTGAAGGTTCAACCGAAAGTTGCAGTTCCCTGCTGTCCGCTGTTTTTTCGCTATCCCACCTCCGTCGTCGGAACACTTTTTGTCGGGCCTCGCGACTGCTTCCACCCGCTAACGGTAGTGAGAACACAAGACCAGCCGCCATCGTACATCTGTATAGAAGGCTGTTGTATTTATAGTAAGCTGAGAATAAAGTGGTATGATAGAAATCAATAAGATCCAAAGTGGTTCCCATCTTGAGTGTAACTTAGCTAGTGAATCTACCTAGGTTCGCACTAAATCTCAAATTGAATGCCATTCAAATGTGGTAGTTTTGGGTATTTCGCTAGAGCAGCTTGCACCGACATTTGATCAACCAGGCACGGTTGATACGTCCCTCTAACACCGGCTGTTTGCATGATGTGAAACCTTCGTATGACACTTCGGTCCGCAGGTCGTTATTGCTGGAAATTAATAGCTCTGTCTTCTTGAAGTGCAGACGACAGCTAAACGCCACATGTGGGAAACCGCGTGCGTTTTGCTTTGTAGGATACGCAAAAGTGCCTTAACTCTCGGCTAACTTCGTTCCAATCGATAGCTGTACTTCTGCTCTGCGGATTTTATGGGGTCATCTTTAGGTGTAAGCGGAGCGCGAAAGTTGGGTATTGTGGTCTAAGTTGCTTACTTTGGTTGTTGATCTTCTACAGCCATATCACTTCCTTCGCAAATGGCAGTTGACACCTTTGTCATTTTTAAGGAACTCCGAGGCACCCATATTCAACTAGCCACCACGCGTCCTGGATGATACTGCACGATCAGCTTGACGAGCTGGATTTCATCAGTAATGCGAGATTCGAGTCCACGGATACTCTCCCTTGAGGCCATAGTCGATGTCCGCTAATCCCGTCACTGACTGCTTATTGCCACCGTAAAGTACCGAATATAAGCACGTCCATAAATCAACCAACAGTATAACTTCACATCAAATTTGTTTAATGTCGTAAGTCCCTATAGTAGCAGACCCAAAAAAATCAGCAAGAGAAACGCAATTTTTTCGCCAGGATTTTGACTTGATCACTACCTACTCTCACTTAAGTGTGTTTAAGCGAAACCTGTTATATTACTGGCCAGTTGTAGTGACCGTAACGTGTTATCATCGCGATTAATGGGACTTAAAGCCGTCAGGACAGACTTTCACTGTATTGGACAGTGTATTGATCAGATCTCAAGTCACATGAAACAGGTAAGACAGTCGACAATGTGGAGTAAGGGGAAATGGTGTCAGACACTCTGCCTCGCATAGTAGATCCCATGCATATGCACCTCAGTGGAGCAGTGGGTGAGAGTGAAGTTCACCGTCGACGGTGTGAGACAAAGTCGTTCTTTTAATGCACCGGATCACCTAGCATAGCATAATGTATAAGCGCTTTGATTCTCTAACCAAAATAGCGCTAACACGGTGTCACATAACCTAGCTGGGAGGGAATGCGCCCACATTTCGTACGATCTTACAAAGTCGTGTAAAAGTAAACAATATCAACAGAGGCGATGTGACTACTTATAGACACTTCATATTCGCGTCCGTCAAAAGCGGGTGGTGCTGTAGCGCCCAAAAAGATAACTCTTATCTTTCATATACAATTTACTTGTTGACCGATTGTACATTATTCCTTCTTGTTTTAATCTTACAACCGGATTGACACACAACTGCCTTGTAAGTTCCCGCGCTCACGTGTACGCTCTCGCCTAGCTTCATCCGTCCGCTTCTTATTGTAGCCCATCGAATACAATCCGCTGTGTCCGACTCCCATTGCCTTCTGATATCCGTGCTTACTTTCGCGCACCGTCTCGGACTAGTATTAACTAGTCCTACAAATTGGTGACCCCGATTCGCACGCGCGAATTCCACGTTTTTTTCCTTGTTTGTATTTTTTTGTGAGTTCGTTCCTTTTTTCTCGATTATATACCTGCATTCATTTGTTTCTTGCGTAAGTTTGGTACTTTTATTGTATTTTGTTCATTTTGTATCTTTCGACTCACTTCGACAGTGGCATCTGAGTCGTTTCACAGCGTAAACATGCTTACTTTGGCTGTTCCAAGTTTCATGGAACACAGTCCAGAAGTTTGGTTTAAGATATTCGAGATCGAACTAGAAAATAAAGGCATTACGGCGGACCGTCCGAGGTACAATCAGCTCGTCCCACGCCTTCCTCCGTCAGTTGTGACGCTGATTGAGAACATTCTACTCTGCCCATCGAATGAGGCAAAGTATGAAATGATGAAGCAAGCGATTTTAAAAGAGTTACGGCTCAGCGCACGAACTCGATTTGAGCAGCTCAATGGTCTCAAGCTTGGAGATCGCAAGCCGTCGGCGTTGCTCCGCGAACTTCAGCGCATCGCTGGTCCCTTATTCTTGAGCGAAGAAGGGATAAAGGAGCTGTGGTTTGCACGTCTCCCAGAGCCATTGCCGGTACTGCTGTCCATGTTTATAGATGCACCCTTGAAAGACTTAGCTACCAAGGCAGACGCTGCGTTCGAACGTTTTCCGCAGCAGACCATCATTAACTCCGGTGACGTATTCTCACCGAAGAAAACCGAATCTCATGTTTGTTCCCAGTCGTTAGACGGATCTGACTCTAAAGACGAGGAAATTGCGCTACTTCGCAGCAAGATAGCAGCAATGAAGGCTTCAAAGTAGCGTGTGCCACGGTCAAATGCTGACCACGTTTTGGCTACCGTTCACTGCGGCTCTTCTGTGCCTGCACCGAGTACGTCACGTTCGGCACGAAAGCGCAACATTTTCCTTACAAGTTTTCAGTCAGAGAATGTCAAACCCGTCGAAGAAGTATGTTGGTATCACCGCCAATATTGTGGAAGAGCTAGAGGTTGTCGGGCTCCCTGCATTAGGCACGTTTCCGACGCCAGACGCACGTTTTCATCACGTGCACGTCGACCTCGTAGGTCCTCTACCGCCATCCAAAGGCTCCGTATATTTACTGACCTGCATCGATCGATTTACTAGATGGCCTGAAGCCACCCCTATCCCAAATTGCTCGGAAACGGTAGCGAAAGCTTTTATGGAGCGCTGGGTAGCTCAATACGGCTGTCCAGCCATCGTGACCACCGATCGAGGGTCACATTTCTCGTCAACCTTTGCCACGTTGCTTAAGGATTTAGGCTGTCGCCACGTTCAGACGACGGCGTATCATCCGGCCGCTAACGGCATGGTGGAGCGTTTTCACCGCCAGTTGAAGGCAACGCTACGTGCGCACGCAGATCCTTCATGGTCTGAAACGCTGCCCCTCGTTCTCTTAGGCTTAAGAAACACGGTTAAGACCGACTTCGACGCCACACCAGCGTAGCTAGTCTACGGTTGCACGCTGCGGTTGCCCGGACAGCTGGTACCACCAGCCCCATGTACTTCCACCTTTGACTACGGAAGTTCGGCAGCCTCTTCAGTCCCTGTACAAAGGACCTTTCAAGGTGCTACATCGTGCGAGTAAGGCCTACACTATTGACCGCGGTGGTTGACACGAAGTCGTCACAATCGACCGTCTAAAACCCGCCTTTATGGAAGAAAACCCCTCGTCTACTTCGTCTAGTAGTGCTTCGTGCGACGTCACAACTCACCGCACCAGCTTGCAGCATTCTAGTGCAGTTCAACCAGACCACGATCACGGTCTACAAGCTTCAGCCGTCCCGACACCTTCCGAATCTTACCCGCTGCCTCCCACGACCAATCGCCGTGGTCGGGAGGGGCATAAGCCCGTTCGTTTCTCCGACTATGTACAGTGTAAATACTTTTAGCTTTGTAGATATTGTATATATTTGCCCCATTTTTGGTCGATTAACGTTTTGAAAACAAACAAAATTATCAAAAACCTCCGAAAATCCTTTTTCAAAAAAATATTCAAAAAACAAAAAAAATTTAAACATGCAGATCATTTGCTTGTTCTTTTTAGCTTTTTCTGCGCGTGTTTTTCTAGTTTCTCGTCTCTACATGCCCCAACCCTCCCCTTTGATCGACTGGCCCACACGAGGAATGTTTTCCAGGACCCTGACGCGAAAACTGGTCGTTTCTCCGCGGGACGAGTGTCGTTTCTCCGCGGGACGATTGTCGCTTCTTCGCGGGACGAGGATCGCTTCTTCGCGGGACGAGGGTCGCTTCTCCTCGAGACGAAGGTCGCTTTTCCGTGGGACCATGGTCGTTTCTTCGTGGGACGAGGGTCGTTTTGGCGCGGGGCGGGGTGCGGCGGGGGGAGGGACCACTCCCAAGCGCACCGTTTGGCAGCATCAGAGATTGAGGTCCTGTCGGCCTTTTTCTGGGCTAGCCAGTTTTTTTGTAGTCCGACAAGTCCGCTCCAACGGCTCGCCGAAATGCACCCTGCCCTGCAATCAATAAATAACAAATCATAAACGGCACAGCGGACTCCGACTTCCGACGAACCCCCACTTACACGAACGCACGCTCATTTTTACTCGGCACGATTTTGCCTTACGAACCTTGTTTCAACATTCCTTTTCGAAATCAAAGGGTTACTATGTTCAGCCTTCTAGGGGGGGAGCTCTGTAGCGCCCGAAAAGATAACTCTTATCTTTCATATACAATTTACTTGTTGACCGATTGTACATTATTCCTTCTTGTTTTAATCTTACAACCGGATTGACACACAACTGCCTTGTAAGTTCCCGCGCTCACGTGTACGCTCTCACCTAGCTTCATCCGTCCGCTTCTTATTGTAGCCCATCGAATACAATCCGCTGTGTCCGACTCCCATTGCCTTCTGATATCCGTGCTTACTTTCGCGCACCGTCTCGGACTAGTATTAACTAGTCCTATAGTGCTAAGGGGAGATGGTCAACGACATGCAGGGGATTCCTGGGTGGATTTGCATGTGGTTTTTTCAATTTGTGTATGACCTTTTTATAAGCGGACCTCCCCACTACAGAAATGGAAGATTGTCCAAAAATCATCGGCTTATATTCGGTAATATACTGATACTGATACTGATACTGTATTTAAGAGCAAGTAGAAAGGTTTCTGTACAACTCTATCGAATTACGAAAAATCAAAATTTACTTGTGAATTATCAGCAGTTGTGTCTGGTCCGTTAATCGTTTATCCGTGTTCGGTTAGAAATTTGTACTAGCGTCATTATTTCCGGACATACAATGTCTTCTTTTGGCACTGTTTGTGCATCGTTTCACAAAAGCACAGGTTTGCAAAATAATCGTCGATACGGGTTTTAAAACACTTCACAGAATCGGCCTCTATTAATCCTTCAGGTAGTGTATTCCATAAGTTTACGATTCTTCGTTCGATACAAAGCTGATGTGATACTTTGTTCATGCTGGGGACCCTGAGTTTGTAACGATGTCCTCGGGTGTTACAGGGTTCTCGCAGGTGAAATATTGGCCGTAGTATGGGGAAGTGATTCAAGTGTAGTACTCGATGGGTCATAATAAGATCAATTCTTACTCGGCGATAGGATAGTGTGTAGAGTCCGAGCTTTTCACAACGTTTTTCATATGGAAGTTTTCGTAGACTTGATATCATTCTAGTTGCGATATGCTGTATTTTCTCCAATTTTTCAGCTTCCCACTGGGTTATCGGATGGTAAGCTGGGGCACCGTATTCAAGGATTGGTCTAATGAGCGAGGTGAATAGACGAGGGACGGTTTCTTCGGACCATGTGGAGAAACTGCGTCGTAATGCCCAGAGCATACGAAGTCCCGCACGGTACAATTTCTCTGTATTTTCTAGTGATCTTAAATCATGTCGTGCGAGAACTCCTAAGTCTCTGACAGATGTGTTGGGATGGAGCAACTGGCCGTCCAAGGTGTATGATCGAGTGGCTGGACGTCTGGTGATACTGATGAACTCCGACTTGCTTGCGTTAAGAGGGAGTTGCATTTCAGTGGACCACGTTGACAGTCGCTCTAAGTCATGCTGGAGGCGAGCGCAGTCGTCCTGGTTTTCAATGATCCTCCAGATTTTCAAATCATCTGCAAACAGGACACATGGTGACTGGAGCTGCTGCGGAAGATCGTTGATATGAATAAGAAATAATGCTGGCCCAAGTACAGTTCCTTGAGGCACGCCACTGGTCGATGGGAACCATTCTGTCAGATAGTCATTGACCTGTACTCTAAACCTTCGTCCCACAATAAACTCTTGTATCCACAGAAGTAACGTGCCACCGATTCCGTATGTCCTCAGTTTACGAAGGAGTACCTCGTGGTTCACTCTATCAAACGCCTTACTAAAGTCAATGTACACCACATCAACATCCTTCTGTTCATTGAGAGCTCGAACCCACTGGTGGTTTGCGTACATCAAGTTGGTGATGCAGGATCGCCCTTTCGTAAAGCCGTGTTGCGCTGGCGTCAATATGTCCATCGATTCGAAGAACGACAGCAGACATTTTTTCACAACCTTCTCGAGAACCTTGGATAATACCGAAGTCAAACAGATCGGTCTATAGTTCTCTGTTTTACTCTGATCACCACCCTTGGGAAGCGGTTTAACTATCGAGCATTTCCAGTCGTTGGGGACAGATCCTACAGAGAGCGATCTATTGAAAAGGTTTGTCACAACTGGTGAGATGATAATCGATAGGGACTTGAGTATTAGTGGGTGAAGTCCGTCTGGCCCGGGGGGCTTTGCACCATTGAGGTTGACGAGTAGCTGATGTACTTCGACTGCATCACATTGTAGGCTGTCGAGCAAGACTGGTGCAACCTGTGCTGGTACTGGAACAGCCGCCGGTTTACTGGAAAATACAGTGAGGAAGTGCGTAGCCAGGGCGTCCGCGCGCTCCGCGCTTGAAATGAGTGTCTTCCCGTCTAAGCTCTCTAAGACCGGTAGGTCGTCTCCAGGTTTCAGTTGACGTTTCAAGTAGGCAAATATTCGCTTGGGTGCAGTTGCGCCCGAGGATGCTAGTTCCTCTTCGAACTGTCGGCGTTTCTTGATCTTTGCGGCGTTACATAAGTTACGCTGTTTCTTGTACACTGTGTAATCTTCATCACAACCCGAGCTGATGTATTTATCCCAAAGTTTACGACGTCGCCGCGCTAACTGTCTGTAATCCCTATCAAACCAATGCGGTTTGACAGGTCCGATTTTTGGATACTTAAGGGGAACGAACCGAGTACAGAGCGAGTTAAGCTTCCCCTTTATTAATGACCACCACGCCTCAAGTGACGCATCATGTGGTAGTGTCCAATCAGTCTGACTTGCGGCTTGGACAAGTCCGTTGAAGTCCGTCTTCCAATAGTTGAATGTCGGCTTCTGTTGATTGTAATATGGTAACGACAGTTCTAAGCTTGCTACAATAGAGCAGTGGTCACTGTTCGCCAGAGGTTCGATGACTGATCTCTTTTAGCTTCTGCTCGCAGCTCGTAAACATTAGGTCCAGACAAGATGCCGAGTACGGAGTTACGCGCGTCGGTTGGATGACATGTTGCGTTGCCCCAATTTCAATAGTCATTTTAGCGAATTGAGCCTCAACGTTGCCATGACCGGGAAGAAGTCGAACATCTGGCCAAATTATCTTAGGTAAATTTAGATCCCCCATCAGTAAGAACTGAGGGCGGCTCATGTGCTTCTGTACAGTATATCTTCGTCACCATGGTTGCTACCATTCGAGGTCAGGATTGACCGCCGGCGAAACTGGCTTCATTCTATAATTTACGATGTTACTAACTATGAGACAGTAGTAGGAGTTTGACAAATGTTTACAGTTTTTTCAGATTCAGTGTAACAGTAACCCCAATTGTCTGACGGCCGTTCCGTCAACTACACTGATCCTCCCGAACCCCGTTGGATCCGGACTTGCAGCTATCTTCTCACTTAAGCCACTAAGCTATGAATGACGACGGCGAGGCGAATGCGGTGCCTACGTAACCGTTTGACAGCGATTAATCTCCCCAGCAAGATGAATTCCACCCACTATTTTCTGATACTGGAGATGCTCTTTGACTGCTCAGCTTTGTTATACGTGCGTAGTTAATTTTTCTTAAACAGATATTTCATGACTTTTAATATTTTTAGTCATACTTTATAACTGTACAGTCACTTTTCTACCTGATATGGTTTTCAAGAAAAACATTAATTGTGTTCTTACCACCGAGAAAGCCCATAGGCGATCACAATGACCGCATTGCTCTAATTCGGTTTTGTTTTCGGAGGAAGAGAATAGCTGGTGAGGTTTTACAGGAAGTTAAAGTTGTCGATTATATCGAATCTGGAGACGATAATGAATAGGATATTAACGATTTCACCATCCAGGAGTCCACAGATCACAGCATCTCGGACAGCCAAATTTCTGCCAGTGATAATCCTTATGAAGACAGTGGTGGTGACAAAAACAATTGGTGTATCAGCCGTTTCTGCATCTTCTATGGAAGTCCGTGTATCAAAAAATGAACTGCCATAGAGTTCTGAACAACTACTGTTGGTAGGATGGCAGCACGGAATGTTTTCAAGGTAAGACCAGATTCAAATACCTACGCTAAGAAATGTGTGAAATATTGTGTGCTGCCGAATACTTATAACCTCATAGTTATGTACTGGATGCTGAAACATCCTCGAATTTTTACTGAAGGTGAGGCTAAGATAGTTTTAGGTGTCCGTGGAACATAAGTGTTCTTGAGCTGCGTGTTTTCATTGAGCTACTTCACATCAGAGGGTTTATGGGTTTTAAGAACACGCCATTGAATATATTTTCAGGGGAACAATTGGCAAGATCAGATTTGAGGAAATAATGAGATCCCTTCAATTTTGTTACGTGAACTACCAGAGGTGAAACTGTGCAGATTGACAAGTTGGTTTTCATATCTGAACTCCGGAATGCATGTATTCTCAACGGTTCTATATACCAGCACAGAACCCCACCTCTGACAAGCAATTGTTTTCCATCAAAACCCACTGTCGTTTTCTACAGTACAAGCCCAAAAAACCTGATAAGTCCGGTATCAGGTTTTTGATCCTGGCAGAAGTGGACTACAAATATCTCGTGAATGAAGTTCCATACCTATGAAAGGATAAATCTCGGCCACGATGTGAAAGTGTTCCAGACAGCGTGGTACTGAGCTCTATGTCATCCCTTCGTTGGAAAAGACTACAAAGTCACACGTGACAACTCTAACAAAAGTACAAGTATGGTGAGAATTATTCGGGCTAATAGAAGGGATTTATCAACGAGTTTGAAGCAAAACAGCAGAGAGTTGTTCATTTCACATGTTATGACATCCAAGCAGTGCAGAAGGAATAAAAATGCCTTGGTTTTCAATTCCTTGCACTGTAATTCTTCCCTTCAACACTGTGTTGTTTTAGAACTTCCCGATGTATGCAGTGGATATACTCGACTAAATGGCAAGATTACTCGCTGTCAAGTCATTAGTTACAAATAATTTTAAAACTCTTTTAATCAAACCCCTACCAATCTTCGAAATGCTGTGTGGATTCACGGTGCTGGCAAGGGAAGTTCTGACCCGGATGGCCAAGCACTGTCCTCCGCACTGGCAGTAACCTACATGGCAGTGAAAGACGAGTCGCGCTATATCGCAGCTGGGTTCCAATCATGATGATCGGCTACTGTCACCCATGGCTCAGTGGCATAAGTTGCTGGCTAATGGTGCAACCCACTATCGGTCATGGGTTCGATCCGCAGCGGGGGACCGAATGAATACGCACCACTGATGAGTCCCAGTAGAACGCAACGATTGTCTACTGCTTTTCCGGATAGGTAGCGAATTGGAATCTGACTGCGATGAACCAAATCGACTCACACTTAAATCCGTCTACTCATTAGCTTTAATTATTGTTTTTAATGAATGTAGTCAGAAATATTCAGTAATAAATGTTTGAATAAACAAATTCAGTAGTGCAGCCCGTGGCTTAGAGGTAAACCGCTTGTCTCGTACTCTTGTGGCGCGGGTTCGAATCCGCGCAGGACCCTTATTATGTTTCTACCTCTTGTTTTCTTCCTTCTCTTGTTTTCTTAAGCTTACCCTTCGCTCTTTTTTACTTCACATAAACCAGCCTAACAGGGATTACTGGGCAGTAATTGGTTGGACAGGGTGTGATGCGGTCTGTTTTAGGCTTTTCAACAGCTCAAGCAGACTTATCAATTCCCTACCCAACGATACGTAAAAGAAGGAACATTCACAGAATTATCTTATCGTTCCGGTCTCAACTGAACTTGAACTTTTTCTTCGACGCAACAAGAGACGGACTTGGGTGAAAGTGCAGTTATTGAGACCTTCCGAACGCTCAGTGTGACAATGAAGCTTGGAGGTCCAGGCAATATCAGCCAACATTTGTCTGATTGATCTGGTCACGGATTTATGAAATGCTGGATATTAGTGTAAATACTACAACTCGGGTTTGGCTAAAAATGAAATGTGTGCCCAATTATAGCTGCATACGTTTCGTTAACAGGCTTAAGATGTTCTGTTCACTAGATCCTGAAAGCCGCACTGATGACGCCGTCTAGTCCAGGGGTGTTCAAACTTCGCGAGGGCCACATTTTGTGAGGTAAAAATAAGTCGGGCCATTAAAATGATAGCAAAAATTACACGTGTCAACTTCTTATTGCAGGTTTTTAATATGAAAGGTGAAACTGAGTACTTGTAATATTTATTCTTTTGATTTAGTTAAGACTCATTTAGTAGAGGCACTATATTGACTTTTCCTAGTTAGTTAAAACTAAACAGCACATCATTGATTTATGATAGCATCTGACGCCATTGAATTTGTACCCATAACATTCTCAATCTTTTGTTATCTATATAATGCCTGTACGAAAAATCCAAGCTTGGATTTGCTATTTCATGATGAGGCCGCGGGCCAGTTGAAATGTTAACGCGGGCCGCATTTGGCCCGCAGGCCGAACTTTGGACATCCCTGGTCTAGCTTGACAACGAAACGTGTGCAGCTAAAACACCCGTCACGGCGAACAACACAACAGCTTTATTATGAAACGTTTTGTGTGGAATTGGTCAGACTCGTAGTCGCCGATTGATGACTGGTATCTTTTCTGTCTGGAGATGCTGTATTAAATAGGCACAAGATCTAGGAGCTCTCCGTCATCCAGTGGAGTTGATGTTCTCTATATGCTGAATATCAATGGCATGTCGCCCTTAACCTGCACCGCCTATGAAAGTGGCATACGGTGTAAGTTGGAATGGTAGGTGCAATGAGAAAACCCAATTACGTTTATCAGCTACTCGTTGTGCGATTCTGACTCGCACATGGGTCTCCTGGATTCCTTATCCGTCGCAGTCTACTGACTTCAGCAACTCGGCTGATCACATGGGGCATGAGGAGCGCCTGCGCTTCAAATACACACACGGTTAGCGCGCTCTGGCAGGATACACGGACGAAGTCGCCCAGAATGCTTTGCGTTATCGGAACCACACTTCCTTAGGTCATGCCAAGGCAACTGCAGGTTGCCTTTGTCAAATCAACTCACCCCACCTCGTGGTCACGTGTTAGTGGGCCCGACCGAGTATGTAACCATAGTGCAAAGTGTCCTAGCTACAAGTAGAGTGACTCGACGTGACCTCATGATACCTGCGGCGCAGTGTTACCGTTCCTGCCTGCGGTCGATGTACTGAAAACGACAAACTTGGCCACTTCCATAGTCAGTGTTCTCGTTGAAAAGTTACCAAATAAGATGAAGTGTCAAGCTTAGGCGCGTGAGCCGTAGTGAAACAGGTATATGCCCCTGATCAGACAAAGTTGGTGCGGCAAAGTTAAAGCCCGCTGTTACGTTTTTGTCGGAAACGGTACTATGTATCGTAATCCCCATATAGGAGCTTACTTCATTGATAGAGCAGAATTCGTCGACAAGCTAAAGAGTTCGCTTTTGCAGCGGCGCATCGGGCCCCTCATGTGCACGTGAGTGTGGTCATTGAGGTCAAGGTATCGGCTGGTATAGTCTGCGTCCTGGGATCGAGTCGAAATTTGCAGGCGTCATGTCGATTGAGTTCTGCCTATCAGCATCATGCATTTGTGATTGTAGCCCATGCGATCGTGTGTGCCAGCCGAACCGGTCTGGTAAGTCGTCCACATGGCCACGAGGGGAATGGATAAGTGTGGGTGCAACAATAATACGCTACTTCTGGTTTCATTTGTTAACATGCGTGCCTCAGGGCTGTACATGTATCTGTTCGTTCTATCGTATATTTGACCGCGTCTAATTGCGCTTGATAAGCACGTTGACAAAGCGCCTACCTGCCGAAAATTAACATCTTGATTACAGACTCCAGGAGATTACCAATCGCTATAAAAAGAAATCGGGAGCACAGTCTTAGTGATGGATCAAGGCTCAAGGAGTGGTTTCATACAGTGCGGAACGGACTACGGCCCAGCCACCGCCCTGTGTACGTCCGGGACGCATATTTCTTCCCATTTATAGGAATGATGTGGCGGGAGAGCCCATGGTGAGTTGAAGCTTGTGGTGGTGAGATCCTTACAGATCGTCGACCCACTACTGTTAATATTGTGCTGTGGGCTTATGTCCTAGACGCTTCTTCGTGGTGACTGCTGGGTGGGACTTGGGTTACACCCGTCTTCTAGCTAAGATCCAGGACACATTTCCGCTTGAGTCGGTTCACTGACTCATGGCGCTCGGTCTGCTGCCTTTCGGGTGTATACTCTATCGAAGTTTTTGACCGAGGACCTGAGTCCTTCTCCTGTCATGTGTTGGCGCTCTGGCAGTATCCTACTCCAACCACCCAACCATGAATTACACCATCAATAATAAATTCATGCTGCATCAGCCGTTCCGCAGTGGCCTTAGGAAAAGGGTCACTTTATCTGCTGCATACAGTGGGTTAGATAAGCGAAAACATGTTACTGCTGGTGCCTCCCTTCTTACTTCTCCCCTTGCACATACTCTCCCCATCCACGTTTCAACTAACCCACTACTTCCTCCAATCCAGGACCTCACTTCCCATACGGTTGCCCGCCAATGCAATCGTGTGCATCCGCGCAGAGTGCTCAACCTTGAGTGCTGCAACGTGGGCACTTTGCTCGACCGGAATACGAGTAAGCGTTCCGAGCGACGCACTGCACTAGTCGAAATAGAACTGTCGCGCTACAACATCTATATTGGGGCGTTTAGAGAGACCCGGCTCACTGAACAAGGTAAGTTGCATGAAGTTGGAGCTGGCTATACGTTCTATTGAGTGGAAAACGCCACCACAACACCACGTGAACATGTGGTCGGATTTGCAATATCCGATCGCCTCCATGGCCAGCTTGTGGGTGAACCAACAGGCATCAGCGCACGACTGATAACTGTTCGCCTACGACTAGGAAGATGTAAGCTTGCCAATTTTATAAGCACGTACAGCCGAACCACGTGTTATTCATATGACACTTTATCAGTTCTACCCTCATACACCGTGATACGGTCTGCGCCGAGGATCAACCGACTATTTCTGCTGGGTGATTTCAACGATCGAGTTGGGCATGATGCATCGGTGTGGACAGATGTTATCGGTCCGCATAGTATTGGTTCAGCGAATGCGAACGGTGACAGGCTGTTCTCACTGTGTGCCACTCACGGCCTGACGATCAAGAACACTCGGGTTGCACTGAGTGCGACCGACATAGCACCCATGGGGTGGTCACGCTCACCTGCTCGACGATGTCATCGTACGTCAGCGTGATATGCGTGAAGTGCGCATGACACGTGTACTGCGTGGAGCTGAGTGTGGCAATGATCACAAATTGGTGCGGACTAAACTGTGCATATCTTTTCGCAAATCTACGTTTTGCACTCCCGCCGTGAATCGGCGTAAATTTAACATTCTCTCCCTCGGCACTGTTGCGAAACACATTCAGCTGGAGAAGGCGATGGCTGCACTCCACAGTGGGCGACCTGTGGCACCACATTCTCGACCAGGTGACAGCTGATGCCGTGGGGACCATCGAGCGCGCAAATTGTAAGCGGCCTGATTGGTTTGATGAGAACAATACAACGATTGGCGCATTGGTGTCGGAGAAGAATGCAGCATTTGCTGCACATGTGGCAACCCCGGTGACTTGGGGAAGAAGAGTCAGTTTCGCAAACTTCGACGGCTACTGACCCTAAAGCTCCGTCGCATAAAATATGCATGGTGGACGGAGAAGGCGAAGCAGTTGGAATGCTACGCCGAACGCCGTCAACACAATGAATTCTTTGACTCTTTGAAGGCGGTGTATGGACCGAGATTGGAGCCGCTGATGACATTGATCGATGGTAGTTCAGGTGCTACCTGCACACAGACTGCAGACATAATGCAGATCTGGCGGAAGCACTTCGACTGTCTCTTGAACAACCGTTCAGAGATTGACTGGCCTACATTGAACGTCCTCAAGCAGCACGAGGTGAAGGTGAGTCTGGCAAACATGCGGACACTGGATGAGATGCAGAGAGCACTTGCTCAGCTGCGAAATGGCAAGTCGGCCGGAGCCGACGGGATCCCGCCTGAAGTATTGAAACACGGCGGACCCGTGTTGGTGACTGCACTGCACCACTTGGTGCAACGCGTGTGTATTGAGGAGGAGATGCCTCCTGAGCTGAAGAATGCCCTTGTACTACCACTGTACAAGGGCAAAGTTAGAAAGCAATGTTGCACGAATTATCGTGGCATCAACTTGCTGAGTTGTGTGGGCAAACTGATTGACCGAATCCTGCTCAACCGCCTCATCAGTCAAGTTGTAGAACCGAACGTGGCGGAAGAGCAATGTGGATTCCGTTCGGGTCTCAGTATTATGGATATGGTGTTTGCAGCTCCTCAGTTGCAGAAGTGTAGAGAACGATACCAGCCGTTGTACTCGGTTTTTGTTGATTTCACCAAAGCATTTGATACGGTGAACCGCGAAGCATTGTGGCTGGGGTTGGGTAACTTTGGTTGCTTTCGTAATTTTATAAATTTAATTCAATGTCTGCACAATGGTATGCGAGCGAGGGTGCAGCTGAGTGGAGAGACCTCGGATGACTTTGTAGTTGCCAATGGTGTGAAGCAAGTCTGTCTTAGCTCCTGCCCTGTTTAATATATATCTTCATGCAATGATGTCTTGTGCTTTTGATGCGGCTTGTGCTTACGGTGTTCGTGTGGAGCACCGTATTGATGGTGGGTTGCCGAACATCCGTCGTTTCGGTGCGAGAACATTAGTTTGTGAGACAGCTATCCGTATGTTGCTGTTTGCTGACGACTGTACGTTGTTTGCACACAGCGCGGATGAGTTGCCGCAGATGACTAGTGCTCTGGCTTCGACAGCGGCCAAATTCGGGCTCACCATCAACACAAGCAAAACTGTCTGTCTCTTTCAGCCTTCACCGGAGGTGCAATCTTCAATATTGCCGCAAATCAGCATTGGTGCTGAAGTATTGGAAACCACCTTCCGCTTCAGCTACCTTGGGAGTGTGATTTCGACTGATCAGCAGCTACACGTTGAATTGCGTATTCGCGTGTCGAGGGCAGCAGCGGCATTCGGGAAGCTTGAGTACCGAGTGTGGAACAATCATCAGCTTAGCATTGGCACAAAGCTGATGGTGTACAAATCCATGGTGCTGTCCATTCTTCCATACGGCAGCGAAACATGGACGATGTACCGGCGAGATGTGAGATATCTCGAGCCGTTTCATCAGCAGTGTCTGCGACAGATTCTGCGCATCGGTTGGGGCGAAAGAGTTGCAGACAAGGGGATGTTGTGCCGAAGTGGAATGTACGCAGTAGACTGCATACTTTTGTTGAGACACTTGAGGTGGCTCGGCCATGTGTGGCGTATGGATTCGACGCGTATGCCGAAACAGCTGCTGTATGGCCAACGGAGTGCATGGAAGCAGCACGTGGGAAAAGCGCAGTTACATTACTAGGACATGATCAAAGTGAGTCTATCACGTTTTAATTATGATTACAGGTGTTTGGAATCGTAGGCGGTTGATCGACGTGAATGACGCGATCGGATCAGGAAGGCAGTTGCCGTTTTGCAAGAGAAAGCCCTTGTGCATGCAGAAGAGAAGCGGTAGTTACGGAAGCGACAGGCGCCGATAGGCTGTAGACCACCGACATCGAGCGCATGGTGTTGTAGTACATGCGGTCGCGAGTGTCTGAGTCAGGCAGATTTAGTGAGCCGTGAGCAAGGCCACTCGGGACCAGCATCTAAACGATGGCGGTCCTGCTGAGAATGTAGGCAGAACCGGCGCGGCTTTGATAGGTACGCTGCATTCGATTTACTAATAGCATGCTTGCGTGCTGAGTCTCTTTATTTCAGGTGGTTGGTTTTCCATCTTGTCTTAATGCTCATTTTCTTACCTCATTTTAATGTCTGTCTGAGTAAACTAATAAATTGCAAATGTCGCTTAAAAGAATGGTGCTTAAGTTCGTTTTTTCTCCATTTTGCATATGTTTCTTTATCTGTTTATGTGCCATCTTCAATTTAGCGCGGCTATGTTGGTAATCCATTTATATCATGTGCTAATTTTGAGGCATATTCGTATGATAAGAGGATAAGGCGTTATATCGCAGTTAGATTGTAAATCATGACTGTCCGAAGCTGTCCCGTGGCCCAGTGGCATAAGCTGCTGACTGGCGGTTCAAGCCGCTAGTGGTCATGGGTTCGAATCCTGATGGATCCGATGGATGCGCACTACTGACGATGCCCAACAGGCTGAAACTGCAGTCTAGTGCTTTTCCGGGCATGTGGACGACTATCTGATTTGGAAACTGGCTGCGAATAACCTCAATTAATATTCGTATGATGTTTTCGACCTGTCTCATTGGTTAGTTCATTTCATGTGGTCGGCTACTGCTTGACATCCCTGGTGTGGCTGCGCTTGATGTGCGTGTTGACAAGGTGCCTACCTGTCTACCAACCAACTCGTCTATACTGACTCTAGGAGACAGTTGGTCGTTGCTGGAGGGGACAGGGTGCACGGTCCTCGTGACCGTGCTAAGCTCGAAGAGTGGTTTTATGAACACGGTTAGTGTCTGGAGCGGACTACGGTCCAGCCACCGTCTTGTGTGTGCTTGATACCTCAAATACAGCGTGTTTGTGTTTGCCTGTGAAGGAGTGTGGGCCAGCTCTGTTTATGAAACGTGGCTCCCATCCACATGCCTCCCGGTCTTATTCCTTCGGGTTTACACTGGATATGGGGCGTGTGGATGGAGCTTGAGTGGTGCAACGCAAGCTACCCATAGTCCCTCTGTAGGCGCAGGCGTCCTGTGGAGACCACAGTGACAGACAAATCCGGAACCAGATGCCGCTAACCATATGAATGATGTGCATGTTGAAGGCGCGTGGAGCGGCTCTGAACCAATCGTGGCTCCCATCTACTTGCCTCCCAGCTTTATTCATTCTGGGTGGATGGAGCTGTTGGCGGTTCGGCACAAGCTACTCGTAGCCCCTCAGTGGTTACAAGCATCCTGTAGCTGTTAGTAGTCATAGTTGCAGACTAATTCAGGAGAGGACGCTGCGAACGATGTCGTTATATTCCCAGATTGTGAAAAGACGAGGTTCTTTCTGCAGCTTCAATTCGATGAGCTACGCAGCGTTACTTACTTCTGTATCACCTTGAGTTTTTGCCCCCTGACCCGGCGGAAATTTGTCTCACTGTGTCTGATGCCGGTTCTCGATGAATGCCGACACATGTACACAGTATGCCTCCCGGTTTAAAACCTTTGGACGCGGAGTGTGTGTGGTAGTGACGAACGGGACTTTGGATTTCACGACTCCTTGAAGCTATCCATCGATATTCTTTAATCCTTCCTCCCGACTGCGTTAACCCGTTGGGACTGTCCATTCCATACTTTTCGACTTTTTGAAGTTCGCTCAAACTCTTCAAACTTTGGTGACTACAGCCCAGCGTTTGCATCTTTCAGTTGGAACATCTGTCAACTTGTCCCCCGTCTGTTTTCCCATGGCTGACGCTTTTTATTGAATCCAAAACGAATCCAATCACATATGTTCGCGAGTTGGTTGTATCGCACAGGTTCCCACTGCCCTACATCCCCCCGCGTTGGCAAGTACAAACCGCGACAGCGTCAAACACTAATCTCCTGATATGCTGTCGAGGCACAAGGGGGCTGGGAAATTTTGACCAAATGAGCATTAGCCCCGCCGTGGCAGACAACTTAGAAATTCTCAAAGCACTCGCTACAACTGCTACGTTCACATGTAACGAAACACAGCAAGCGCTGCCTGACGTGCCATCTCCGAAAGAGGGACAACCAACTCAATCACTGAATCCGGTCTGCAAAACGCTTGACTCCCACGGAGTGGATGTGGACTGTACTGCAAATAGGCGCGTGTGTGTGTGTGTGTGGTCTACTATACTGGCCACTCGGGACTGCTCAACCCAGCTGCTGTGGGTCGTGGCTGGTTACTGGACCACTCGCGGTCAGTGTTCAAAGAGACAGGCATAAGCTTTTGCGCAAGTAACGAAGTTGACAAGCTGCGTAAGCAATCTTCTCACGCCGCATACACTGCTACTTTTGGCTTTGGATGAAGGTGTCTCAAAACTCAGAGTCAGCGCTTGCGAACCCCAACCGTTTGAGACAGGTTCGCGTATTCCCACTCGATAACGAGGATGGCGGTTTGAGTTATCGGCTTCGGTACCACTGGACACGAGGAAAAGGCGGCACTTTGTGTGGTTCGTTTATTACAGGCAGAGCATGTCATGAATGCACCTCTACTGTGTGCCATCTTAATGCAAAACGCCGAGTTCTCTGTGTTTCTTCATGTTCTTCTGTCCCTTAGATTAAAACACGCTGTCAGCACATCACTGAACATCCACTTGAACTGTTCTGTTAACTTGACTTGGGAGCCGTGTCGCCTCTGTTGACCGACTCACCCATGAGGCTACTTTAACCTCTGGTCAAGCTCAGGCAGGCTCTAACATCTCGAACCATCTACGGAGACTGCACGGGTAGGGTACGTACAATCCGCAGCGCGACCAGTTCACCTTTAACTCAAAGTGAGACAGGGTCATTAAGAAATTGCTTACCATTAACCACGCGAAGCATTATCCATACTCAAGTAACTAGTGCACATATCCGCAGTTGGAGCTTGACAACATACTCCGGGTGGTTCACATATATGTTAGTTGCAATTGTACCATACACATTGGTTGAACGGCCTCTGCATGCCTACCCATTGCATGTTAAGCACGTGGTTGCGTAAAACTGACGTGTTCAGCTGCTGCGTTTTTCGCCGAGCTGGACACTTAGCTTGCTGACGTTTCGTCGCCTGTCGAAGTGACATCATCAGTGGGTTGGAGGGAGCGGTTTCGTAGCAGAAGCTAGCGGAAAGCAAATCCGGGTGTAGATCCATACCCGCAGCAAATGAACACAACCCGAGCTACCGGTATTTCGTTTGAGCTCCAAATGATGTGTTATCATCCGAAGTGGTGGAAAGGTGTCAATAATTAATTCTCATTGAAAAAGGCCCAGAGATTGACGACGTTGGATTAACCCTATTCAACAGTAAGCAATTGTAGAGCCAACGGAAGCAATATAGAGCTTGTATGATGGTTCTCATCCTTGGCTGTCAAGGATAAAGATTTCATCTTTTTCGAATTTACGGACTTTTCACGCAAACTCACTTTAGCGTTGTTTAATATAATAACAGTACTTTGACCACGGAAGGTTACAACCAGAATCACCACAATTCTGAGTTATCAACGTGTTGGATTAACCAAATTGGTATGTAAGGAGCAATTGGTATACTTCCACTGGATTTGACAGAAAGGAGGCTGGAACAAAGCATTGAGGTCAATACTGAATACTGGTTCGAAGCAGCGAGTAGAGCTTTCTCTCTGTAGCTGCATCTTTCGTCGCTCTTGGACATATACTCGTTATGTTGTGTTCCGCTCTGTATATTTTGCGTCTGCAAAGTGTTTGTCAAGGAGCTTCTTAAATTCCGACACTGAGTTCGCCTCTACTATGTGCTGCGGCAGGTCGTTCCAGACATTCACCACTCTGCGTTCGAAACATAGTTGGTGAGCGACCCGCTTCAACTCCGGTACGATCAGTTTATACCGGTGTCCTCGCGTGCAGCTTGGTGTGCGCAGATGAAGCAGTTTTCTCAAGATGGGGTAATCACTCAGATGTAATATCCTGTGCGTCATGATGAGGTCAACCTTCAGTCGACGATAAGCTAGGGTGTACAGCCCTAGTTTCTTACGTCGGTCTTCGTATGGCACACCTCGTAAGTTGGGAAGCAGCCTGGTGACTACATGCTGCACTCGCTCAAGCTTTTCTACCTCGCCCCGGGTGATGGGACAATACGCGGGAGAACCGTACTCTAGCAATGGTCGTAGTATCGCGACGAAGAGGCGAGTGGTAATCTCTTCGGACCAAGTGCTTTAACGTGATATGCCTCGGAGAGTGGGTCAATTGACCCGGTCCGACCTTGTGCAGGGGACCGCCAACCATCTCTCCTTTTCTGACGCACACCGTCTCTCCTTTTCTGACGCTACGGATTCAGCAAGGGCTCCAGTCCTTGGTCTTGCCAAATATCGTTATCACCTGGTAATATACCAATTCGTTAGGATTCCAAGTTAGCAACGCTTAACACCCTGCTGCGACTAAGTTTGAGCTCACCACAGGTAAACTCCCTCTCTTCGGTGGGTCAGTAACCAGCTTGACCTCCTTTTTACCCAAACATTGTATGACAGTACGCGCTAATTAAACAAACTATGGTGACGTTCAAGTTATGGATAAAGCACATTGACACATCTGAAGATAAATACCTCAACCTGGAGCTCAGGAGCGTTCGTTTGCTTTGAAATTAGTGTGCCAAGCGTCTCGTCTGTGAAATATGCGATTTGTCATTTTTTTATCGACAATGCTTTCGTGAGTGGTGTTAAGTAGTAAAACAGTCAAGTTAGTTCCTTTGAACTATCACAACGCAGAGCTTCTTCAACTACATCGTCATGAGCCTAACCATCAATGAAAGGCCTAAGGTAATCTGATGTTGTGGATGACGAAGTTTCGCAATGGTCATCCAAAAGATGGGCCATCTTCTGACAAGTCGTCAAGTTTACGTAACTCCGTGAGTATACAGTCTCATCCAATACCCGATGGGTAGCCCAGAAAGACAAGGTTAGGTTTCTTACTGATTATACCATGAAAATCGGTCTTTTAATTGATGTGGATGATCGTTGTTAACAGAATATCCAATTGGGTCGGTAACGCTGTACGGACATAAAGGATATGTAGGCTAAACGGAGCACTCGAAGACACTGCATCGGGTCCAGCTGAGCTGGACGACCCTCCATAAGTAATTCCTTCGTGTACACCTGACCAGCTCTGAGGTACTTCGTTAAAAGCCAACGAAACGCGTAGTCGTTGTTGTTTAAGAATGTTCCGTGGTCAATATAACATTCCTAATTGCGATTTTTTTATCAAATGTTCGTAGTGAATTGGTTCCACCAACAATCCGGTGGTTCTGAACACTAGGGTCGCTCAGAGAAGCCTTGAAGTTAGTTTTATGATCCAGAACATTTTGTCTCATGTATGTACTTTAAGGATGGGCACTATTTTAGGATCAAACTGTTCAAAGACACATCGCTGTTGCATGACCCCATGAGTTACAAGTGAGTTCCTTAGTATTCAACTTCCGGATGCTCATCCCTAGGACTTCAGTGTTCTCAGTGATATCTGTCACAGTTAGGCCTATTCGGACAACTGGTTTGTCCAAACCGAGACTAGTCAGTATCCCTGTAAGATGCTCCAAACCGTGACTCAAATGTTAGGGGCTGTGAATTAAGCTTCTTGGCTCCGGTAGCTTCCAGCGCGACGGAGGAAACAGCTTGAATTTGGTGCAGCGCACTCTTCAATGCCACGCACCTTACTGTTGTGAAGAGGACAGTATAGTCTCCCGAAGAATTGCTCCCCAAACCTACGCTTTCAGGTAATCTACAACATTCCAAGAAATCTGGGTGGAGTACTGATTGGAAGAGGGCCGCGTTACCGTCTCAGCTCAATGGCTTAGGGATCGAGGTTTCGTTCGATACTTCATAGGTCCCGGGTTCAAGCTGCAATACTGTTATCTCTATCTGATAGGTGCACAGAAGTACGAAACCAGTAGGGGAGTGTAGCGTTGCAAGTGGGTAACTATTGTAAGTAAGAGGGCACGGTTGAGATGTATACACAAGGCCAATTCATGGTCTGTTTGTTTACACACCCTTTTATTCACACACGAGTCACTTTCCTCGCCTGACAGGAAGTGGATCGGAATAAAAAATCCCCACGAGGACTACTGTGTACTGGGGAATAATTCAGTAAGGTGAGCGATTTTACTTCATCACAACTACACGAATTTAGACATCCAGTGCACCTGTGAAGAACCGCTGATCTACTCGGGACTGGTCACTACTGTGCACCCCTTTGCATGTAATGGTAAGCTGGCACGGAAACCTAACTGTTGCGAACCGGTAGTTGAAATCACCGAGTCATGGCTGATTTCCGTAGGCGACATGGTTACACTTATATATATATACATATATATATATGCTGTAATAAAGTTCACCTTCTGTTAGTGTGCATGTTGGGGCCGTTTGGGTGGCAGTTTGCCTTGTAGGTCAAGGCGTTTCCACAATGAGCCCTCAATACATGCATGGGCGTCTTGTCATTCACGCCCTGTATACTCTACTCCATTATGTCACAAGCCTACGATCATCGGATGTCCCCCATCAGAGCATCATACAAATGCGTGTGCAAACCGAGCACCTACGTCGCATTCCGGATTCCGCCTCCTTCCACTGCACCACCCTTGCTCTTCCTCTCACTCGGCTCAATGACAGCCCGATCCTGAGTAGGGGATTTTTGATGTAATTTATTACAATGCATCGCAGCAGCTTCCAAATCCCATAGTCCTCCACATGCCCTTGTCGACCTGTTGGGTTTCATCAGTAGTGCGAATCTACCTAGTGTGTCCCAAGGTGCGTGCGAGTGCAGCCTGTCGACCTGTGTGTCTTAGAGTGCGAACGTTGAATGTCACCATGGAAACGGGATAGCGTGGCCTTATAAGAGACTTTTGCCGATAGGCGTCGGATAGGTGCTGTGGGATGGTGGCTGCAGATGGTTCTACTCCTATGGCACTTCGGTTGCTGTCAATGAAGCTAGGAAGTGTAGAAGGAAGGTTAGTAATGGGGTCGGGATGGGAGTAAGAGAAACAGGTGGAAATGAAAGAAGAGAGGCGCCAGAGGAGCATGTTTTCACTTATCCGTCCTGCTGTATGCACCAGATAAGGCAACCCTTGATACTCTGCGCGACGGCCGATGCAGGATGAAGTTTATGTTTGAAGAAAATGTCATGGTTGTATGTGGGCTGGGATACTGCCAGGGCGCCCAGACCTAGACAAGAGGACGATTAGGGTCCTCATCCAAAGCCTTTGGCTCAAAAGCCTGTCCGCAAGGCAGCGGGGTGGTAGTGATTTAGTTTACAGAAATGGACGCCATCCTATTTCAAACCCCCAACCTGGAGGACCAGGAGACTGAGATTGTCTGACCTCACACCATTGACCAACCTGGTGGGAGTAGCTCTCAAGGTGCCCGGAGGCATCACCCAGTATAGCTCAATGGGTCAATGAGGTACTCAAACCGTCGCACCACGTTAAGGTCCAGTCTCGTTGTGACGGTTCTAACCCGCTACCCATATCTGTATATACTACTTCAAATCATTACCAAGCAGTCGTTTATCGAACGCCTAATTTCCCGCGCGGAGTAATAAGGCAGCTCCCACAGAGACTGTGGATGATTTGCACGCTGTTCAGCATGCGCCGTTTTACAAACTCCGAGTATTTCTTTTATCTATTCTGCTCCACTGGGAACGTGACCTCCTCACTCTATTCCAACAGTTGAATCGTTGTAGGGAAAATCCATTTTAGTATTAATTCATCCGGAAAGAACAGTTACAGTAAGGCGAAGAGCGATTCATGCCCGGGGAGTTTTTTGAAAACTCTCACTCCGTGTGTTATTCAGAGACAACACCCCATTCCTAGTCAGCGACTGCTTCACTACTGATTTGTAGGCTGAATAATTCACGACACTGCCCGAACGCATTGTACTTGATGAAAAACTACTTACGTTGGGTCTTTAAATCACATGCATATGATGCATTTGCCAAAATACTTCATACATTTTAGCCAGAAACACAAGTCGTTCACTTTGTCGTCAGTCCACTAATTGCATGTGCAACTATCTATCCTATGTCCCAAATGCCCATATATGAGTATGTGCGGTGTATTACACCTCTCTCGGCACCTGTACCGCTCGGAGGGTTGAGAAAGGTGCCGACCATACGAATGTGACTTTGTCATTACGACAAGATAACTTGAACTGCAAAGTTGAATTTGGAGAATCCGCTGGCGGTTGGGTTGCTACAAGCAACCTCTATTGAGACCTCGGTTCACTTGAGGTGGACCTTGGTCATTCCGATCAAAAAGACCGTAAGTAAAATAGAAACATTATAGTGTTGCTCATCCCAACACTGGCACCCGAAGACCGCGGTTTCGTCCTGGTTGGGACTCATCAGTTGGAGATAACCTGAGTTGGGCTTGAACTCAGAGCCTTAGTGGCTCATGTTTGACGCCATAAGCACTATGCCACTGAGATCCGCGAGCAACGCTTGGTCCAGCGGAACTGAATGCAAAGTTGAATTTGGAGAATCCGCTGGCGGTTGGGTTGCTACAAGCAACCTCTATTGAGACCTCGGTTCACTTGAGGTGGACCTCGGTCATTCCGATCAAAAAGACCGTAAGTAAAATGACAATTATAGTGTTGCTCATCCCAACTCAGGCTATCTCCAACTGATGAGTCCCAACAGGACGAAACCGCGGTCTTGGGGTGCCAGTGTTGGGATGAGCAATACAATAATTGTCATAAATTGAACTGCTTTCAAATCGGCTGTTTTAACTTGTGCCCCCAAGGCAGTGAAGATAGGATAAGACGGTGTTTTGGCGGCGGACCATACTCTCGTCAGCCTGTACCCCAGCCGACTGCCCTGCGCATGCCGCTGTCTCGGCAATAAATTGTACAGTCAATGCGCGGTACAATACGTCTTTCAGTTTGAGGGTATTAGTTTGTCATGCTGGCTTCCATCGCCACAGTTGCGATTTGCAATTCGGTCCAGTTTGGTTACTATTAATCAGACCAGAGTTTACGTTGATAAGTTATCGTCCGATACCGTCGTCATTACGGATGAGGGGAACTCGATGCGTGTTAAAGCTTGGAGATAGGACCTGCATGTATACTTCAGAGCAGATGCGTAGCATGGGAGGGGGGCGGAGGGGGCAGGTCACCCCGGGTGACATTGTTAGTACCGTCGATTTTTCGATACCAAATATAAAGGATATAATATCCGGATAAACTGAGAATTGAAGATGTTACTCTGTGTGACAAACGAATTTACGCTATTTGTCACACCTGTGTAAACGTTCTTCCCAGCAATCCACTTAAATGTCCCTTTGTGATCACTTTCCCCACATTTACCGCAGTATTTCAAAAGATCATCCATTTCGCCGAAAACCAAAGAGCAAGTTGTGTGACCTTCAGGCGTCTATTCTGCCCTCAGTGAGGACGAAAATTTTGCCACCGTCCCCGGCGGCAAAACTAGTTGCTACGCCACTGCTTCAGAGCGGGGTACAACTATAGCACTGCAGTGCTTCTTCATTATAAAGCTTGTTCGAATCCACCGACCACCATCCTGTGACCGTTATACGAACATGCATTGCAGGATGTTCCCATGAGTTGGGTGAACATTTTACTTGGTTCATACTCGGACAAGTCGGCTTGCACCACAATGAGGGACTGGATACTTTTCGGACAATAAACAGCACTCACCAGGTTGGCTCCGTTGCCTCTTTTCGCTGTTATCGTAGAATTCATCAAGCGGAGCTCTTCTGTGGAGTCTTATGATGCAGAAACGAAGGTCATAGTGGTGAAATACAGGATGATTCGGCTTATACAAGTCATATCGTTTTTCCGTTTAAGTGCCACTAGGCGTCATAACCAACCCTCTTTGTTGGTCTTGTCATTTGAGATGCGCTTCGTGCGTTCGAAGCGTAAAATGTTGTTGCAAGACAGCCATTCGCTTGATAGTTCCATGAACCTTGATGACGAGGAATCCGAAGAGGACTTATCGATTAACATATATTGGCAAAGAAGTGCGCACCTGAAACGCAATTGTGTTCTATAAAAGTTGGATTGAAAGTTACGAATCCAAGCCACCTGTGACACAAAAGCGAGGATTTGAATGGGTATAAAGGCCGTGTATAGGGGACCGTACTGAGGGCTGTTCTTTTGTGGTGATCATTGGTCCCTTCGGTCTGAGAGTCTCAGGTACCTACGGCAAGTCATCAGTGTCAGATGGCGTTCCATTTCCAACCTAGTGAGAGTAAAGGGCGAAAGCTGAGCCATAATGATCAAGTTAATTCGATAAATCAGTAAATAAAACTAGATGAGTTCAACGCGTTAACTCAAACGCGCGCTAGCTATATTTGCCTACCGCTAGTGTTGTTTAACTGAGCAGGATGTCGTGATGTTCGAGGGCGCAATTCACTGACCCGGCTCGTCCCACCTTCCATGTTTGGATCCATGGGACGCATCTGGTGCTTGACTGTAGACAATACAGGATTTGTTTGACCACAGTGCGTATTTACCGTCGTGCCTCAACCGGCTCATCTAGCTACGTTTTGAATGAATCCAAAATCCACCTTTATAAAACGCGTATTCGTCTCTTGTTAGAAGATTGCTGGTTAACATACTCCAACCTGAGAAATAGTGACAGGACTACAATAGAAAATATGCTGCCCCTACTTACGAAGCACCTAATGAGAAATGCTGGTAATCTTACTTACTATGACCGATGTTGTGACATGAAAACCGTACCCCTCTGGTCAAGGAGACTAAAGCTTAACCAAATCCTTATGTTTGACAAGTTTCGGACACACATGATACTTCAACCTTTCCTTAAGTACTATGTAAGGAATAGACGTAACATATTACCAATCGAAAAACCATGAAACAGCTTAAGAGCAGATTTCTAACCACCACGCATTTACGTGGAACAGGCTGCTGCAAACTTTGGGAACGTACGATGGTTTTCCGTACTCTACTAGACAGAATTAACAGTGAATAAAGTGGGAGATATGCCCAACAAAGACTTGAGTGTAACCACGTTATATGAGGAAGCGCCAAGTGCCATATAGTGAATAGCGAAATTCACTGATTCGAAGTCAGTCCACCTATATCACAGCTTCTGCCTCCTGTCCACGCTTGCGCGACGAAACACTATGACCATGTGACAACACACGTGCACCGATGTATTTGATACATGACACTGTTATTAGTTAATTTCATCCAATTTGGACAGCCAAATCCAATCCAAGACCTTGGCTTTCACCACAATCTTATCTTCCGCTTTCGTTGCACCTAGCTTGACGATGCACCATGCGTCTGCGTTAAACCAAACACAGCGACATGTCTTAGAGTCACAGCTTTATCTGCATTCTACGTTTTCTTCCCTTTCGCCATCTGCTTCCAGACAGCATTTAAATCTCCATATTGCAAGCCCATCTTTCATCTCGCATGTCTACATGTAAGTTGATAGGTGAGGCAATTTGATTTGATTCTCATTTTCATTCTTATGGCATTATCGGCCGATATTCGTTCGCACAAACAGCAAGTTGTCACTGAAAACGGTATATCAAAGGCAATTGTACTCCTCATACTCATTCAGTTCTATCTCCAGAATAGCTCACACTTTCGACGCGTAGACAAATTGACACCTTCCACTCCCCCCCCCCCCAAATTAAATGCTCTAGTTAATATGCGTTGTTGAGTACGTAATAACGCGTAGTTTTCACCCTATCCAACCCTCTCATTTGTATCCACTCGAGTGGGCCATACGAGCCTCAGAGACGAAAGAAAAAATAAGAAAGGCGAGTCAAATTGATGCTGCAAATTAGATGGCATTGATTTCAAACCACATGAGTGGGAGTGGAAATTGAAAATCGCATGGTCTATATTTGTCGTATTAGGACTTATAGACCTCCGAAATATGCACATTATTTACTGTTACTGAGCGCAATTCAATTCAGAGAATTTGGCAGACGACCGGTTAATATATTTATGGTGATACACAACGTTTCGCTTTTGTGTCAAAAGCGAAACGTTGTGTATCACCATAAATATATTAACCGGTCGTCTACCAAGTTTTCTGAAGTGATGACTTCCCGATCGGTTCCAAATGTGTTCCAAGATATCGAGTGCGCAAATCAACATTTTCTACTGAATATCTACATACACGGGGAACTGCGTTAGACATAATTACTGACTTGTACTATTCATGGACACAGTCGCTTGTTAAACTGAGAAAATAAATAGTTATTTACTTAAATAGCTGAGGCCAAATCGATAGTGAAATGGGTTTCTGGCGGCCGCAAGGAGGTCGCTCGCCGATGCCGCCTTATTCGCATGATAGCCTACCATATGTGGCTATGTGGTGCTGAAAACGGCATAAGTGCCTTAAAGTGATCGTCCCTCGCTTGAATTGACGGCTGATTATAAATAGGAACTCGAGGTCGCTGGCCTCCCACAGGAGAAAGAGAGAAGACTAAATCGGACGAGCGGAGGAAGACGGTTCTATTAGCTAGTCATACCGTTCATTATTAAGGTAAGACCGAAAGTTCATGAATGGTATTTAAAGCTCATGTGGCAAACTCCAAGACGGTCAACTTATGGCCAATGAAGTAATAGCACCCTCGTGTTAAATGGCCGCTTCACTCACTTTGCCATCTGCTCGCCCCAATCTATGCGGGCGAGTTTGGCTCGCCTGCCATGCGCTGGCTCGGTAACAACGATGGACGCCTCGGTTGTTCGCTTAGAGTTTTCCTTCCTAACCTGCCTTGACTTGGAATGTCCGATCCCAATTATTGCTTCGACTTAATCATGCCGCTAGACGCGTTCTACTAGGTTCATTGCTGTGCAGTGAAGAGATCAGTGCCGACGTTGCTACCCACTTGATTTCTGGCATTTGAGGGTCCAAGTAATTGGACATGTGTACATGCTTATAATTATTCGTAAATCCTGTTTAGATTGATAAACTTGTGCTTCGATTGACCTTAGTGCGTTTCAGTCCCATACAATCCCATACATGGTGCGCATAGTAGTAGTATAGCCGAAGGAGAGTGCTACGTTACGTGGATAACACGACGACGAGGTGGGTCCGTTTACGTTCTTATCCTATTATACAATGGGTCCACGACAATAGTGTGGCTTAACAGACCCGGATTGATGTCCGAACTGTTCGCTGAACTTAGTAATTTTTTGCAAGCATCTCGACAAACATCGATGATTTCATCGGTGCGTTGTTGAGTAGAGTGTAGCAGTGCAGCACCGATGAGAGTGTTACACGCTGTTCAACAACGCACCGTTCATGTCATTTCGATTGGTGACGAAACATCTGCAACCACATTGTCAAGTTCCGCGAACAGCCCGACTACCACCAGAACAACTTGAGCTACTAACTTTCGTTTCTATTTCAGGCCAGAAACGAACAAATGTTCGTGATCTCCCATGCACCTCTGGAAGGCTGACATAGTCATTCACATTCTTGAGGCCAGTTAAGATCACAGCAACATGTTTGTGACGCAGCCGACAAGTAAAATATGAGACCATGTATCTGCTCCGAATACGCCCGAGGCAGCCCTTAAGCTCCACTTGATAAAACAGAATTCACTGTCACCTCTCCCTGAGACCTTGATGCCATACTGCTCTGGCGGGTGGCGGCGTCCGATTACGGAATACCTTACCACTTGTTGTAGTAGTAGTAGTAGTGGTTGTTGTTGCTTGTACAACGATGAGCCTCAAATGAAACAACTGCCTCTCCCCTCCTCGTTGACATGGTAGTAACTGTCGCTGTTGTTGGCACAATGTCCAACGCCAGTGTACCCAGCCGATCGATTCAAGCAAATCCGGTTGCAGTGTTTTCTAAACCCGGCTAGTCACATAAACAGATGCGAGACACGGCTAATTACGCTGTCACAATGTTCGGGGAGGTGGTAGTCTAGCGAACGGACTCGCAGCTGCTACGTCTTGGGGTTCCAAGTAGATGTAGAAAGGGACTAAGTTTGTACCCGATTGTGTCCTCGAACGAAGCGAGTTGGGCCACATTATTCGAAATTCGCCACCGTGCGATATGTTTCGGTACAATGTTGTAACTTTCGAGCTCACAACATACACACGCACACCTGTTTGGACACACCACCTCGTACTGCTGCCTGGATGACTGACCTATTTTGCCGCAAATTCATCTGGCTATCAGGTCTGTGCACACTCTGCGTTCTTTCATGCCCCCTCTCTCATCTGATTGGCCGGATGAAAGCGGTCTGTCTGCTTTCTCTCTGCCTTTGTAGGGTCAAATTATGGCTGGCGTAGGGCTCCCTAACCCGTGTTTGTGAAACGCACAGTGGATTTGCGCTAGAAATCCATATGCGTAGACGAAGGAACCGGTGAGAAGTTGTGTGTTGCGCCGTCGCACTGTTTGTGTGTACAGCACGCGTCCGTGCGTCCGTATGTGTTAGATTTTGCGTCATTGCCCTTTCTTGCGCCTTTACCAGTTGCACTCTCTAGAGGAAAAATGCGTCTATGCGTATGTGCATATTTGCCTGGGAAAGGCACCTATCACCGCTGCCCAGTGTTGTGACCAATTTGGAAACAAAACGTTATATGCCAGCGGTTGTAAAATTTAGCAAAACCAGACTTGGTCACGGCTCGGCAACTTGTTGGAACAATTCCACCGACACCAACAGTAGCAGAATCTGTGCGAAATTGTTTCATCCGGCTGAGTGTACGGCGGCAAACGGGACAGGCAAGTCGAGATTAAGGCAACCACTGCCCTGCTCTAGTTCCGGCTGCGGCAGACGCTGTTACTAAAGTCTTGCAACATTTTGCCGGTAGAGTAGCAATTTTTGACTCGCGTGGACACAATGAGCTCCAGTATATACATTTTACCCGGTGCCCGGACGCTCAGTAGTCTGGAGCTGGCAGACGGGCGAACCGGTGCGGATTCTTTCCATGCGGAACCAAATGCCAGTGAACCGTCCGTACCTTACGACAATAATGCAGACCCCAGTGTGGATTTGGTGGGACCTCTGCATTTACAACTATTTGCCCCGCAAACTATGGCATACTCTCAAGGTACGCAAGAACTCATGCACACCGTCACGGACTACACGCGTGTGCTACCGGCAACACCCATTCCATCTTGGTTTCGAATGTATGCTCAGACAGGAGGAGGGCATTTGCCAGGGATGGAGAATGAAACCAACTCAGGTTATCATGAACAGGAATCAAAGCCACACTTAACAGATGCACTCGCCCACACCCAGGTCTTCGACCAGAATGCCATTCAGAGTGAATACACTACTTTTTCTGCGGCGTTAGGCGAGCACACCGAAACCCAACCATCGCATTCCAACTACTCTGTCACAAAGACGGCTGTTCGCCCAGCTTCAGCTTGTCTGCCTTTCGATGGTACTGCAAAGATGGAACCTGGTGCGACGGTACATGCAATCCTATTTACTGACGGCGAAAATATCCCTCACCCATCAACTACAGCTAGTCAGAAGGAGACATTTTCAGAGGGAAAGGTTTCATATGATCGGTGAGTTGCTTGAATACTTGAGCCCTATTGTTTGTATCGAGAGGCTAATTAGAAGATTGTTACTTCGTCCCACCTAGTCCCTTTCTGTTGGTCCTGTTAAGTAAAATACTGTTCGCATTGATGCCATAGCTCATCTGCTCTAATAATCCCGTACTCGCTCAAGCTGTCACCATTTCGGATTCTCTGCGTAGTTTCGTCGAGGTCTGAATTTGTCCAATCACCGCTATTCCTCGGAAATAGAGCTGGATCGTCGTTTCGTCTTATTGGGATCCGCCTGCAGCGTATACCCACCGGATTCTACTGGATACGAAATCTCCTACGAGTCACTGAACCGTGATCGTCGTCGGCGGACTGCTTGCGACCTAAGACATAGCTTCCTTAGATGTGTTGCAACGTGCCAACGCATTCTCTTCCTCCATCAAGTCAATTTAGTTTGCGGGGTATACTAGTTCATGTCATCGAGATAAACTTTTATTGTTTTGCTGTGGATTCGATAGGACGATTAAGTACTGTATTTGCATTTGTTCTGACGCACTCTCCAATTGCGGATATATCACTCAATCATGTGTGTGTATGTGTTAGAAGGTCCGCTTGGTTGTAACAAAATGCATAGCATTGATATCACAGCCAGCAATCTAAGAGGTGTACTGGGATCACAAAACCCGCCATTTAACCCGAACGGATGCGGCAGATATATCGGCTGTTTGTACATAGACCATCTCCCAAGTTTGAGTGACGATCACCAACTCTTTTAGGCCTCTAGCCAAATCCAATTGATGGAGTAGTATAGTGTCTAGTGAGCCATGAGCGAGGCCACTTGGGACCACTACGGAAGCGATGACGGGTTCTGCAGAGAAGTACTCAGAACCGGTGCAGCATTTGTAGGTACGCTGCATTCGATTTACTAACCGCGTGCTTGTATGCTAAGTCTCTTTATTTCAGGTGGTGGGTTTTCAATTTTGCCTTAATGCTTTTCTTTCTCATATAAATGTCTACCTGTACTCTATTCCACTAACTTGAACACTTCGCTTAAGCCAGTTGTATTCGATTTCCATAACATTTTTGTCGTCGTGGCATTCCGTAAAGTATACTTTCTGACCTCGTGAACTTATCTAGGATTCGTTTGTAAACAACTTATTCCATATGCTCATTAACTTAAGGTTTATGTCCCCGTTTCCTTATGCATTAATCGAGTTATTTTCTTTGTCTCTCTTTCTCTATCTCAAGTGATTGGCTGCTGTTTGATATCCCCGGTGTGGCTGCGCTTGATGTGCATGTTGACAAGGTGCCTACCTGTCTATTACCCACTACTTCGTCCATACTGGCTCTAGGAGACAGTTGGTCGTTGCTGGAGGGGACGGGGTGCACGGTCCTTGTGGCCGTGTTAGGCTCGAAGAGTGGTTCCATGCACTCAGTATGGAGCGGACTACGGTCCAGCCACCGCCTTGTGTGCGCTTGATTCCCCAAATACAGCGTGCTTGTGTTTGCCTGTGAAGGAGTGTGGGCCGGCTCCGTTGATGAAACGTGGCTCCCATCCACATGCCTCCCGGTCTTATTCCTTCGGATTTACACTGGATATGGGGTGTGTGGTTGGAGCTGTGGGTGGTGCAGCGCAAGCCATCCATGGTCCCTCTGTAGGCGCAGACGTCTTGTGGCTTTCCACAGTGACAGGCAAATCCGAAACCGGATGCCGCCAACCATAGTGACGCGAATTCACTTAACCGTCAAGGTCAAGGGATCAGTCGGATTCAGGTGGGACTGAAACAATAGGAAAATCCTTTTAGTGTTCCTTCTTTAGCGGATCGTTGAGCCAAGATAGGATAAGGTGCTACGAGGTCTTGATGGATCTAAAACGAAACACCCGAACCACACCCTGGCCAACCAATTACTGCCCACGTTCCCTGCACTAGCAGTCCCCGCTGTGTAGGTTACGTGAAGTAAGGAAGACGTGGAAAGAAAATGGAAGATAAAGAGGAAGGAAAGTCATTTAAATGAAGAATAGCACCAAAGAGTGAAGAGGATGACAGAATATGAACTCAAAGTTGGAAAATGGATAGGGTCAAGAGGAGGGAAAGGTCTCGTGTTGCCACCGTAGAGCGTCTAACTGGCGCTCAAAACCCTTAACCGTGGGTTCACTGACTACATTGTTAGGAAACGGGTTCCAGCACTCGATAACTTACGCGATAACCGCGTTTCCGCCTTGATCCAGTCAGAACGCGGCATGTGTAGCTTCATGGGATGACCGCGAAGACAAGGCAATCTAGCCGGGCTAAATAGCCAGCTCAAGACCGGTTCAACTATCCCAGTTAAAATGCGGTATGTAAGGATTAGGTCTCCTTGAA
>OX104064.1:36785297-36849633 GCA_944474145.2 Dicrocoelium dendriticum
CCTTACGAACCGCGTTTCAACATTCCTTTTCGCTTTCGAAGGCTTTCTATGTTCAGCCTTCTAGGGGGAGCTCTGTAGCGCCCAAAAAGATAACTCTTATCTTTCATGTACAATTTACTTGTTGACCCGATTGTGCATTACTCCTTCTTGTTTTAATCTTACAACCGGCTCGTCACACAACTGCCTTGTAAGTTCCCGCGCTCACGTGTACGCTCTCGCCTCGCTTCATCCGTCCGTTTCATATTGTAGCCCATCGAATACAATTCGCTGTGTCCCGACTCCCATTGCTTTCTGATATCCGCGCTTACTTTCGCGCACCGTCTCGGACTAGTATTAACTAGTCCTACGAGATGCCCAGCTGTCACTTACTTGTCTGTAACACCTAAGTAAGTGTAGTTCAGCTCCCTTACCGGCTTTTCCCCAGCCCCAGCTACGTTTGTAATATTAGCACCCTAGCATAATTTGACTATCTGCGCGTCGCTGTATCTTAGCCTCTAGGCTCTGAACTATTTAGCAACCATATTGCATGCCAGCGCTTCTCCCGTTCGCTGTCCCTTCATCATGTACCCTTAGCTCACTTCTGTCCAGCAAACAACTCAAGTAGTCCGCGCGCAACCACTCCTTTCTAGACTTTCATTTATCTATTACTCACTACGTCTATGACACTTACGTATACTGCAGTCCAGCTCTCTTACCGGCTTATCCCGGCACAGGTTTCCTTGCTAGATGCACAACTGCCACCTCTTCTACGACACATACATAATTGCAGTTTAGCTTTCTTACTGCCTTCTCCCGCCTCAGGATTGCTTAGTTATATACCATTACATCCCCGGCATGGTTTGATTATCTGCGCGTCGCTGCGGCTTATGTCCTCATGCTCTGAACTATCTAAAAGCTGTATTGTATGCCTGCGCTCCTCCCGTTCATTGTCCTTCCATCATGAAACCTTTCTTAGCTCTCTTCTGCAGATCAAACATAACTCACGTGGTCTGCCCAAAGCTGTTCCTTAGCCTCTCTTTTCTAGACGTTCATTTATTCATTACTCGCTCCTTGCTTGATGCTCAGCCTTCCCTTACTCGACTGTGACAGCTAATTACTTGTAGTTCAGCCCTCTCACCGGCTTCTGCCTGATCAGGCTTCCCTACTTTTATTACATTAGCACCACAGCATGATTTCATCATCTGCGCGTCGCCGCGTCTTCGCCTTTTATGCTTTGAACTATTTAACAACCATATCGTATGCTTGCGCTTCATCCGTTTGCTGTCTTCTCTTCATAAAACCTTTCTTAACACTGTAGTGACCATGACATTTTACCCCATCAAACATCACACTCAGACTTGTGCACATTTTGTTTTACTTTACACCCATCCCAAGCCTATATATACTGGACTGCAATTTTGAAACGTGTCCGCCATCTTGCCGGCGCGTTGCCGGCTGTTGCGCTCCGACGTGGTGTTACTCATTGCTTCACCATTTTCTTCCATTGTCCTCAAGCTATATTCACATAGCTATTGTACATAGCTATTCTCTCAAGAAAACCTTTATATCCCGCCGTCTTCTGTCTCACCGGGCTACGGTTTTCTTGTGTAGCATTCGTCAAGGCGCTACAACACTCTTCTGTGGAGCAAACATAACTTATGTAGCCTGCGTACAATTGCTTCATTGCCTCTCCCTTCAATACGTTTATTTATCCGTTGCTTGCTGCAATGTCTGTGACGCCTGCTCATGTAGGAGTCCAGCTCTTATACTGGCATTTTCCAGCCCAGTCTACTTTAGCACTAAAATTTTAGCACCATAACAGGACTCAGTATCTGCGCGCCTCTGACTCATATGATGCGATGTCCTCACCAGACATAATGTATGCATGCACTCTGACTTTTTGATGTCCTTTCATATAAACTTTTCAGCTTCTCCTAGCACTCCTTCCAACTCTTCAAGTCAGCGCACATCAGCTCCTTAGCCTCTCTATTCTAGACGTTCTCATATCTCTTAATTGTTGGAACGTCTTCGACTTTTTCACTTGCAAGCATCCAGCTATTGGACTAGCTTTCCCAGGCTCTTTCCAAAGTAGTAGTATCCCAGCACCATAGCATGGATCGTGAACCTATGCACCTCCGTGGTTCAGCATTATATGATATGACTCCCTCAAGCAAATCACTGTACGCTTGCATTCTTCCTGTCTGTTATCCTTTCTTCATTCGACCTATTCAGCTCTCATCTGGCGACCTTCTTTACCTCATCCGGTCAGTGCACAGCTGCTCCTTGCTAGATGCCCAACTGTCACTCGTCTGTGACACCTAATTAATTGTCGTTCAGCTCTCTCACCGGCTTCTCCCGGCTCAGTCTTCCCTAGTTTTATTCCTTTAGCATCACTGCATGATCTTATTATCTGCGCGTTGCCGCTTCTTCGTCCATTTTTGCTCTGAACTATTTAAGAGCCATAATGTAAGCCTGGGATTCAAACGTTCGCTGTCCTTTCTTCGTGAAATCTTTCTTAGCTCTCTTCTGTCGTGCAGGCATATCCACGTATTCAGAGCAAGCCTCTGTTTAGCTCACCCTTCTAGATGTTCATTTATCCCTTACTCGATGTATTGTCTTAGACCTTATTACCTGCAATCATCCAGCTCTCGGGCTAGCATTCTCTGGCACTATCCAGCTTGGTACTAGTACCTTGGCACCCTAGCTGCTGCGGTTGGGCCTCATTGGTCTGATACTCTAAGCAACCTTATTCTACGCTTGCATTCCGGTTATTCCCTGTCCTTCTGTCAAGTAACGTTTCTTAGCCTCTTAGTTCTTCACTCCTCTCACGTGGTCAGCGCACAGACGTCCGTTAGCTTCACATTTCTAGGTGTTCATTTTCACTATTTTCTTAGCACCCTAGAATGACTTGTTCTTCTGCGCGACGCTACGTATACCTTTGTTCCGCACGTTCGCTTTCCTTTAACGGATCTTTAATACTTCACTTATATCGATCAATCCTTTCTCACCTAGTAATCTGGGTCCGTTTTTGCAGCAAAGGTTTCGACACTTACCTTTGTAGGAGGTTAGTTCTCACAGGCTTTTCCTATTTCAGTAGGCCATAGCACTATACTCTTAGTACCCTCGTGTCGTCTTTCTGTCGTGATCCCCCGATAATTTTTACTCAGCGCGTGAGTCCTATCTATCCGCTGACTTACCACCAATTAACCTTTGAATCTCTTTCGACGTAGGCTGGCCACCAGCCGTCCATCCACCATTCAAACGCCGCTGGTCCCTGAACTCTGCTTTCTGCCTTCCCACGCAATAGTCACATCATAGTAAACTGATACTGCGTTTCTGCTTAATGGCGCAACGTTCTGTATTCCATGTAGATAGTAGCAACCAACTTATAGGGCCATTGCTTTCGAAAAACATTCAAAAGACACTTTCAGCACAATCATTGCTGCACATTGTACATCATTTGTCTCCACTATAAATGTTATAACATAGGATTTTAACAATGTTTGTTTCCACGCCTGTTCGTTGCGGCCTTGGTTGTCTCTCCCCTTCCCTTTTCTCCGAGGCCTGGAACTTCTTCGGGATCTGGGATTGGACCGAGAAACCGTTTTTGTCCGGGGCAGGACAACCCATAAGGACCTATGAAGCACATGGCTGTACAACAAAAGGATACAACTGCACTCACTACCATGACCGTTGTCCAGTGATGATAGCTGGACTCGGGAACTTCACACTCCTGAAAAGAATACATACTCCTGAAACATCAAGACGCATGAAACTGATGTTTTGCCCACCTGGATACCCACAAAGACGATTCTTCGTGAAGCCGCCACCCTCGATTAGCCTCAGCCATTATGGCGGCCCTGCCCAAGATACCTGATCAAATAGCAGAGGAAATTGAAGTCATTTGACTGCGGATATCTGAGTGTGAAATCAGTCGACAACCTGGCCTGCCAGTTGTATATTAGTGCACCGACAAATTTCTGACAGTGTTCCAGGACGTGGTGGGTTTTCGCCTAGCAAGCGTTCTCCCTATAAAAAGCCACAAATGTCCGTGTAACAACACTGCGACGTGGCGGATGTGACTCGCCACCGAATAAAGTCACTGCCCAGAGCTACCTACTGGCAAGTCGACCAGAATCATAATTCAATATTGCCCTGACACTTTCAATAATAAGTTACACTGTGCCTATATGTATCGTTTTCATTACACATATAGTGCCCTGACTGTTTACACTACGCACGCTAGAACCCAACGTTTTGCCATTCAATGAAGACTCTATCCCTCATGCCTACTTACACAATTTCTGCAGCCTGTACAACCTTCGGCTTACTGCCGACTACACTCATAGCAACGTGTTGCGAAGCAATATTGCATGTAAATGTTGATCATTCCTTGCTTGGTGTCTCGACAACTTCGAGAATAAACTGTTTATTTATTTACTGTATAACATTACTAAGCTGTCTTATAGCAACCAGCCACTAGCTCCTGAAAGGTTTTGTCTTTTATTATACCTTTTACATCTGACTGGCCCTAATGATACCACTGCGCCTCAAGACAATAGTCTCTGGCTCATCTCAGTTTTGTCCGAACAGGCGACCAGCTGAACAATGAAGCTGTAGAGTTCACAACCATTCGCTTTTTCAATCTCAGCTTGGCGTCGTTAACTTCTTTACAATTTAGCTTGAAATTGTCCTTTCCTTAGCGTACATCCTGTATTCATTCCTTCCTCAGCCGGACGTCCAGCTCTCACTGTCCTGCAAAGACGCAAGCTGCTTCCAAGCGATTAGTTCCATGCCACAGTGACGCAACCGGGATAGGCTCTACGGACTCAACGCTATATTTCACTCCCCACAAGAGCCTGCTAGAGTTTTTCACCCTTACTGTTATATTCTTTTTCTCACCTTAATTGTACGGCTTTATCTCAACGCGCCAACTAGTCCAGTTTCGTCTGATCGGCCTTCTGCTCTCCGAATTCGCTCAGACTACCGAGACGTCACCGATATTGGTTCGTCTGCCACAACAATTCGTTTACATTCCCTAGGAGCCTCGATGGCTTTTACACTCTTTATCAACAAACCTTTTTCCTCCCGACAGCGAACTTTCCATGTCCCGCCCTCTGATTTCATTCCTTCTTCGATCGGACGGCCAGGTCGCATTGCCATCCCGTGACGTAGTCGCAACTGACCAGTCTGTTGCTCACTGACTGCTCCTAGGCTACCAAGTATTAGATGGTATAGGCTACGCAGACTTATCTCTATGTTCCCCTTACCTCGAAAGCATGCTAGAATTGCTCACCCTTTAATGTTATAGCCTTTCCCACCTTAACTGTAGGTGCTTATCCCAATGCGCGAAAAAAGCAGTCTCATCTGCTCGGCCTGCTGCTCTTCGAATACACTCAGACTTCTGAGACGTTATTGATCTTAGTTCGGCCGACCTAACCGACTGTTGACAGTACCTTTTCCTCTCTTTACCAATAAAAACTTGCTTAGCCCGACCTTGACCCATCTTTATCGCGCTCTGGTTGCATTACTTTTACTGGACAGCCAACGCTGTGCTCTGCCTTGAGCTAGTCTCAGCTGACCAGTCTCCTGCTCTCTGACTGCATCCATAATATCGAGACTAAATGACCAGGGCTCTGCACACCCAACGCCCCATTTCCGTCATCCCGAGAACTGCTGGAGTTGCACATGCTGTATTAGTATAGCTTCTTTCAACCCTAACCTGCCCCGTTTTGCCGACTTTCCATTCAGCTGCTTAAATTAATTGTACGACTTAAACTCCATCTGTCGATTAACCTAGTCTCGTCTGATCGGCCCCTTTCCTTTCGACTTCGCTCAGACCACTGAGGATTTACCTATCACAGTACGGCTAACTCAACGGTTTCCTATGGTGAACACATGTACATGAGATATTTACTTAATGCTAATACATTATATGTGAGGTTCAGTAGTTAAAGCACTCTAGCAATGGATCGTGTGTATCAGTGGGTTCCGGATACATGGTGGTTGTCTGTTTATGTGGGTGGTTTTATTCGTTGCCTTTTTTCTTGGAGATTTACACAGGTGCGGTGGCTGGTAGCCAAGGAAAAGTCCAACGCTTTGACCATAACATTCTAACGGTGCACAAAAGTTTTTACTGGAAATAGAATGGATAATTGTGTCACTGTTTTACGACTTATCGGAGGGACAAATTACTTATTCTTTACCTTGTATAAATGCCATACCCCGCGAGCTGAACAATCGGGTCCGGCTTGCCTGATAAGCTTTTCTTCTCATATATTTTGTCCTGAGCTCTGCTACTGACATGTAATGTTAAGTTAGACATTTCATCTAACTTCGGAGTACAGCTTTCCCTGCCGAGGTTATGCCTTTTACTTGGAAAACTCCAAACACAATGCTACCTACCACAAGGGCCAATACAAATTGGTTCGAGCATTTTCATTTCTGGACAAGTACATTTCACTTTCCACTTAGTTTTTGCAATTTGCACTACTTTCGCCGTCTTATTGGCCTAGATTCCAGTGTTTCCAATCCATACAACTTACCCCGGGAGGAATTTCCGTTCGTTATTCCGGACAAGTTGCTGCCATTCAGGGCCTGAGCAATGGGGTTCCGCATTTTTCGTGCCCCGAAAACACTTTAATACTATTAGTTTTGATATTCCTCTGGGACATTACGCCGTTCTACAGACGACAAATACGTAACATTCCAAAACTGTTCAATTTATGGTTTACCCATCGTACAGCTGTGCCATTCTCTCAGGACGTGACAAGACCCATGGACGTAACAGTCCCTCGCCCATCCTGCATCAGCCAACGGAAAGTGTGGAGGTATCCTGACTGCGACCATCAGAAGCAATGCTCGGCAAATAAGCAGCATTGCCAGTTACAGTTTGTCGTTCGAAAGGACCGATGGCAGTGTTCCAGGATGTGGTTGGTCGTTGCCTGGCAAGCCTTCTCCCCATAAAAGCTACCAATGTACGCTTAACAACGCCGCGATGTGGCGGGTGTCGCTCGCAACCGAATACAGCCACATACAATTACAGCACACTAGCAAGTTGACTAGCGTGACATTTCATCATTGTTGTTATCCCCGATAGTTTCTCATCTGCATAGTTCGTCGCCACCTCTCTTTCTGCGCATCCACCGCTGCTCACTGCTCTAAACACAATTGCACGCAGCCTATCTTGTAAGCAATGTTGATCTTGTTCTTCAACAGTTCTGTCCAAAGTACGCCTAGCTAACCATTGATCTATTCGTGGCTGCATTGTAACAGTAATTTATGGCAGACTAAATACGTACATACAAAAGTACTCGAACGCACGACCATGGGCTATTTGCATTTTTACTTCTGTCCTATTTGTAGTTTCAACCATGAGCATCTGAACAAGCGTTAATTGTCACTATTATAATTACTTTGAAGTCTGCGCGATTGCACTTATTTGACCTTGCATCCGTGGGGATGCCACGCGTAATGGAGAATCAATATTCGAAGCTGAATTTAGGGAGCAAGCTGTGTGGTTGGTTTACGACTCGCTACCTCTATTAAGGTCTCGAATCACGTTGATGTAAACTTTGGTCATTTCGCTCTCAAGGACCGTATCCTTCTCACGGCTGAGTACTGGCTGAACTAGCTTCACACTACACTTTGAAGTTAGCTTATCTGAGCAAAGTCTATCTACCGAAACTGCTTATTATTTCCCTCATCTCCGGTACCCTTCAATTATGTTGCAGCTAAACGTACACAACGTCTGCTGTTATCCCTGCTGAAACTCATCAAAACTTCGGTAAAGCCACCTTCCATTTCCACAACGACTAACTTCTCCACCCTTATTCTTTATCTCCACTTTATCTTCACCCGTCCAGCAAGTTAAGCTTTATGACTGGTCGTATGCGACCAGTAGACTTGTAGATTATCCAATGCGGTCTACCTGAAGGCTTTCTCTGACATTTGGCTTTCATTCACATGACCTCAACAGTATGCTCTGCTGGCTCCTTGACTATCCTTCAACGTAACTGCCGCTCACCTCCAGTTGGAGTACTTACAGTTTTAGGGAAGCTACTGCTCACGTACCTCTCCTCCTTATGACAAGTAATTAGTTCCTCACTAGTTTATTTCTCTTACTGTATCGGCCACCTTTCTGTCCGTAAATACCTACTCATATAGCTGAATAATTCCACTGACCACCTCTCCAACTTTGCCTTCTCTAAGCGTTTTTCTTCATGGTTACCTTCATGGTTACCTATAACAACGCACGTTTCCTTCAAGTCTGTCCGTCTTTGACGCTTAGCGGTGTAGCTCCTACCTTACCATGCTGAAGGTCGTAGTATGAGTTCATTCCTGCTCAGGGTAAATCCAGTTCATTAAGCAAGTCGCCATACGATGCTTAGCCCTAATCTATTATAACCTTACCCTTCGTTCTTGCTTACTTGTGAACCCCGAACGATTGCTGTTTAAGCGTCGCAGGACTATTACTTCCATTACAGTGCTCGACTTACCTCCACCCCATGTTTCTGCTCTTCATTTCGTGTTTGCAGTTGCAGTACATTATGGACGTCGCTACATGAGCTTGCATATTTCCCTCGCAAGCTGACTGCAACCCAGATGCCGACTACCATGCATATCACAGATTTAGTCTCCTCTGCCTTACCTCTCTCCTTTCTGACGCATATCTGGGTAATTATGTACCAACAAATAGTTTCTTCACAAACTTATCGAGGCCCACGAAGCCAGGCATGGGCACTAGTGTCATCAATCCCCACAGCAACTTACTGACCGCAGTTCGCATTCATCCGCTCTTCACCGCTTATTTTTACTTGTCTCTCCTCTTTGAACGATGATGTATCAACAGTCTGCTCCCTGCTTTGCAACGCAATCCTGTTGGCCTTAGCTTCACCTAAGCTGCCGGTCGCCTTCGGACAGCTTGCATCACGGCCACTGAGTGCAACGTTTAATTATATCCATACATCTTTCCATTACCTCACTGTTCATTGAACATTTTGAACATACTTATTGCTCTTTGGATCTTGTGCATTGCAGAATCTTCCTACTTGCGCTGTATTTGTAGGCAGAGCAACACTTGAGCTGTGCTGTAAAATGGCACCTGTAAAGCAGATTTACTAAACAAAATTATATAATACCACACAGCTAGTTATCGCTGCATACCATCAGTCAGTTTAATAGGTTTTTCCATGCAATCCTAGCTGAAGGTTTGTTCACTTGCCTCTTGTTTGTTGCCTATTTTCACAGATACGGCGCCCGGCTCAAGTCGGTTCCGCAGCTGGCACTAGCAGATTTATTCTCAGCAGCCAGCTGTTTAAACAATTTCTCGCTTCCTGGAATTTAGAAGCAACTCATCTTGCTACTTTCACTTACTTTCCGAATGAAGTACCCTCTTAATAATTTGGTGAGCTACCGCTTGAACAGGGTTTAAACCTTTAATTTAACCTAGTATCACAATCACATAGGCGCAACATCCTTACTTGGAATTGTGTGTTCACTTCAAATCTGGTTCCACTATCGGTGACAGATTGTTCAATCGTAATTACTTTACCTTGAAGTGGACGGCGTTTCGGCCTCTCCCTATTGTTCAAATAACTGCGTTCGGTGCCTTTCAATAATGGGCGAACATTTTGCTATTCTATTTACCTAGAAGTATGCTGGCGGCACAACATGGAACCGCTACTTGGATACGAAGACAATTGCCCTTGACAATAACTAACCTGTGGAGAACCCCCGATCCCTTTCTAAGGACAATCTATTCTTGTATGTAGCCTAAACACCGGAGTTCGAACCTATTACATTGATTTTTCAACCCATGCTTTAAAATTAATCACTATGAACAACCTCCTCGTGGTGCCAGTTGGGTGGTTCGGGTTTAACCCGTTCCAGCTAATAGTTCGGCGGCAGTGTTCCAGGACGTGGTGCGTTTGCGCCTGGCAAGCGTTCTCCCTATAGAAAGCCACAAATGTCTGCTTAATGACACTGTGACGTGGCGGTCGTTACTCGCCACAAAGTAATGTCACTGCCCCGTGGAAATTTGGATAATCTTTTCAACCCACGGACACCAATCTTCTACTCGCACATTGCTGACGATAACCAACATGCAAGAATGGAGCAGCACAGTTACAAACGCAAATTACACAGCCACATAATAGCACACACAATTACATACTTACATTCACCTGCACAAACAAGCACTGTTATGGCAAACATATCGGATTTTTGCAAATTTGATAACGCATCGTTTTGTCAAACTGATCATGCCTGTAAAGGTGTGCCTCGCCTTGTCGAGAATAAAAGCTTTATTTATTTAAAGCAGTTAGTTCCCTTCAGAAATTTGAAAAGCACGGTAAGAAGACGAAAATTGGTAGATGCATGCATTTCGTATTGTCTCCTCAGTACCATTAACAATAACCGGTATGCAACTATATACTTAAATATGCGTGTGACCGAATAAGCATGAGGTGAAAAAAGAATGACGGAAGTTCAACCTCTATGTCCACGGCAGTCATAAGCTGATAAATAATTGCTTTTGAACACACAGGGCCGGCTTCATCCGGCTTATCGCAACGGCCTCGGCGAAACGAAGGGAGCGGGGCTTAGGGTGACGTAATACAAGTGTGAACGCTGATCCGAGCTCTATCCGGTGACGCGTAGTCAGTAGGTGTTTACCTATTGAGGAAGCTGGCGGCTTGCGCAAGCACGGAACTTCAGTGGGACAGGGATGCTGGTCAATTTCACGTTGAACCCACCTTGGCACGTGTTCCTTTATTCGGGAAGTCAAAGACCGATTGGTTCTGCCTATGTAACTGTCTCCGCAGTCGCATACAAATTTTTATATGCAGTATGAGTTGGCCCCTATCGGTTGAGCTTCCTTCGTTGGAGGCACCGGCAAGTTACAGGTTCTATTGATGACCACAACCTGAGCAGCACAGTAACTGCTCTGCGTAGCAGAGATTAAACGTTTCGTGGTTTTCAATACAGTAAAGTCACCCTTGAATGGCAACTCGATATAGATCTTTTTCTTGGCTGCCGTATGCACCAAGTCTTTCGGGTCTCGCTGTTGGCTGTGTCTCTCTATAAATCTACGTTGATAACCATTTGCAACCAGTGTTGTTGTAATTAACTCCAGCTCGTCGGCTAGACAATCAGCGGAGCAAATTCGTCTAACACGACTAACTAAAGTTTTCACAAGGGTCCGCTTGTACCGCATTGGTGTGAAGCTGGTGAAGTGCAGGTATTGGCCGGACCAGGTTGCTTTTCTGTAGATAGACCTTCTAATGAGCCCGTCATCTCTGTGACTGATGAGGATGTCTAAGAATGGCAGACAGTTCTTCTGTTCCACTTCGCAGGTGACCCGCAAGTTGGTATGTGCGCAGTTGAATTGCTGCACCAACTGGACAATCTGCTGCTCCGATGAACAAAAGGCCAATATGTCATCAACATAACGCTTATAGTATGGCAACTGGGATATTTCTGTGGATATGCCTATTTCTATCATCAGCATGAAGAAATCGGCAAGTACAGGGCCTAGTGGGCTACCCATTGCCACACCATCGATTTGACGATATGGGGTGTTCTGAAAGTGAAAGCCAACATTTGCTGTGCACAACAGTAAGGATTCCTTTAGAAATTCGACTGGAATTGGTAATGAATAACTAGAGTGCTCAGCTAGCTCACATATGTATTCAACAGTTTGTTGTAGTGGGATGTTGGTGAATAGTGATTCAACATCTAAGAAACACATGATCTTATCGGAGAGGTTGATGTCATCTAAGTCACCGATAAGTTGAAAAGAATCTTTAAGACTATATGGATTGGACAATTGTCGTAGAGGCGAAAGTATCTTCACTAGCCGGCGAGCCAATTTATGCTGCGGCGCATTTACCATTGATAGAATCGGCCTAAGTGGTACCCCACTTTTGTGCGTCTTCGGTGACCCGTATAGCTGCGGAGTAGTGCTTCCACTTGGCTTCAAACAATTATAGGTGTCACTATCAATCACGCGATGAAGGAGAAGCATTTCAAGATGGGCCGCTATGCTAGCTTCAACGTCGGATACGTTCTCCATCTTATTAAGTCGTTCAAATTTACTCGTGTCGTTGAGTATGCTACTCATATACGAGCTACTCAATACGAGCAGTTAGTGTTTTCTTAACATTTAGTTGTGAACACAAATGACAGTCTTAAAGCTTGGGCAACAATATTTGATTAAAACCGATATAGGAATATGGAAGCAAATGCCATGAGTACGGTTACCAGTTGGAACGAAAAATAAACGAGTGGAATCGTAATATCGTGTGTATTAAGGTGCTGCTTCCCATAAGTGTAGGCGGGCTTCCGGAGCTGATGAAGAAGATGGCAAAACGTGTCTTCGCGTGCCAGTTAAAACTGGACCGGTTCGATTTCTTGTAGTCCAAGGTTCATGCGAATACTTATACAAAGTCTTTGGCGCAACCTTAAGCATTAACTGGAGCTAATACCACCCATTCGCCGCTTATGGCCGCTTTGGAGTGATAATAACCGCAGTAAGACATCAAAGAGTTCACCTGATCACTGTCAACATGCGGCTTTCCAAGAAGTTTACACCCTGCTTTTGAACAATGAACAATGAGTTAGCACGGGATAAAAGCACGTGCTTGACACGTCCCGTAGGATGGTTGGGGTGAATATTATGAAATCAAAATATATCTGAATCATCTACCGAACAGAATTTACATCAGGGTACAATTAAAAAAATCGAACGTAAACGTTCAGCAAGCCACTTGGGTGCAGTGATCGCTGGTATAAGGCATCAGGAAAGTAAAATATGGTCACTCACTTGGGTCCCTTTGATTCAAAAATCCAGTTGAAAAGCACGCTTGGCGTAATCCACAATATAGGAGTTAAGGTAACAAAATGTTGGGAGCTAACCTCAACATCTAATAGTTTTTTGAAAACATCCAGGTTAGGATAGGATACAACTGAGTCTGGGAGTGCATTCCAGGGTTAGCAAAACCGAATGGAAAGTACTTCCGTGGACACTCTAGACGGATATACTGTTCTTTCAATTTTAATCAATTACCCCTGAGCTGCGTGTTGTGGCTAAATTTCAGCGTATGGCGGCATACGTGGTTGGAGTCATTCAGTATCTGATAAGCTAATATGAGATAACCGCGTAGCCTTCGATAGCGTCCGTTGAAAATTCCCAGCAAAGTCAGCATTCGGTGGTAATAGTGATAGTGCAGGCCCTTTACTTTGTTGCTCTTTGTTGTGGGGCCTCTAATGCCTCTAGGTCACGCCTCAAGCAAGGTTGCTAAGCTCGGATAGTGTATTCAACATGCCGGCATCACTGGGAAGGTCGATGGGTCAAATCCCCGGTAGGCCCTTCGCAGCATACCGACGGGCTGGTTGCCTCTTTTCGCAGCCACCCCAGCCTGTTTTGAACAGTTGAGGTCACTCTGTACGAGCACTCCAGGGTCACGTTCCTAAGAGCTGGTCTGCAGTCCGTTTGTCTTAAGTAAATATGAGTACTTATGTCTACGGCGTAATTGTACAACGCGACATTTGTCTACGTTGAATGGTAGGACGTTTTGCACTACCAGTTCGACACTGTGATAATATCGCACTGGAGCCGTTCTTGGTCGTCCGGTCCTCTGATCGTTCGCCATACCTTGATACCATCAGCAAATACTAGGAAATCGGAAGCAAGTGATCTCGCCAAATCGTTAATGGACACCAAGAATAGGCGAGGTCCAAGAACCGAGCCTCGGGGTACTCCACACGCCACACCGATTGCGTCAGACATCGTTTCTCGGACGCTTACCACTAGCCGTCGTTCTTGTATAAAACTGCTACTCCAACTCAGGACTGGAGCGCCAATGCCGCAGTTCCGAAGCTGCTTAAAGAGAATTCGATGGTCTAAGCTTTCAAACGCGTTTGAAACGTCCTGGTAGCTGACATCGACTTCTACTTCAGCATCAACAGCTTCAGTCCAGCTATTACGTGCAATTAATATGTTAGCATTACGCGAATGCTTTTGACGAAAGCCTTGTTGCTCTGGAGCTATTAAGTTGTGGCTTTCCAACTACTGCATCAGCGCATTTGCGATGATTGATTACATCATTTTGGATAGTACAGGAAGTAATGTTATTGGGCGATAGTTGGTAGGGTCAGTGCGGCTACCTCCGTTATGGAGAGGAGTGATGACCCCTCGCTTCCATACTGGTGGAATACGGTTCTCTTTTAAACATCGCTAATAGAAAACAGTCAGTGGTTCTGTTAGATTATTAGCAACCGCCTGCAGAGCATTTGTTCGAAGGTTGTCGACTTCAGGAGAACTATGGATACTCAAGGATAACGACTTCTTCAACACAGCTTCTGCCGTGTAAGTGCTATTGTTTAACACCGCCGGCTGAGTACTAGAAACAAGGCGAACATTTGGATGCTTTACCTGCTGGAACCTTTGGCAGTAATGAAGCCGTAGGAGGTCAGCTGCTTCCATTGCTGATCGCGTGCACCCATCAGCCATGACCAGTGCTGGAATCCCCCGCTTCACCTTTCGAAGGCCGCGATTGTGCCTGTACAGCAGTGTGCGGTTCGTGAAGAACCGCTTCATTAACTCCTGCTGATAAGTGACCTTGTCTTCGCGGATCCGTTACACACAGAATTACGAAGTGCAACGTGTGCAGTCCAGGTTGCGGCATTCGCGCCGTCCTGGTGATCAAGCCATGCCCAATCCCTCCGGGACATACATTTACATTTTCTGTTCCTCAGAAATGACATGCTTGTTTTTGAGTTGGAAGGACTTCTGTTTCGATGCGGGCCCAACCACTGTGCTAAACGTTCTTGTAAAGGTTTCACAGGCAACATCTGGGGGCATTCGGTTAAGAAAGTCCAAGACGTATCCTTAACAAGCTTAGATGGCATATTGTAGTGTGTGACAGTATGCCTTTTATCACCCCCATTTTCATGGTACTCCGCATGGCATATATAGTCAAAGAGTAGAGCAACATGATCACCACGACTCAGTGGTGTGCTTGTAACTATCCCGTCAACCATGAGTTCTTCGTTAGTTAGCACAAGATCCAGTATCGATGACTTGTTAGCAGTTCGAAATCTGGTGGGAGAGGTTACGTAGTTGTACAGAGGGTGGCTAGCAATTAGCTCTTGCAAGCAAGATTTAAACTGCGTGCCGTGGGTTGCCGACGTTTTTATGTCTGCATAGTAAAGTCTCTAGCGATAAGATTGTGGGTGTACGACTTGTTCAAAACAAGCTGAAAAGCGTGGTTCAGTTTGGAGTCAATTTCCGACCTTGAGTTTGGTGGGGATAAATCAGGGTTAGTAGACATCTGTCCTTGTTTCACAACCATAGGCGGCACCGAAGCGAATCAGGAGCGTGGATATCCGGTTGATCGATAACTTCACACCGGAGGTTTGAAGTATGGTAAAGCATCACACCACCACACCTTCCGGTTCTATCAGTCCAACGCAGCGACATACCGGGTAAGTTGATCTCGTATTCGGTTTGCTCAGGGTTTAACCAGTTTCTGTAATCATGAAGAGGTCCCGCGGTTGTAAGGCATGGAGCTCTCTAAGTTCGGCCAATTTGCTTAGAAGGCCTTGGGCGTTTGTGTACATACAAGCTAAGGCTGTTGTTGTTAGGAGTGCGTTGACGGATGTCAACTTGGTGTTAGTTTTCAAGCCGGCCGTTAAGTGGCCGGCCGTTATTCGTATTTGGTTGATCTATTTCAGTCATGTTTCATGGCATTGTTGAGCGTTCCTGAACAGACGTTCTGTCCTGTTGTGTCGGTCTCTCCGCAGCACTGTGCAAGTTCCAGCGAATAACTTCCGACGTTTGGCCGTTCGCCTGCTGCCTTTATCCGGGTCTCTGTTGTCAACCTAGCTCGAACCCTTAACCAGCTATCCAATGGAACTTGCATCATTCCCTCGGAGTGTAGTATTACTTACATTAGCCTTGAACTGCAACCCTTGTAGTTGGGTGCTGACGGCACGCTTGTCATGGATTTGGCAATAACCTTGTCAACCGAGAGTGCTTCGCGGATGTAGCACCACTGCCCTGGGTCATGTGTTTGTGCGTAGTGATCAGAAGAGCGCAGAAGCTCGGGAACACCATGAACAAATATTGTTTGGTTGCTATCTCACTTAGGTCAACTGCTTTTTTGAGCGAACTTTCGAAGGAAGATAGGGTAATATGCGCACTCAGCTCGGTGCGTTGCGAAGACGAACTGCTGGGAGCAGGACAGCCTCTGTCTCATCTGCTGAGTCTAGTGTTACTCGACTAATTTGAGGTTCACCAGAGTGCACTGAGGTCGGGTGAAGCGTTACGCGTTGCAGCATTGCAGGCTCAACCAGAGTAACAATCGCCCCGCAGATGGAACTCCGCTGGTTGTGATCGTCTTGTAACTTGCTTTTATTGTGCCAGATTTGGATTCGGGAACATTGGTGCACACGTGAGTTAACGCAACATGGTTTTGTCTAGCGAGTGTTGGCTTTATACATTTTGCTGGCAATTCGGGTTGTTTAGAAGGCACCACCTGAGTTGACGGTGAAAGCTGCTTTGCGCCACGGGTGTTCGGTACAGAAGATGGACCTATGTGTGTCACTTCCGGTTTGTTGGTCGACGCAATCGATGCGTACGTTGCCTGCTTGTTAACTGCGCCGGATTGCCTTCGGATCTGAGCTGTCGGTGTTATGGTTGAATCTCCAAGTGCAGCGCCTATGGTTGGAGAAGTGCAGGCAGGTATGTTGGAGGCTTGTCCACTTATATGAGTGAGGTGGCCCAGTGGATTTAGAGTCACAGACGCTGCAGTGCAGTTGTAGCGTCTAGCTCTCTTCTTCGGGTTAGATCCGGAGCTTACTTTTGCTGGAGGAAGTATTATCGTGGACATATTTACATCCGTGGGATTGATCTTAGTATTTACAAACTGTGCGATTATCTCAGTTATCCTATCGCACTTTTTCACGAGCAAAGATAGACCGTTGACAGTTGGAATGACTTGACATTTTAGACAAAACCAACTTGTGTCAGCAACTTTGTTTGTCATTCCCACTTCTTGGACGGATTTGCCTACACAGTGCAGTCAGTAGGATCTAATGCAGCTAGAACAGGTTCTATCGATCTTAAGGAAGTTACTGCAATTGACTGCGCAACATAGGCGAAGTTGAACATTTTAGAGATGAGAAAGTAGCACCGCTGTCATTTAAGCACACAACCGTTGGCACCTACAACTATGTACGCTGCTGGGGTCATAAGCTATTTGGCAAATAACATTAATATAAATAAACATTTGTTTTCGACTTTGCAAGACATGCTCACGGAAGCATGGTCCGATAAGTTCCACCGTAAGGCGTTTCATGGCAATTGTAACAGTGACAATTGATGATTGTGCAGATGTTCATGGTTTAACCTACAAATAGGAGAGAAGTAAAAATGACGAAATCCCATGGTTGTGAGTTCGGGTACTTTCGTATGGACATACTCCTTGTGCCATAAATTGCAGTACCAATGTAGCCACGAATAGATAAATGCCTAGAGAAGCTCCCTTAGGAAAGAACTGGTGAAGAACAAGATCAACACTGATTGCACGAAAGGCTGCGTGCAAGTGTGTGTTGCGTGGCGAGCCGCGGTGAGTGCGCAGAAAGTGACGTGGCGACGTGCCGGGAGTATAAAGAATAGTGATATGTAGTCATAGTCAGCTAGCCAGTATGAAGTAAGAGACCGTGACTTTATTCGTTTGCGAGTCACATCTGCCAGATCGCAGTGTTGTTAAGCGGACATTGGTGGTATTTATAGGGGGAAAGATTGCTAGGCGCAAACGCACCACATTCTGGAACACTGTCATCGATCCTTCCAAACGACAAACTGGAACTGACGATGCTTCTTATTGGTCGAGTATTGGTTTTGTTATTCACAGTCATGGTATATTCACACTTTCCGCTGGCTGTTGCGTGATGGGCGAGGGACTGTTACATACATGGATTCTGGCACGTCCCGACGGAATAGCACGGCCGTTCGGTAGGTAAACCATGGCTTGAACCTTTGGTATGTTATGTATTTGACTTCTGTAGAACCGCATAAGGTCTCCGAGGAGTATCCAAAATAATCTGGTGTTGAAATACGCCGCAGGGGCAACCCTTCGGCGTTACTCAAACAATTGTCGCTATGTGCCAATTCCTTTTCGTTTTCATGTGCCAGGACACTGGCATACCATTACATTCTGCTTAGCCTACTCAGGAGCTTGGCTACGTTTAATTCCACTTCTATCAAACGCCTCTGCGCTTTTTTTCTTAATAAGCATGGTACTTGCGTTTTCCCAAGCGAAGCAATATTCTGTATGTTTGTTGAACCACGGAACTATAGCTATGTTGAGGCCAACCCCTAACATGTGAAGCAGAACAGGAACTATCAACAGTATACCAACCGCAAGTCAGTTCCTTGCCAGGATTGTTCACTTTCCAAGGAGTTGCTAACGCTACGTTGCTTCGGAGGCATGACACAATGTGGTCACATGGGGAAATATCATTGAGTATTTTAAGCTTCAAACTTTACAATTTATGGGTGCTGTAAACAGCCAAGCGCTGGTACCATTTGGTATATGCTTATTCACAAAACTGGAACTATAGTCAATAGTTTGCCATGCTAGCACAGATAAGTAGCCACAACTCGATTTGCTCGGCAACCGTGAAGCACATCATGAATGGACTGCAACGTTAGCCTGCGATGCACCGGCTTGCTAAGCGTCGGGCTAGCTAGTGTTGTACAGCTGGTCTAGACAGGACCATGTAACCCACGATGCAATTTCAAGGAGCAGAATGTAGGCATATATAGGAATGGTGGCAGCCTGGCATAGGCTGGTGAGCAGTGCCATAGAGCTTACATAATGAGGTGAACCGTACATGAATAATAACATGAAGAGGAAGCTGTCTTACCTTTTTGACAGGTCCCCGTACTACAAGTCATTTGCGAAGGTAACCGGGATATCGTAGGGCACGGAGAGTAGAAAAGTGTAGTGCACAACACCTGAAGTACTCGCGAAATACAACCGAGTTAAGTAGATCCAATCAATGGCTAGATGTAGCTGTTCCGTCTTAAACACGTGTAATAACGTTACTACATGACACCAAGTCAGTAGTTAATCATTTTAGCGTGAAACTCTACCCAAGCGACACCCATTAGCGATAGGATAAGGATGACACAAAAATGACGACGTAGATGAGAAACGCAAATTTTCAAGCTAGCAGGGAGATGGTGCGCTTCGTCAACTGATTTTTCATAAGCTCAGCTAGGGTAAATTATGCGGCTTAAGAATGGTAATTATAGCTGGGCACACTCTAGCGAATTACATTTGAAACAGAACATGAAACAGCAACACCATCATTGTACTCGATAGTCAGTTACCTAGAAAGACTGTTCAACTTTCACAGCTGTTCCGAAGCGATTTAACTTTGGATGCATGGTCCAACTTGAGCAAGTCGACCGGGTTGCAAAGTTGTCACTATAGGGGGAAAAGGTTGAGTTTGGATACTGGAGTCGGTAAAATCTTTGGAGGCTTGGGTATTGGCAAGTATGCTAAGCTAAGATATGGTCAGGTAAGTCAGTGTAGCCCAACTACAGCGAAGAAGTTGTTATATACACTTCAAACCTCAGTATAGGGCAAACACATTCATGGTTGGCGGCCTCCGGTTTTGGATTTGCCTGTTACTGTGGCCAGCCACAGGACGCCTGTGCCTACTGAGAGACCATCGTTGGCCTGTGCGGCATCACCCACAGCTCCATCCACACACCCTATACCCAGTGTAAACCTCGAAGAAATAAGACAGATATCCATACAGCCAACTTCTATCTACAGATATGCATATGTGTAGAATAGACTACCACACGCTGTACGGACATCCGGTACTGCAAGCCCATGCCGTACATTTCAAAATATGGAACTCTGTAAATTAGGTTTCCATGCTTTGAACCATAACAGTCTGGGAGACGAGTTGTGGGAGAACGCACCCGAACACATATGGGCGTTTATTCCATCTGACCTCACCCAAGGAAATAGGACTCTTGGTCTTCACATCGTCGTTACAAATTTTATCTCTTCGGATCTCTCCTTCCCGCCTCTTAACTGCCATCAGGCCACTGCGACCTTACCATTCTGCATTCTCCTCTCACCCCTCAGCTGTTTCCTGACCTACTTCCTGTCTGGATTAGACTATAAGCTTTTTTGATTACTCAGGCTGCTGAAGAGCGAATAGCTCTTGCTCCTACTACCAAGTGATCAAACTGCATTTGTTGTATGCACCTAAAAACTTAATCCACGACCGAAAACTTATCTCCACAAAGTCGGTGAATCTTTGGCAACCTTGTCTAAACTTTCCGAACCCATGTTGTATTTTGCGCCTTCGATCTACCGTCCGGCTCGGCGCAAATTTCGGACCTGGTTGGAGCCTATACCTTCCTTGTTTATTTTAGCTGCCGCCGCGACATAACCTCTCACGTCCTGTGGTTCACCTATTCAGTACTCGCTGCAGTGTCATTAAATCTCTAATCCAAACACGAATCCAACTCCTCCAATAGCTTTCCTTGGCTCGGTTACCATAGCACTTTTCTCCTAGCACCCTAGAAAGACTTGCTTATCGGCTTGCCGCTACGTTTTAGCTTCATGGTTTAACCCCAGCAACGACTTGCTTGTGTGCTTACACTAGGTCAGTCCACCGTCTTTTCAGCAATTTACTTCCGTAGCTATCTTAAAGCATGCAAGTAGCACGAAGTTAATCAGCGTACCACCGCACTTTGACCTCTGACATCCTGTTGTTCATGTAGCGCACACTGGCCGCAATGTCTTTGAACCTTCACCATGTACAACAGTCCAGCTCATTCACTGACTTACCATATCTCAGTTAACCTTATCACCTTTCTGCTATTACCTAGTAAGGGTTAATTATCTGCGCACCGCTGCGCGTTAGCTACATACTCTGACCACCTCAACAACTTTAATGTATGCATACCTTCTGTCAGGCCGTCGTCTTTTCAGTAATTAACCTTCCGTAGCTCTCTTCTAGCAAGCAAGGAGAACGCACTTGTTTCGCGTACCGCTGCTCGTTAGTAGCTAACATCCTTATATGCACATTTCGTTCTCGCTGTAATGTCTTTACACATTCACGAAATGCAAGCGTCCATCTATTTCACTGGCTTTCCTTGGCTCAGTTTATCTCACCCAATTCTCCTAGCCTACTCGGCGCTGTGCTTTAATCATGCTCTGACTGCTTCAACAAGTCGAAGGTATCAGATTATTGAAGACTTATCGCTCAGGTTGTTCAAGTGACGGTGGAATTGTTCGTTGGGCATGGGAAGTTCGTTATAAACGTTTTGTCACCAAACGAGGTGACATCACAGGTGCGTAGTTGAGTGGGGTGCGGTAACGTAAAGTAGAGTAGAGTAGTTTCTGTGAGAGTGCGCTTTTATACCACCGTGGTTGCCGTGGCGATGGACAATCACATCAATTCTGACTTCCATTGGCGTTCAGCTTGGTTGGTGGGCAGACGCCCTTTGAACTTGACCACTTGTGTTTCATGGCCTTTGTCTGTTTGCTCTTGTGCGCGAGTCTGTCGTCAGTACTAGTTGGCTAGTCACACACGGATTCAATCGATCGAGTTGGCGGTAGTGTTGCCAGTAGTGGTGCTTATACTGCGTCCAGTTCTATGTGTCAATTGCTTGAATTCGTTGTAGCGTATCAGGCTTACAAAAAGGCCCCCGCGTGTTTATTGCTCGTGTATGCCAGGCTCTTTACATTCTCCAGATGGAAATGATAGCCTCCTTGAACATCATGCGCAGAAAGCGAAATGTGCGTATCCTGTCTTCTGACGGTCGCCTTGTGTTCGGTGATTTGTGTACAAGGCTTTCTTCTAGTTTGTCGGGCGCAGTATATATCGGTTGCTGCATTTTAGCTGACAGATGACGTTGCATTAGTCGGCTTGGATAACTTTTGCTGTTGACACTTCCTTTTTCCTCGGAAACAGCAAGAAACCTAAAGAAACGAATGTCCTCGCGATAGCAGCGGCAATCATCTGCGCAAGGAAACAAACGGATAGTGCCCCTTTACATCCAGAACTTCTCAGAACTGACAGGAAGATTGTTGCAGCCACATGGAATCCCTTTGGCTCACACAGAGAAGTGCAACCTTAAGAAAATTGATAGCAAGATCCAACGAAAAAGTGAAACCAGCAGATCAATGCAGTGTCATCTGCCAGCTAAAATGCAGCAACCGATATATACTGCGCCCGACAAACTAGAAGAAAGCCTTGTACACAAATCACCGAACACAAGGCGACCGTCAGAAGACAGGATACGCACATTTCGCTTTCTGCGCATGATGTTCAAGGAGGCTATCATTTCCATCTGGAGAATGTAAAGAGCCTGGCATACACAAGCAATAAACACGCGGGGTCCTTTTTGTACGCCTGATACGCTACAACGAATTCAAGCAATTGACACATAGAACTGGACGCAGTATAAGCACCACTACTGGCAACACTACCGCCAACTCGATCGATTGAATCCGTGTGTGACTAGCCAAGTAGTACTGACGACAGACTCGCGCACAAGAGCAAACAGACAAAGGCCATGAAACACAAGTGGTCAAGTTCAAAGGGCGTCTGCCCACCAACCAAGCTGAACGCCAATGGAAGTCTCAACCCATGGGATTGTTCGTCTTCACGGGCAACCACGGCGGTATAAAAATTCACGGACACGACACTCGGCGCGCTCTTACCAAGGCTCCTCTACGCTACTTTACCGTACCGCACGCCACTGAACTACGCACTGGTAATGTCACCTCGATTGGTGACGAAAGATATGTAACAAAATTTCCAAGCTCAGCGAACAATTCAACCGCCAATTTGATTGTAGGCATACAGTTTGTCAGGCCGCCGTGTTTTCATTATTAACGTTTTCTCGCTCTCCTCTTGTAAGCAAGGATAACTCATTCGGTTAAGTTACAGTAGCACTTTAGCCGCTTCCGACCCGTTTTGCGCTTAGCGCTTACTTGCTTCAATGTCTTTGAAGCTTCACCCTATTCAAGGGTCCAGCTCTCTTACTGGCTCCCGTGACTCAGTTTATCCAGACACACTTCTCTTAGCACCTTTGAAAGACCTGATTAGGTGCGCGCCGCTGCCTTTTAGCCTTATAAACTCGGATGTCTTCAACAACTTAAATGTATTCTTGCATTCTGCCAGTCAACCTTCTTTTTATCAAGTAACCCTAGTTAGCCCGGTTGTGGCAAGCTAAGGCAACTCAGTTGGTCAGTGCACATCCGCAAGTTCTGTTCTTCACTTATCTCTTACTCACTGCAACGTCTACAACATTTGCTATTTTCATCAGTCCAGCTCTAGCGCTAGCTTTTGCTAGCTCAGGCTACCTTGACAGCTTTCTTGTAGCACGCAGGAAAGGCTTAATTATCTGCGCGCCACTGCGGTTTAACCTCATGCACTCACCTCTGCAAAAAATAATGTATGCTTGTATTTTCCTGTTCCGCCGTCTCCCGTTCATTAACATTCCTTAACTCTCATCTCCGAGCACGCTAGGAAAAATTAATTCTCTGCGCATCGTTGAGTTTTAGTTTTATATGTTCTTACGCCCAATTACCGTTTACAAGACTCAAATTATTTTTCTTACATACTGACTTTCACTCATCATCATGACGCAATTCGATACTCATTCGACTTTATGTCATCTTAGCAAGTTAGCAACATGATTAACTATGCATCGCTGCGGATCAATTTCCTAAATCCCAATGATCAACTATTATTTAGCCACCGGATATGGTTTGAACCTCTGATACAATATAATTTCCGGCTCCAGTACATGTATCCTGACTGCTTAGTTCGTCCTAGTCTGCCTACCATAACACGCTAGGACGACTATCTCTTCTACATATAGCTATGCGTTGCCTCCATACATTTTAAGTTATTGACCAGTTTTACTACACGCCTAACTCCTACCCTTCCGCTGCATTACATCCTTGAGCTCCCTCTTCTAGTATACTGAGGATGTCTCTTATTCTGCGTGCCGTAACACATCAGCCTAATGTATCCTGCTACGCATTCCAAATTCACTTGCTGCTACGTCTTTGACCCTATTCCTAGCTCACTTTCCACATATTAGTTTCATTGCTGTAAACAAAGATTTCGCAGATCGCCTTCAGTTGCCACATACTTGCTCGCCTTGGATAGACAGTACTCTACCCGTGCGGACCTTCATTTCTGTTACATGAATAGAAAGATATTTACAGCGTAGTATTTGCTGTACATTTTGCGTCCGTTTGTCAAGTTAGCATATGCACAACATAGAACTTATATATCTCTTGTTCCTACGACTGTTGTTGGCGGTTTTCTCCCAATTTGTCCCCCTCTTATCCATTTCTCCGAGGTCCGCAAATGTAATCGGGAACTTTCTGGGATCCAGCATTGGACGGAAGCACAAACCACCTCCATGACACAAGTCTAGTGTGTATAGCTGTTCAGCAAGTCTGAACAACCCAGACAAGTGTGCTAACAGCAAAACCAAAAGTCCATTTATTCGAACTTTTCACTCACCCTCTTGATTCTTTACTCTGTTCTCCAAGACCACACTTTATCTTCGGCTTTGACAAATAATGGCGGACCATGACTATGCCGTTTAGTCAGCCGAGGTAAAAATTTGGGTGCAAATGGACTAAGAAACGCCAAGCAAACCATCGGTCTTTAAGAAGTCTTCACTGTTTGCCTTACTATTCAAACTACTCGAGGACAGTGTTCCAGGATGTGGTGGATTTTTGTCTGGCAAATGTTCTTCATACAAAAGCTATAAATATCCGTTTAACAAAGCCGCGATATGGCGGTTATGCCATGCCACTGATTAGAGCCACAGCCCACAAAGTTACACAAGCAAGTTGACCACACACCTTTCACTATCATTGGTACGTGCACTACAAGATACTTCCCTGTCTGCACATTTCGTCACCACTTTCCCTTTCACGCTTTTATGATTGATCTCTTCAATACATACATGTACCCTGTTTATCGTCACATAACAAACGACTTTGCATTCATCTGTACCTTTCCCATTTCTGCAAATACTATACCTATTCTCCAGCTTCCCATTATGTATAACGCAAAGTGTCAGTTCCGATGCATGGTTGCTCGTTAAATCTTGATCATGCCTTATTCATGTGCCTTAATGCATTCGAGAAAATATGTATTTACTTATATATACACACCACCTAGATCGCAAGTGATACTGCTAACCTTGCAAAATTAAATAAATAACTGAAGCTTTTATTCTCGAATTAATCGTGGCACACCAGATGAGGCATGATCAAAATTTTACAGGCAATTATTCGCAACAGTCACTTTGCGTTACATGCTATAAGAAGAAGACTAAAAGGTATAGATGTTACCAAAATAAGAAAAGCATTGTTGAGGAATTACGTCGTTTGAGGTGCCGATAACATGTGATCATGTGTGTGTAGTGTAGATAAATAGTAATAACGTAGAAAGTAAAGGGTTGATCAGAAGTGCAGATAGGGTAGTACCTCGTAGTGTAGGTAACAAGAAAAGTAAAATCTAGCGCTACTCCACTTGTCAGTGTGAAGCCTTCGGCGGTGACGTTTTTCATTGGCAAGTCACATCCGCCACGTCCCAGTGTTGTTAGAAGGACACCTGTGGTTCCTTCCAAGCAGAACGCTTGTCAGGCAAAACCCGCCATGTCCTGTACGTTTGCCCATCATTTGTGCTGGTATTACTATGAACATGTCAATTCCAGCGTACTATGCGTTGTCGAGAAGATGCTATTTATTTATATATTTATACATATGTTCGTAGTCCTTACCATAGTCCGCTGCATTCTTTTAAGTAACACAGGTTCCGTTCGTTTGGCAAATTATTTGTTTCAATGACATACTGATAAGCCTATTGTTGAGGTCGCTGGGCAGCAATAAGATTGCGTTTTGACCACAACTGAATGGCTCGGCTTATTCAACGTATGGACGAACCTTGGCGCTGCGCAGCTGCCGGGTAATAGGGAGTTCTACGTGGCTGAATGTCGGTCTCAACCACTAACAAGTTCAAGCGGGACTGGAACGATGGGATAATCCCGTGAGTGTTCCTTCTTCGGCTGGTCGTTGAACCAACTTGTGGCGCCTTTTCTAGTTCCTTGGCACGGCTCCATCCTCATTTAGTGACTTAGGCATGCCGCCTTAAATAGAATACCGCTACAGCACGCTTGTGTTTAGCTTTTGCGTGTTGGATCTGCGGTGCTTCATAGTCCGTGCCTTGCGTTTGCCCATGCTGAACTTGTTAGACTTTGTATGATCCACTGCTGTAACTTGTTTAGTGTACGGTACATGAGTTGCTGATCTGCGTTTACATAAAATCTGCGCTATAGCTTGCTATCGTCAGCAAGTGGCAAGCAACTTGAAGCGATGATCCGTGCGAGATCAGTGAGAGACGCCAAAACAAGCGTTACAATAAACCTGTATCCCGATGCTCAGAGACCTTGCATTGCCTAGGTTTGGTTGAAGAGCACCGGAATCAAACTATTAATGATGTAGTAAGTGAAGGTGTAGCTTCAGGTCAAGGGCGCTTTACTGATGCCCTAATGCTGGGGCTTACTGGGGAGAATTCGATGATCTATACCCATCGAAAGCTTTTCAAGTGGATCACATTAATGTTAGCCCCAGCGTTGATGACCTGGTTGACTTATTCCGTGGTGCACGACCAAGGTGATACTACGCAGATACAACCATGTTGCCGTTTTACAGTCAATACATTAACCTATCAGCCTTGAAGTATTCTGTTACCTTAGACATCAAAAGGGGAAGAGGTACTCGGTGGTATGTTGAGGATTCAGTCCCACATCCATCTCCATCAATTGGTAATTATCCCATGTTTACGCATGACGTGCACCCGGGTTTGTTCCTGGAACTACCGAATGAATCAAGCTAAAGGTTCTGACCTCACCCTTTTCAATGATCTAATCGCCGTTGTGGGAATAGTGGTAACATTGGGGGCCTGTGGTTTCACAGAAGCGTCACTTTATGCAGTGTAGCTCCAGCGGTACAAGAGATACTGCTGCGTTTTGGCGAGAACACGATAAAATTTTGTATTAAGAGGAAAAAGGTAAATGTTTTACGATTCCCGTAGAACGGACGGAATGTGCACCACAATGTGGAGCAACGAAAATATAGTGATAAAGTGAGGCATTTTGGTGGACTTATTATGGTGTCCACACGGAGGCACGCAGGAAATTGCGCATTTGATTGTGTAGATTAATGCAGGTTGTGCAACCTTTGTCCCAGTATGTTGTCTGCCGCTGTATACCGGCTATATATAATAGTATAGAAGCGTAGGTCAACGTCAAAGGGTCTTTTAAGTAAGGACAATGTGAAGGCGGAAACAACACAATTTGGGAGAGTATTCCATGGTTAACAGACATAGGCATAAAAATTCCGCCGACATTTTACCCTACAGTATTGGTAGTGAAATTTTACTGGCTGCCCCTCAAATATGTGTTGTGACTGGGTTGCAGTTGGTGATGGCAGACATGTTTGGAGTTCCGCAGGACCCAGTAGGCAGTTATTAGGTCTTTGCGTAAGCTATTAAATGGCAGGACAATGCAAAGCGCTTAATGGTGAACCAAAGTACCCCCCTTAACGCCTTTGCAATTTCTGTAATCAAACTTTCTCGAACATCAGCTGTCTGGAGCACGGAACCCTTTTGCTTCACATGGAGATGTTTATTCCGTAGTTGACGGTCAGTACTTAAGGTAATGCTGTACTTTGCTAGTGCATCACTTGTACTCTTTGAGCGGGTATGTGTAATGTTTGAGTTGAGTTACACTTGTGTTCCAAGGGTTTAACGTCGGAGATAATCGACGCTCTTGCTATCCCGCGCTCAGTACCACTACCACTTTTACTTTTCATGTCTGCATGGAAAAATCGCCTTTACATGATACAAATCCGCTTTCTTATCTGACCTCTCGCGGGTACCGAACCTAGCAACAGTCAATAATATGCCTTTATACATTAATATCATTAAGCACGTCACTGTATCGGCTGACGGTTCCTAACCAGACGACATCTGATGTTTCCTGTGAGGAACGACAATTTGGTGGTGTACACGTAATGATGCACACTACGTAGAGGCTGATATTGGGATATTCCGCAGGCAGCTAGGCTGAAACCTATGACCTTAGTAACATTTTGTACTAAATGGCACGCCATGTTTTAAACCTACTTTTGTTACATGACCTGAAAATAGAATTTGGCACTGATGGCCTGTTACATGTTCCCAGCTGTGTGGGCGAATTAACTTGTGTGCAAGAAAACACAAGTACTGAGTGCAGCACTTCGGAAATAACCTACGTTAAATTCACTCATGATGAGGCTGCGGACGATCTTACAATAAGAATAATTGTTGGAAGCATAGCCAGGCGGCCTTCCACTTTAAAACTGCGATGCACCAATGCTATAGGTCAGTTGTTTCTGCTTTCTAGCTGCAGACAATCCTAGGGAGAAGCGAAAATCGAGAAATATGAAAATCAGCACGCACAATGTATAGCTGTTTAGTAATAGAAAATTATTTCCTGTTTATCATCCTGTCTTTCTGGATGAGCGACGTACCTGGTGGGAAAACTTAAACGTTTGGCGTCCCATCTCGCAACCATGCTTCCGTGACGGCTACGGTATCCCATTTACTGAAGACTTGGTGGTCTTTCATTGAGGGTTTATTTGTGGTAAACAAGCAGGCCAGTTTCTAGACCACTGGATTCTACGCGTACCAAAGTAATCGGTACGAGATATTACCAGTCGATGTGAAAGCGGACAATACTCGCTTGCGTGTTGTGACACTAGCACCACCTCTCGGGTTGCTTTGTATACAGTGGTCTCTATTTCGCACCCAGATCTACCACCGGGTTGAGTGAACGGTCCTTCAAGAGCGCACACGCTTGTATGCTTGCTTGTTATGAACAACTGATTGTTTCTTGTCAAATACTTGCAGCGTTTAACCGGGGTTCAGATGAATGGCTTGGCAGTAGGCTCATATGAATTTCCAACTACCTACTGCGACTTGATATCATTAGACAACGGCCTTAGGTCGGTAGCCTTTGGTCGCCTTCTTTATTATTTAGTGGGACAATTATCTCCTTCAGCATAACCGAAAAAGGTATATTTTTGCTTTGCATAAGGCATACAAAAAAGGCGATAAATTATGTGCAATTAAATAAAGGTTTAGCACAATTTATCAATAATTTGTCCTGACAAATCACCTAAAAGCATTTATGTTTGTCAACGAAGTAGTGAACTGTGTCTGTGGTACCCAGTAGACATCATTAGTTATTTTATTTTTCCTAGCAAATCGTTCTGCAGCGTTTTACATTGTACTGTAATGGGGATTATTCGCGGATGTAAAGGTGTCACTAAGCATGGAAGACGTAACGATTAACTACGCAAGTAAATTTATTTTCAGGTACACGAATTGTTTTACACTCGAACGCAATGAAGAATCGCTATTTCAAGTCGTGCTTTCCTCTTTTAACCATCGTGAGGGTAAGGCTCTATCATGACTTGAGTAAAGATTATGTTTAGTTGATTCCACCTGGTCTAAATCTTGGTGGTTTTTCTTTTCAAATGCTATAGAGTCTAAGGGGCATCAAGATGGCGATACATCCCACCGATCCGTGCCGCAGGGAACCAGCTAAGAGAAAGGTTTTTATATTTCAAAGGTTGATCCAAAGGCACCTTTAATAAGGCGTGGTTTGACATGCTGTATTAAATTGGAGTGACGCGTGGTTCAAATTGACCGTTGGTCTAGGTCAGTTGTCACCAAACGTCTTGCTTGCTGTTCCGTATGGTAGAAAAATGCTTAGCGCATGCCGGACAACCAACAGACTGATTAGCCTTGACCGTATACTTCGTCACAGTGCCTGCGAACTAGAGCGCAAACTTAAAGTTTGAAGAAATGGGAACGCGAACGGGTGTCATGGTTAGAACTAAACTAAACTTCATTGACACCCACCGCAATGAAAAATATCAGCAATGTTCGATATATATATATATATATATATATATATATATATATATATATATATATATATATATATATATATATAAGTGACATCGCGCTTGGGAGATATGAGCAAGGCTTTTCTACGGGAGTCCAAGCAACATCCGGGGATGGAAATGGTTAACGGTTCTACTAAACTGCATTAGGCTATGCGAAAGTGTTGTTGCAAAACGATTTGCGCTTCCAGAATTGTTCCGTACCAACAACTTGCAATTCCTTTTTGGAGAAGTTTCGTCACCGTTAGATTCAGCCAGACAGCCACCTCATATCTAGGGAAGCGTTGGACGACCGTTTCGTCCTATTGGGATTCATCACCTTTCTGCCACCTTGATGGTTGGCGGCTTGCAAAGGAAGTCGTAGCTTGGGAGCCAGCTTTGTCATCTGCACTTGCACAGCCTGTAGGTAAGTGGAGAATGAGTTGCGATATATCGCAGTTAGATGGGAATTGTACTGGTCCGCCTTCATAATCCGTGGCTCAGTGTCATAGGGCACTGATTCATAGAAGTAAGGTCATGGGTTCGAATCCTGCAGGATCCGGCGGGTGCGCGCCATTGAGGAGTCCCAGTAGGATGAACCGATAGTCTAGCGCGTTGCTGGTTGTGTGGTAGCTGCCTGGCTGAATCTAAGTGCGAAAAGGCTATCCGAAAAATAACAGTTCTCCCACTACTCACTAATAACCTGTAATTCGCTCAAAAGTGCTAGTAAAACGGCTTCATGTTCAAGCTAACAATGGCTTAATACGAAACGCTTTATACACACGTGAATTAGGACCGCAGTCTAACCGAAAAGTGCGCAGCAGTAGTGTGAGATAAACGGAAACCCCATATATTGCACGGGTTAGTGACTTGTAGGTGTGAAGGCTGACACTAATTTGCTAGAAGTGTGAGAGCACTAGTTGCACGGCACTGTTGTCACAAGTAACAACAATGAGCTGGCTTACGTTGGTTTTCAAATAAACCGTACAGCACGCAGGGCCGAATGTAAATTGTAACACAGCGCTTGGTGTTCCAAACGTTTCGTCATGTTAACAAGGGTAAAATCGACGAACCGAATGAACTGACGTCGCGAACCGGATCCGGTATGCGGGCCCAGCGTCTAGGTCATCCGACGAATTACGCAGTACTGTGGCTGCGGTAGGCTAGCGGACATTTGTCCATATGACAGTTATGGCGTTACTAGAAGATTTCATTTAAATTAAGGTGCTAGATGGTGATGGTTGAACTGGGCGATCTGCTTTGTGACCGTTCCTTACTTTTGGTTACTCTATCTACCACAGTAGCATTTAAAACAGACAATAGCTTTAGGATATCATACTGAGTGATCTTTGCAGTAGTCTTTACTTCTGACTGGATTCCAAGGGGATTTGATTCCAAAAAAGACACATATGAGCTACATTCGCGGTAAATTGGTTTTGACTGTACTTTCCTGATCAGGACAGTATCAGTTGCTTCTGATGTGAACTGATGGATCAAATAATTCTGGTGGCGTCTAATAGTTGTTGTCACCTGCACTACTTCACGCGCACAGCCCATTTCATGTTATCTGAACTTCTACCCAATGTTTGCGGATATAACGGCTATAATAGCCTTTGCAGATTGGTGAAACCAGTGTTCACCCTTCTGTTTTTATAGACAACTTGTTGTCTACTCGTTTATAGCCTGCATACATGCTATGCTCATTCTCAACTTCTTTCCTCATACTTACAATTGTTTTACAGCCTGATGTAACTTTAGCGATTGACATATGTTTTTCCTTACAAGTCGACATCCCTAGGCAATACGCTTCCATACGCTGATTTTTACATATACGGCTTTCCTCACAAATGACGCACGACAAACACCCACTACTCAGTAGACCAAACTTGTGACAAAATCTATCTTAAAGTTTAGCTGGGCAAATTAAACAAATGATGTGCAGCTGCCGCCCTGGGAAACTTTGATGTAAGCCAGCCTTTTCTTTAAATAAATAAATAAATAAACGTTTTATCCCTCAGCAGTGCGAGGCAAAGACCAATTGGGTGGTCTTTTAGAGGGTTGCCTATTCCGGGAGCCCAGAGAGCGATTCCAGAAGACGGATCGAGTTGCAGGGAAACTTTTATTGGTTCAGCAAAAGATTCCCTGTTAGCTAGCTATAAACGAACGACACCGTGGACGCTCTAGCTAGGGGAACGGATCAAGCACAGCACACAGGGCAGTTGCGCGTTGCAACTGAAGCGAGCGCCAAGCAAAAATGGCGATGAGCAAGTAAAGCATTCGAACTCAGCAAGCAGTTCAACAAATCACACCGGTTGCCTAAGTGTACAATTATAGTATTTTGGTTAGAATTTTACACGAGCAAACCGGGGAATCTCCAGACTGCTACAGTCTTATCGACATGTACAACGTGATCGCATAATATAGTTAATTGTTCGTCTTTTGATCAAAGGTTCCCATATGGGTTTTTAAAATGATTAGCAGTCAATAGGCCAGTCACAATTTGATGGAAAATCTTGGCGAGTGACGACGATGGTACAGAGACATCAGCTTGGAAGGCGTAGTGCATCAACGAACCAGTACGTCAAAGGAGAAAACAGAATTGGTTAAACGGATTAATAGGAGTAAGATCGTTCTCAAATATATACTCAAGAATGCAATTATATGTAGGTAATCTTATATTATTGAAACGAATAGAGAATATGATGACTTTCATACGTATCCAGGACCTTTCTCATACAAATCATCTAGAGTGACCGTTTGGCTTAGTGTTGGCCAGCTATTTGCAACAGTCAGGTGAATATTAATCATGCGTCTGAATTGCGGATACGTAGTGCAGTTTCTAACACTCGATGGAAGTTCGTTCCATATTAACGCATATTTTACAGAGAAAAATTTTGAGCGGAGCTTTGTGCGAGACTTTGGTATTTTCACTGTACGCTCGCTGTTTCTTAGTTCATAGCGCATACGAGTCTGAAACTCGAGTTGTGGCTGAGCAGTGAAGGTCAATCCGAATAGTAAGCGGTATAAAAGGCACAGATTAAGTTTGAGTCTGCGTAGCCATAGCGGCTCCAGATGTAGCGCCTCGCAACGCTCACGGTATATCATAGTATTAGGCATGTTCAGAAACCTTTTTGTGAATGATCGTTGAATGTTTTCTAGTGCTATAATATCCACTTTTCTCAGATTACTATGCACTATCGTACAGTACTCAAGTTTCGGCCTAACACATATTTTAAAGGCTTGAAGCCTGGAATCCCTCAAAATAAGAGTGCGATTTATATAGGCGATCATTTTTCTGGCAGAAGCCTGCAAGAATATAACATGCTCTAAAAAGTTAGATGAGGCAGAATATCTTAGACCAAGGTCTCGGACTGCGCCACACACAGGAATAGGGGTATCGTTTAATGTAAGGATGTTCAGAGAAGGGCCACAGCCGTAATACAATAGATTACTCTTGTCCGTGGCAAAGTGCAGCTTCCAGGAGTTCCTCCAGAGCTCCAATGCGGACAAGTCAGACTGAATATAGGCTAAGTTAGGACTACGTTGCCCAGGGGTGGAACAATACACAATTTTAACATCATCTGCGAAAAGGTACGGCTTTCCAAACGAGATTTCGTCGAGAAGATCGTTGAAATAGATTAAGAATAAAAGCGGGCCTAGCACGCTACCTTGAATCACTCCACTTGAGATTGTAGTGGCTTCAGATGTATAGTTACCGATTTTGACTACTTGCTTTCTACCCTCGAGGTAGGAAGACAACCAGTCTAGAAGCGAAGTAGTGATACCATAGGACATAAGCTTCAGCAGCAATAAATTGTGTGGGACACGGTCAAAAGCCTTTTGGATATCAAGAAATATTACGAAATATTACATCTGCCTCGGCTGCTCTAACGCGTGTTATTCAAATGTACCCTAAGTTATGATCCATGACGCTTCTGCAAACTGTACAAGTCATCAATTCTTCTGCCGTTACTATCCAATCAGGTGAAAAACCTAGGTAGCATATCACCATGAGAAGCAGTTCATTTTATCTCTGCGCTGGTACCACTGCAAACACGAAAACATCGTTTCACCTCTACCTCTAAATCATATCTATTATCCCGTTTAACTTTTTACCTCTTTTAAGCGTTCGAAACTCATGTACCGTGAATTTTGCTCTGCATCATAGACGCCTTAATCGATCGCACTTCCTGCCATAGTAATACTTAGGTATCACCACCAGTTTAGCCTCCTTTACCTGCTAACTGCCGGGAGATGAGCGTTAATTGTGCTTTTTGGTCTCCACGAAGATTCCTATATTTTTCTGTTACCTACGTACCTGGCTAGGAATACGGAAAAGTTGTTATAATCTGTGAATATTTGCCTTGCCACTAACAACTCTTGTAACCTAACTCTTACACTAAATGTGTCAGCTAAGAGGATCTACGTAAGAACACATGTTTCTCACAACTATACTAAACAAATTAACCAAGTAGATAAGGAATCATCAACAGAGACACAGCTATAAAACTGCGTCAAAGCTTCACATTTTTCTCTTTGTAAGCCGCCGCTTCTACGTTGTTACTTTTTTCGACGTTTCCCAAGGAATGGCTACTAGCTCCAGAAGAACAGTCCTATGGCATTGTTTGATTCCGGACTAAACACACGTCAATAAACCAGATACGTGTCTCATTGAGAAGCACAACCCGCTAACAGGCAAACATCAGCATGTACTCTTACTTATATCGCAACTTACCGTTTTGAGAGGACTATCAACTTGCTACCTTTAATTGATAGAGCGTCTGCGTTCCAGGTTAGATCGCATAGAAAGTCAAAAGTCATGGGAGAAGGAAATAGCTTGGGCTCAGCGTTACATTAAGATTACACTTTAATTTACATTTGCAAACAAAAGACACATAATAACTGAATTAATCTAACAAACATTTTGATACACAATCCGATATATCCTTGCAACATTTAAGACGTATTAATTTAGTCTAGTAGTCCGCTACCTTATAATTCTGCTTAATAATGTCACGGGCTACGGCCAATCTTTGGCAATGCACTGGTTTGTGAGTCGGCCACCAAACATGTGGACCGGTTTCAAAGCTTATTTGCAACACGCTTCTCGGAGCTTCAAACCTACACCTGATCTGCTGTTATTGCCTGAAAGTGTACCGCGCTTTCCCTACACCTGGTCACAGCAGCGCCATAACTTAATGGTACCTACTTTCAACTGCAACATTAAATTTGCTTGATCATCTCCGATCGTACACGCAGTCCATTGGTTTGACTTACCTACGAATTGGGCCGCACGGCCCAGCATCCTTCAAGTCAACAATCTCCTGTTTCCAGACTGCCTTTTGACTATGGCTCATCTCACTTTGCTTATAGGCTACGGAGCACAGGAGTCTTACCCAAATGGAGCAATATAGCACCCTGACCAGGTCTGTGACGTTTCACTCGTGCTGCCCTCTGTCCTGTTGTGTGCAGTATGTGCTGTTGTGTCTATCTTCCCGCAGGACTGTGCACGTAATGAATTTGCAACGTTTACAAGTTCCATTGAATTGCTTCTGACTTTTGGCCGTTTGCCTGTTGCCTTTAGCCCGATCTCGGTTGGCAATCTGGCCCGAAACTTTGAAAAATTATCCAATCGAACTTGCGTCATTCCCTCGGACTGTAACACTACTTTCATTATTCTTAGACCGCAGTCCTTGTAGTTATATGTTGACGGAACGCTTAGCAAGGATTTTGCAACAACCTTGTCAACAGAGAGCGCTTCGCGGATGTAGCAACCCTGTTCTCGGTCAGGTGTTTGCCCATCGTGATCAGAAGAATGCGGAAGCTCGGGAACACCATGAAATAATATTGTTTGCTTGCTATCCCTAATAGGAATGCCGCGTTGGTCAACTGCTTTTTTGAGCGATCTTTCGAAGGAAGATAGGGTAATATGCGCAATCCGCTCTGTGTGTTGAGAAGACGAACTGCTGAGAGCAGGACAGCTTTGTCTCATCTGCTGAGTCTAGTGTTACTCGACTAATTCGAGGTTCACCAGAGTGCACTGAGGTCGGATGACGCGCTACGCGTTGCAGCATTGCAGGCTCAACCCAAATACCAATCGCCTCGCAGATAGAACTCCACTGCGTGTGATTGTCTCACAACTTGCTTTTATGGTGTTAGAGTTGGACTAGGGAATATTGATGTACACCAGAGTTGACGCAGCATGGTTTTCTCTAGTGAGTGTCGGATTTATACATTTTGCTGGCAATTTGGGTTGTTTAGAAGGCCCCACTAGAGTTGACGGTGAATGCTGTGTTGCGCCACGTGTGCTCGGTACAGAAGATGCTTATGTGTATCGCTCCCGGAGGCAATCGATGAGTACGTTACCTGCTTGTTAAATGCACCGGATTGCCTTCGGCTCTAAACTGTCGGTGTCGTGTGTGGATCCCCAAGTGAAGCGTCTGTAGTTGGAGAAGTGGAAGCAGGCATGTTTGATGCCTGTCCACTTACGGGAGTGAGGTTATCGTATCCACTTATCGTCTCCACTTATCGTATTTAAGTCAGCACGTATGGTGGTAACGCTTTTAGGTTGCGGAGTTCCAGGATTAATAACCCGTCATTCTTGAATGCCAAAAAGGGATTGCAAACGTGTATTCCCATGATTGTATTTTGGGGCTCCCAGATGTTGTACACGTAGTGGTCCAGAGGCAGCCGGCGATTCAAAAAGAATGTTGGTCGATGTTGAAGTGTATGAGGTGTTTGAAAGAATAGTCGATACAGCTGATAATGTTATCAGCTGACCGGAAGTTTGTGTAATAAGATGTAGCAGGTACACTACAAGATGACTCAGTGGATTTAGAGTCACAGACGCTGCAGTGCAGTTGGAGCCTCTAGCTATCTTTTTCGGCTTAGATTCAGAGCTTACTTTGGCTGGTTGAGGTGTTATCGTGGCCATATTTACCTCCGTGGGTTCGATCTTAATAATTACAAAATGCGCGATTATCTCAGTCATGCTATCGCCCTTTTTCATGAGCAAAGATAAGCAGTTGATAACTGGAATGCCTTGACATGTTGGACAAAACCGAATGGTGTCAGCAACTTGGTTTGTCAGTCCCACTTCTTGAACGGATTTGCCTACGCATTGCGGACAGTACGATATAATGCAGCTAAAACTGGTTGTACCGATCTTACGAACTTTACTGTGATTGTCCGCTCAACATAGGCGACTTTGAACCATTAGAAGGCTAGACGTCCTCTTATCGTTTGCAGCATAGCTTATTTGAGCGCTCACCTTGATGACTGTACTTTGCGTATTCCTTTGCGTACAGTAAAATGGATACAGAATGGAAATGCGCGAATGGCAGAATGGTAGGAAATATTTCATTGATCACCCGATAGCTCTGTACATGGACTAATTCCAGGCTCCTATGGTGTGCGTGAACTATTCGTGCTACGAGCGGTGGGTTTGGAAGTCTGTTAGAAGAATTAGGAAATTGCGATGCGAGTGGCGGATGTGGTTCCTTAGATCCCGAAATTACTCCCGACTGGGACGAAGTTCGTACGCTCAGAGTGAACCCTGTATTTCCGTACACGGATAGTTTGTGACCCCAAATAGCCAGTACGTGCGCATCCACGTCGTGGTCGTAGAAATGCAATAAAAGCAATGGAAAATGTTATATTTAGATGGGGGAATGCTTCTGCAATGTTTTAAAGAGCACCCAAAATTAGTCCCAGATGGAACTAAATTCGGGCGCTCACGACCGTCCAAAATCTGAGTCTTTCGGACATTTTCGGGTGCCTATCAAGCTCCTATTATGTGGACAGGGTGGTACAGCGCTGTTCTCGTTCTCGCTGAGTTCGATCCTGCTCTACTGGGTTTTACTATCCGTTATGTGCTAATCGTTGTAATAGCACGTTCATACATTTTTAGACCAGCGGATTTACGTTACTCCTACTGGGATCAGTGCAGGTTGCTATCGCATCATACGTAGGACATACAGAGCTTTACAGAAGAGTAGTAGGGGGAGTTGAAAGGTATAGGTAGAAATTCGTCACATCTAGACTCACTCAGACAGCCGCCACATGCCCGGAAAAGCACTGTACGCGCGTTTCATCCTTTCGGGAATCATCAGCAGTGCGCATTCCATCGGACCCTTGGTGGGGCTCGAACCCGCAACTCGACTGTTGCCATTCCGTGGTTGAGACCACTGAGCTACGGGGGACCGATGGAATGCGCACTGCTGATGATTCCCGAAAGGATGAAACGCGCGTACAGTGCTTTTCCGGGCGTGTGGCGGATGTCTGAATGAGTCTAGATGTGACGAATTTCTACCTATACGGAGCTTTCCTCAGCACCAGCAACAATGGAGCACGGGCACTGAATGTTGGAAAAACAAATCAGAATTTGCTTATCAACCTGCATTAACGGCACTATGCATACCATTAATGTGTCACGACGCTAGAATCCGGTCATCAAGTCCAGAATCACCCATTCCGGACGCTTCAGTGGCACACGTTTCTTACAACCACGTCTACCACCCACTGCCATCCAACCTATCAGGGGGTCACCAATGATTTGTCACTGAAGCTAGCCTAGTAGAATGCATTATACCGACCAGCCTAAGGTCTTAGAAAGTCGAGGAAGACGACATCAGCTCCTACACCATCATCCACTGTTGTGACCGTTGTTTGGTTCACCTAGCCTGAGTACATCGTTGCACACGTTTAGCCACCATGCGATGTGACGTTCCTAGTGAGGTGATACGCACTGGGCAATTTCGAAGTTGCTTGAATCCACTGTTTTGGTTCAACTGTCCAGCACTAACGGCAGATTGGTAGTGCACGGTCTATTTCAGTAAAAGCCATTTTACTTTTACGTGATGTAGCTAAGTTCGTCCAGATATGACATGAGTGCGTCAGCAAAGATACCATCCCAAACTGCTGAAGCAGTGGCAAAAGTGCTACTGGACGGTGGTTAACTGGGGCAGAAAGACTGCCTCCTTTGTAAATTGATGTTATCATCCTATGTGCTACGCTGTTCGAGCACGCCACTCTCCTGATGTGTGCTGGAAGAATTGAGCCCAAAGTACCAGCAATACTATAGCTGGGTGAATATAACCAATGCGGGGAGGACTGTGTGGGCGCATAATGAACAGATTTCTATTAAATAAATAAATAAATAAATAGATTCTCGGCAATGCGAGGGACGACTGTTCATGTTCATAGTACTACAAACGCGTATGATCGGTAAATGCACAAACAATTGCAGGTTAACCAGTAACAAATGTGTATGTATACATGTAGTTATTTGTGTGTGTGTGTGTGTGTGTGTGTGTGTAAGTACTCATGTTGAGTGAGTTTGTTAATGTGACTCTGAATTTGTGATTTTGCGCACCGGTTTCTTCGTCGAAGAATGATCAAAGAAAGACTTTGAACTGGGTGGTGTATCTCATGTGGGTAAGATCCTTCTTGTCCGGCATTGTGCATTCCGATGCATTGCTGAGACATAATTTGCCGCTGACAACAAACTAATGCTATTTCATGGACAGCGTTACCGGATAGCAATCAATTTCTTTTGCGCCGGAGACCCTGATACCCAGGTTGGCGACTACGGAATTCTGTGGCAACCTTATCACCTGGGAATGATTGCTCCCCGATAATTAGTCTTTGTGCCTAGAAAACTGCATTCGGTCAGCTCAAGAAGTGACTTGCTCCCTTCCCATGTGCGTCGTATCCTTTCGGTTACGCGAACCAATGATGGCTCAATGGCAAACTAGTGAAGGTGACGGAATATGATTATCCGGGAGCAGTCATTCCCACTTGATAAAGTTGCCACAGTGAAAGCCGCCGTCGCGAACCTAGGTAACAGTGTCTCGGACGTATTGGATAAGCACTATCGCAAGCGCGCTGCGTCCCGATGGGCTGCTCAATGTAATTTTATCGATCATACGTTCCACAAGGGTAAACACAAGGTCGAGGATGGCCGGTTTGTTTCCTGTTCTGAATCTCGTAGCTGAGGTATTGTGACCATAAAGTAATAGGCTAGCAAGTAGTTCTTAAAGTTCGGCTTTAAATTGCACACTGAAGTTGGCTGCAACCTCCACAGCATGCAAAGTTGAAGTCTCCAGCAAGGAGGACGTGACTGTAAGGCTGTGCTTAAACCGTCTGCAGAGCATTAGTTAAACAATTGTCCATATCTACAGTTGACATGGGTGCGGGGATTATAAAATGGCCAGCAAACATGTGTCACCACGTCTGAGTTGCAAGCGGCACCGAAGCGAGTCAACAATGTGAGTCTCTGGTTAAGAAGCAGTTCGAAATGCATATTACTGCGATGGAACAAAAGGACGCCGCTCACCTAATTGGGCGATCATTTCGTCGGACGGACATGCATGATACTGCGAACTCTACATCCCATTTCTTTGTTGAGCCAGGTATCAGTTACGGATTACTGGTTTGAAGCATCCAGTAGAGATGTACCTGTGTAGGTGCATTTAATATCACTCGTTATGTTACAGTGCGCTCGATTTATTTTATATCGGCAAAGTGTTTGTCCAGGGATTTCTTGTTTTGTGACACTGACTTTGCCTCAACTAAGTGCTGCGGTAGGTTGCTCCTAGCTTTCACCACTTTCCGTTCGAAACACGGATTGTGGACGACTAGCTTCATATTCGACGCTACAAGCTTGTATCCATGTCATCGCGTGATGATTTACGCGCGCATAGGCCGCAGCGGTCTCAACCTGCGGTAATCACCGAGATGTGGTATCCGGTGTGTCATCATGAGGTCAACCCGCGATCGACGACGTGATAGGGTGTAAAGCCATAGTTTCCTACACCGGTCTTCACACGACATACCTCATAGATTGAGTATCAATTCCGCTGGCAGTGGCGGATGCCATATTTCTGCCCGCTGGCAGCTGTAAATCCGTAAACCCACAAGATTACCAACAGACCGTGTATGTTGTAATGTTCAGCTGGGTAAGTCTTGGAGGTAGCACATTACGTTCCAATGGGTCAGAAGACCACGGAACACGTTGGAAAGGTGGTGAGTACAGCTGCTGCAGAGCATTCTCCGCTTCTTTGGCGGTTCTTGTTGGTTCACCTGCTGTTAAAAGAGGAGGAAATCAATTTTTCTCTCGTGAAGGCCATTCACATGCTTGTACAGTAGTTTATGATGCGAATAAATTGTGCAGTTAAATCTTGTAGATAGCAGCTTCGTCCTCCCACCCAAGTTGAATACAATGGTCACTGCCTCTTCCTCTTCCGGTGGATCCTCACTTCATAAACGTTATCCAATTCGAAGAGTTTCATCGATCCCTCCATGCGATGGCGAACACAGCAAAGGAACTCACGAATTTAGTCACACATCACAATTTCACTCACAATGCCAACTAACACACACATGTACATATATACAGACACACAAAGCCAGTATGTTACTGGTTTACGTGCCATATTTTATACACTTAACGACCATTATAAACTCAAAGCCTACAAATTTCCCCAGTACGCTACATCCACCTAGAAGCAAACACTTGCCACTTCACCCTTAATGTTTTCCTCACATGTAATTTCCCCTTTTATGCATGCAACACTATTCGCCTACTGCGAAACAGTCTGTAAAAATTTGATCATGCCTGATAAGGTGCGCCTCGTTGCTATCGAGAATAAACTATTTATTTAGTTATATAGAAACGCAGGTCTTGAAAGTCCCTTGGGCTCGAGTCCATTTTGGGAGCATGTCTTGCTGCGTTTCGAGTCACCATGAGTACGGGAGCACCTGTGGTAGAGAAGCGATGTGACTGTGGGCCGGTGAGTAGACTTAAGGATCACAAGTCTGCCTTGTAATCCGAAAGCGCGGGTTCGAGCCTGCCTAGGGGCCGGGTGACCTCGCAGTATAATTGGCTTACGTGCGACTGGTGGTTGCGCGGCAGCGAAGTGTCTGTACTGTCTACTGACGTACTGCTGATGGCACTGTCTTTTATGTGCCTGCACATACTTATTGGCTCTACTACGGAAATGCAAGTGGTAAAAAGCTAACCTGGAGAGTCAGGTATCGGGAGACGAGACGATGATCTAGAGCGACTGTGGTGCTTACCATCTAGGATGTTCTCGATCTGGCGCAGAAGTAAAGCTACCTGTAATGATAAAGCGTCTATTGCCTACGGCTTACTAGTCTCGAGTATCGATGACGTTGAACCAGGGCTAGGATGAGTCACTGGGCTGGGTTTAGCCACTAGCTGCTGCCGTTCTATGACATGGTCTGCTAGATCTGCAAATGCTGCCAGTGGCAGGCCAGTTGCTACTGCAAGGGTAGCCTGAGAGCTTTAAGGGAGGGGTTACTTTCGCTTTACTTAAAGAAACCCAAGGTCTACCTTGGAGGTGCCAAGGAGTTCCTGCATTTCTTGCAACAATGCTGCGGATATCCTATCTTCTAGTTGTAGAATTATAACCAGTTTTGCAGACGGACGATGTTAGAAGGTGTGATTCGTTGAATAATAGCCTGTTGGAGAAGCTCGTATTGCATCACAAAAAGCGTGTTTGACGGGATTATGCAAGCAGAAGAATGATATCGTTTACATGGCGAAGCAAGCGGCTAGCTTACTGCAAGAAAACAGGGCAGTTGGTTGGACAGCTACGCATATTTCGTCTACGCACTGATTGGTCCGCTGGAGCGAGCTTGTTTAACCCATTCAAAAGAAGAATTTCATGAACGCAGCAGCGTTGTTAGATATGGAAATGACTTAGTTATTTGCAGCGTGGTTCTTAATGCTTGTTAGGCTCTGATTATTGTTGAGCTTGCTTTGCTGAATAAACCGTTTTTCCCTGTAGGATCGAGTTCTGCAACATGAGGTCAGAGAAAACCAAGTCAAGATCACCTAATGGTGCTCAGCTGCTGACTGGAGCGCAGCCAGCTGTGCAGTCACCTGCCCCACTAAACATGGAACAGCAGAATTCGCCTGGCTGGCAGAAGAACATCCACTTGGTGCTAGCTGGGTGGTTCGGGTTTTTCCCGTTCCAGCGAATGGTTCAGAGGCGGTGTTCCAGAACGTGATGGGTTTTGGCCTAGCTAACCTTCTCCCTATAAAAGCTACAAGTGTCTGTTTAACAACACTGTGACGTGGCGGATATGACTCGCCACTAACTAAGGTCACTGTCTCCTGCCTTTCCAGAGGATCACAACCCATTCAAGGACGTCAATCACTTCAGAGATATGCTTTGATCCTTTCTTATGTTAGTGAGTTCACCGAACACAACCACAACTTCAGCATGACAGTCACAATTTCCCTCAACATGAGTACCTACCCGAACACTTACATATATACATATACATACGATATGACTCCAATATGTACTGGTTAAACTGTAACATTCATGTTCAATTACTGATCATACGCGTCTGTATTACTATGATCATGCCTTTTTAGTTGTGTCCCGCACTATCGAGAATAAAACAGCTTTTTAGTTATTTAATAATCGGAAGATCTGGAAAAGCAAGTGGATCGATTTCTGCTTATTGGTGCGACTGAATGAACTACCGATGGCGTATCGGTTGTCAATGCTTAGATCTACGGTTGCTGCTGAAGCGCGCAGCGTATTGGAAATGATGCAGTACGTAAAGGACGAAGACCCAACTGCCATGGAAACTGTCATCCGAAAAGTCGGCGATTTACGCGAATGCAGACCAAAGAGAAGTATCAGTGCTCCCCTTTTTAACCGAAACCGGCGTGCAAATGAAACTACCAAGAAGTATGTTACAAAGCCAAAGATCTTGGTTTGTTCGCGTAACTTTGCAATCGTACGGCTGTCAATCACATCCGAGATCGAATCGTGGTAGGGATCACTGAGAAAAGCATTACTAAGCGGCTGTTGCGGCGATGAAACTTCTCTCTCAGACAATGGTTTGATATATGCCTCAGTGCTTCATCAGTTGCACACCATATCCAGCAAATGCAGTCATCGACTGAAGCAGCTCTAATTACTGTATCTAGTTTACCTGACACAATTGCGAAGCATTTTATCAAAATACACGTAACTTGCAACTTCTGTGCTCCGCGGCACCCCAAGGATCGCGATCAATGTCCGGCGTAGTGCTGCATTTGCGCAAGACGCGGTAGACGGAATCAATTCGCTCGATGTTTGCAGTCATTGAAGATGAATACACGCTATCATGACATAACGCTCTTTGACTCTGAACATTCAATCAGAAAAGTGTTGCAGATGGGACCGAAGAATTGCATCTGAGAAATTTTATCGTTTGGTTACGAAATGGTGCATTTCCAGTTAGACACGGGTGCTGCAATCAACCCATTCCAGAGCAGCAGTGCGATAGCGGGTAAAATATCACGTCTGTCACTTATGAGGATATCCTCTGAGAAAGTCGAGTTTTTAGTCAATTATACATTGCGAAATCAACAGCAATCCCACGAATGTAAAAAGTGGATCCTATGTGCAGGAACCATAACAAAGGACAATTTTTCCGAAAAGGTGGAGGTGCTAACGCCACGGAATTATCCATGTCAGGGAAGGCTTATCCAATTACGAATAAAAATTTGGGGTAGGTGAGAGAAGAGCGACAACAAGCGACGGATCACGAAGTACCTGGAACGAGCTCACCGAGTTGAAAGTTTAAAGTGGCGAGTAGCTTGTTCCAGATCGGGATCCCCATATACTACAAAACGCATACACAAACAACAAATTTTTCTAAATCCATGCACTAAAAACGAGCTCTGTTCGCAGTGATACGGTTAGTTGGCTAATGTTGTTTTCCTATTAAGATCTCCTCACGTTTCCATCGCGAAGATCTAACTGTTCAGTTTGAAAAGAGACATTTGTAAGAGCCGATTAATGATCAGTTGAAACACTTGCGCTGAGGCAACAGTGAAAGGTATAACGCTAAGCAGCTCCAGCCGTAACAGGTATGGTTTTAATATTTGTACATGTTGTCAACGTCATTTGTTACCAATGCAACGGTCCCTCCATATTGCTTGTGCAACTTCTAGTCTGTTACTTCCAACTACGTCATCTTTGATCGTACCGTTTTCATTGTATCATGAATGGTGTAACTTATTCAAACCTCTGCTTCATCGGAACTTTCCTTGTAACTGCAAACCTCGGTGAGGATCAGTTTGGCATGGTTTACGAATGGCAGTTTAATTGCATGGAACCACATCCGTTACAGATGCTATTATGCACAAAGTTTTTGCTGGATGTAAGGAAATTGTTATTGGCGGTAAATTCGACGGTGGATGCAGCGCATCGAAGAACGCGAGATTTTCCATCAGAGCCGACAAGTGACAATTGGGCCATTACATCGGCGTTGTAAACACTTTGTTAAAACACACACTACTAACATTTTGACCGTTTTTGGAAAAAAGTGATGACGGGTTTGTGTGGATTATGTCTAATAATGCGGCGAAACGTTTGGTATGTGGTGTAAAATTACGGCGGAACGACTAACAGAATGCTGCGGAATTTTTATGAGCATCGGAAAGTGATATCAGTGATACAAATTCCAGGCGCCCATCGGCCAACTGCCTGCAAGGTCCATTTGGATGCAGAACCCGTGATCAAAGTGACCGAGGTTTACTTCGAAATAAAACGTGGTCCAGTACTAGGCGATAGACTGCGCTTACTTTAATTCACAGTGACGATAGGAGGTCATCCCACGGTCCAATCGTTGGTTTTGAGTGTTTACAGAACGGTACACACAACAGAAAATGCCAATGCACCATAGCAAAACTAATTGCAATAGGAAATTCAAAACATTCGCTGGGCCAGAACTTGATGCAATTCGGTTGTATGCATACACAAAGCGCGACCGTATTAGGACAGCGTTCAGTCAAAACCCGCATCACAGGAGCGTAGCATATCTAGCACGTCTCGGTGGGTTTAAATTACTACGCGCATATGACTTGTAGCGCCATCAGATTGTGCTTTCATTGATTGCATTGCAGGCAATCGTAATACGGTTCATACCTTTTCATCCTGTTTGTACGTAGCTCCATTTCACTTGTTTCGCTATCATCATGTTGGAAAATAGCGTTCGTGCCGTTTCGGGTCTTCAGCCGCTTGAATCAGTTGCGCCATGTAGCACTGTCTTCTGCTTTAAACCTGTACCCTACTTCTCGGTTGATATGCAGTGCAATCCTTGCGGTATATGGTTCCACGTTGTATGCACTTGTCTCCCCCGGGAAAAGTGCATTCTTCTGACAAGCAGTGAGAGCTTAATGTTGTTGTGGAGATCTCATAATCCCACAATAAGTCTCACCGGACACTTTCCCTACCTCCGAGTTTGTCAGTCAGGTTGCCATGGAAAGCTTATGCGACGTGATATCGGCGACAAGCTTATCAATTGGCAACTCTCCTTGTCTTGCCAAGCGACACTGTTATCAAGTCGCCGATTGCCTACTGCCTTCTGTGACACTTTGTCTGTCGGTCAGTACGTCATTTTACTTGCCACCTTCTTTCAATTTCTAAGCAGCCACTGCGCCGCCCTCCCGATGACTAGAATACACTTGATATAAATACTAAGCTGTAAAACCAGTGCTCACGTTCACATTCATCTCTTACTTGTGTAGTAAGCTGATCGCGGAAGACCACGGTTTTCTTTCTCTCGAGGTTGCGAGTAGTCGTGTGGTGTCCCTGATTGTCTCGGTACAGCAAGTAGAACCTTTGGTCAATTAAGTAAGTAGGGCGCGTCTATCCTAATTCGAGCAGTCGCTTGCCCACGCGGGGCACAGCCTACAAGAGCTGCATCCTTGTTCCGACTAAGTGTGATATATTAAAGCAACGGGGTTATAATAACTGCTTAGTTATCACATCTGTTGTAAAGTTAGCGCTCAGCGCTGTGTGATTACGAAGGACTGCTTATATTCGTTGCTTTCCGAACTTTCCTGGTGACGCCTTTGGGTGCAAACGTTAATGGGTCGGTACAGCGACTGAAATCCACGAGTGTTCTTGGCCAACTGAAAGCAGCGGATGGGGACACACAAACTGATTCGGTCGTTCTAACACCCTTTCCAACAACAGCTGGCGAACATGTTGGCGAGCATTATTCGGAACAGATCTATGGTTCCAGTCTTATTGGTGAAGAGCTGCTGTCCCCGTGGCTTAAAAATTAAGCAGCACAGGAAGAAGAAGACAGTAACTTTGGTAGGTACGGTAGAAACTTAAACTACAGAACATCGAGCAAGCACGGGGCTTGCACAGCTATTAGAAGTGGGTCATGCTGTCTTTCCACTGCAGGTATCGGTTTCCGCGGCTATTGCGCCCAGAAAACCAACCACCCAGTTGCAAGTTCCTGTGAATGTGGAGCGCGGACTAGGCACCTAGTCGCAGCGACTGTTATACCGATAATAGTATCCTTCTTAGGAATGTCACGGAGTCAACTGATGCTCCTTCAAAGGAACGTGTGCTTAGTGATATATAATGTCTTAAGGGTTGCATTTTTAATCTACTACTGTCTGAGTTCCTTAGCGCAAATACACGGAAATTTGTTAGGCTTTGAAATCGTGCCGGCTGACACGTCGAACGTCAGACCTCATTTACTGAGAGTTGTTCTGTTAACGGGGAGAAAAGCGTAAAGGTTTTCTGCGTTGCACTTCTAAACTCAAGAGTTCTAGGATTACTATTCAACCGGGACTTAGTTAAGGGATACGTTAAAATTAAAATACGCCATGAAAGGCCTAAAAGCTCATCACGGCATGAGTGAAGCGGATTTTCGGTCACAGATTTTGGAGTGGGAAATTGGAGGTCCGCTTCCGCCCTGCAAGCGCTCGTGCTGATGACCCAGCGTTTGGCTCTTACGATCCCAAGTTCTTTAAAGTAGCTCTCAGCAGCGCGCTTAGTCTGAAAAAACAAGAAGTGCAAGGTTAACACTCCAGTGGAGGGCTCCCGTGCAAAATGTACTTAGATCCACTCCGTGTAGTCTGTCTACCGGGATACGTCTAACTGCGAGCTGATTGCATTTCAAACACTCGCGGATGCGCAGTTGCTTTGTGCGGCATATCCGCTATATATATTTCGCAAACACACATGTTTAACTATCCAGATAGAATTACTGAAGCTCTCTTAGTGGTTGTGTGTACCCCTTTTACGTAAGGTAGAGTTGCGTTGGTAGGTAGAAGCCTAAAATTTGTAACAAAAGTCGTTGTGATTTTAGGCGCAACCATCCGTCAGACACGTGCCTGATTATGAGTTATTTTACTGTTGTCGCTATTAGTTGGCGCAATTCACTATGCGAAGCAGCTCAGGACTTTTCCACTGATATTCAATACCTCACACTTCGACAATACCTACGAAAGTTTGTACAAGAGCTCACTAGGTTCTCGGTGGGTAGGAGCCCCCACCTCTTAGACCTTGTTTTTGGAAAGCCCGTTAACCTTCAAGAGACCAAGTTTACGATTTCCGTTGGGTGCTAATAATCACGTGGGCCTGTCATTCAATGTTCCCCTAATCGGAGTTCTGCAGGATGCCTTACATGAATTCCAGCTGTTAGGAAGGAATACGCGAGTCGAACAAGCCAGGACCCCATCGCCGCGGCCGGCGATCCAAACTCATCCGCCCTGATTGGGGCGAACAGAAAGCCAACCAGGAGAAGCGGCCAATGAACGCTAGGTCGAAGTTCCTTTATTGGCTGTAAGTTAACCTTTCCAGAGCTTTCCACGGTCGCTTTAAATACTATTCACGAACTTTCCATTTTACCTTTATAATGAACGGTGTGATTTGCTAATTCATTCCTGTTGCTCTGCTCGTCCGATCCGGTCTTCTCTCTGTCCTGTGGGGGGCCAGCGACTTCGGGTTTGATTGGGAATCAAGCGTCCATTCAGGCGAGGGACGAACACTTCAGCTGGCGACGGGTTGAACCCTAATCAAGATGTCCATATCGGCTGACGAGCTCAAGGCCATTCTGCTGCAGCAACAAGCACAATTTGAGGCATCCCAACTCAGGCTGATCGAAACTCTTACGCGCCAACTCTCAATCCAGACCGGTTCACTGTCTACAACCGTCAAGCCGTCCGCATCGGTAGACGCCATCACTAACAGCATTACCGAATTTTCGTACGACCCTGATGCTGGCCTCACTTTTGAATCTTGGTTCAAGCGTTATGAAGATGTGTTCCGCGTTGAACTTGGAGACCATGATGACGATTGGAAAGTCCGATTGCTGTTAAGGAAACTTGGAACAGCAGAGCACTCCAGGTATGTCAACTTTATTTTGCCTAAGAACGCTCGAGACTGCACTTTTGAGGAGACTGTCAAATGCTTGGGCCAAATATTTGGAGAGCAGTCATCCATCTTCAACACGCGATATCAATGCCTGAAGATCACCAAGGTGGACGCTGATGACTACGTCACTTACGCTGGCATCGTCAATCGCGAGTGCGAAAAATTCGACATCAAATCCATCACGGCAGATCAGTTCAAATGCCTGATTTTTATCTGTGGCCTACATTCCCCACGGGATGCAGAGATTCGCACCAGGCTGCTGAGTAAACTTGAACAAGACCAGCAAATGACTCTACAGACCATAACTACTGAATGCCAACGATTGCTGAACCTCAAGCATGACACGCTTATGCTGGAGAAGCAACAATCAACTCCAAGTCTTAGTGTATTAAAAACAACCTCAAAGAAACCGCTTCCAAGTGAAACAGGCCATGAAAAGCCCAGAGAGAATCCCAAGCCCCCGACTGCCTGTTGGAGATGTGGTGAGTGGCATTTTGTTCGAGTGTGTCCATTCCTGAAACACGTTTGCCACAAGTGTCATAAACGGGGCCATAAGGAAACGCACTGCCGATGCAGACTGCAGTTCAAGCGTGCAAGACATACGCGACCGAATTCAAATGTTCCCAAAAGATTCAGCAGCTATAGTACGGTTCAAGCGGCCTACTCTGATGAACATGTGGCTCGCAGAAAGTACATCAGAGTTCACCTGAACGGGCAACAAGTGCGTCTTCAGCTAGATACAGCCTCGGACATCACAATTATCTCCAGCAAAACTTGGCAGTATATTGGTGCTCCGTCAATCAGCCGAACGACACATGTTGCACTTAACGCTTCAGGAGGTCAACTTAATCTCATTGGTGAGCTGCAGTGTGAAATGGTTTTTGGCGCTGCTCGGGCAAACGGTGTCGTGTACATTACGGGCCTGTCACATTTGAATCTTCTTGGACTCGACTGGATCCAGAAGCTCCACCTGTTCGACATTCCCCTGAGTCAAGTCTGCAATACCCTCCGGCTCGGATATACGAGGCCCTCTTCGGAAGGTGACGAACCAAACAACAACCTGATCGAGCAGCTACGAAGGAAATTCCCGTCTGTGTTTTGCAACGACTTGGGAAGATGCACAAAGACCAAAGCAAGCCTTACTCTCAAAGACGGTGCCAAACCCGTATTCCGACCCAAAAGACCGGTACCGTACGCTGCGCTGCCGATTGTTGATGCGGAACTTGATCGTTTGGAGCGGGCCGGCGTCATCCAACCTGTGAACTATTCAGCGTGGGCAGCACCTATTGTTGTCGTCAAGAAGACCAATGGAACCGTTCGTATCTGTGCTGACTACTCTACGGGATTGAATGCTGCTTTGAAAATGCACCAGTATCCTTTGCCAGTCCCAGAAGATTTATTTGCTAAGCTCAGTGGTGGCGCTTACTTTGCAAAGCTAGATTTATCAGATGCTTATCTTCAAATTGAAGTCGACGATGCTTCGAAGGAGTTGCTGGCAATCAATACGCACCGAGGTCTTTACCAGTTCAACCGTTTGCCGTTTGGTGTCAAATCAGCTCCCGCGATTTTTCAACAAATTATGGATACGATGTTAGCTGGGTTATCAGGAGTCGCAGCTTACTTGGACGACATCATAATCAAAGGGGCTACCTTTCGAGAGCTGACGGAAAGACTGGAAGCAGTTCTCCACCGCGTTAACGACTACGGTTTCCACTTGAAAGCAGAAAAGTGCAATACCGGCATGAAGTGTGTAAAGTATCTTGGCTTCATCATCGACAAGGATGGCCGTCGTCCGGATCCTTCCAACATAAGTGCCATAAAACAGATGCCTCCCCTGACAATGTCGCGAAGCTCAGATCATTCTTGGGGTTGATCAGTCATTACAGCTCTTTTGTGCCCGAAATGCATCGGCTACGAGGACCGCTCAATGAACTTCTGGTAAAGGATCGCAAATTTGTGTGGTCTCCTGAATGTCAAGCCGCATTTGATAATGTCAAGTCTATATTGTGTTCTGACCTATTGCTAACGCATTTCAATCCGGAGCTGGAGATCATAGTTGCTGCTGACGCGTCAGACTACGGAATTGGAGCAGTCATATCCCACATTTTCCCCAATGGTTCGGAGAAAGCTGTGGCACATGCAGCCAGATCACTCACCCCAGCGGAACGTAACTATGGACAGATCGAGAAAGAAGCTTTGGCTATAGTGTTTGCAGTCAAGCGATTTCACAAAATGCTCTACGGACGAAAATTCACGCTGTTCACTGACCACAAACCCTTGGTCGCAATCTTTGGATCAAAGAAAGGCATTCCAGTCTGCACGGCCAGTCGTCTCCAACGCTGGGCAACTGTTCTACTTGGTTACGATTTCGTCGTCAAATATCAATCTACACACAACATTGGTCAAGCAGATGCGTTATCTCGTTTAATTGGTACACAGCATCAAGAACCAGAGGATTTGGTAGTTGCTCAAATCTCCGTAGAACCCCAAGTACATCAAGTTGTGTCTGACATTTTCGGTGCCTTACCAGTAACGTTCGAAATGGTGCAGGAAGCGACCCATCATGATTCTACCCTACAACAAGTGATCGATTTCCACCTCAATGGCTGGCCTAAGAGAGTTACAACGCCGGAGCTTCAACAATTCCACCAACGGAAGGAAGCACTATCAGTCGTCAGAAATTGCCTGCTGTTCTCAGATCGCGTCGTCATTCCTCACATCCTTCAAGAGAGAGTCCTCCGACAATTTCATACTGGCCACCCAGGAATGAATCGCATGAAATCGCTGGTACGAAGCTATGTGTATTGGCCCTATATGGATTCCCAGATCGAGAATTTAACCAAGAATTGTCCCCGATGTGCCAGTGTATCTAAACAACCAAGGAAGACGGAATTGCAATCCTGGCCAATACCAACGGAACCATGGTCAAGGGTACACGTCGACTTTGCAGGTCCAATTGACGGTCATCATTTTCTCATCGTTGTCGATGCCCACAGTAAATGGCCGGAGGTGATTCCAATGGTGAGAACCACAGCAGCAGCCACTGTCTCCGCTCTCCGACAGATATTTTCTCGTTTCGGTGTTCCCCACACGTTGGTTTCGGACAATGGTACACAATTTACCTCATCTGAATTTGTCGTCTTCTGTCGCAGAAACGCGATCGTCCACGTAAGGTCTCCACCTTTCCACCCACAATCGAACGGGCAAGCGGAACGCTTTGTGGATACACTCAAAAGAGCTTTGCTAAAGATGAAGGGGGAAGGTACCTTGGAGGAGATTCTTGACACATTTCTTCTGACGTATCGCACAACTCCGAATCCGCAGACACCGAACGCCCTATCTCCGGCTGAAACTTTGTTTCAAAGGAAAATCCGTGTGCCGCATGATGCCCTCAGACCCAGGAAGGATCAGTTACTGTCCCGCAACTATCAGATGGAGCGTCAATTCAACATCCGACACGGTGCTCGGAAGCGAACCTTTAATGTTGGTCAACAAGTTCTGGCGAGAGATTATCGCATCCACTATCCTAAATGGGCTATGGGCCATGTGCTATACAAACGTGGTAACGTGATCTACGGTATCCAGGTTGGGACGGCAATTTGGGTAAGACATGCCAATCAGCTGCTAGAGGCACGGACTGGCGAACAACTGCAACAACAAGTACCAGCAGCGCAGTTACCTCTGGACATACTGGCCGACGCGGGTGAAGCGAAGACTCCCCAACATGCCCCAACACAGCAAGCACAACATTCGCCCCGAAACCTAGCAGCACAGAGGCCGAAGCGGCGACGCAAATTCGTGTCACCCATGCAAGTCAACCCCAAGCTGAAATCGTACAACACAACTCAAAGGGGGAAGTGTTAGGAAGGAATACGCGAGTCGAACAAGCCAGGACCCCATCGCCGCGGCCGGCGATCCAAACTCATCCGCCCTGATTGGGGCGAACAGAGAGCCAACCAGGAGAAGCGGCCAATGAACGCTAGGTCGAAGTTCCTTTATTGGCTGTAAGTTAACCTTTCCAGAGCTTTCCACGGTCGCTTTAAATACTATTCACGAACTTTCCATTTTACCTTTATAATGAACGGTGTGATTTGCTAATTCATTCCTGTTGCTCTGCTCGTCCGATCCGGTCTTCTCTCTGTCCTGTGGGGGGCCAGCGACTTCGGGTTTGATTGGGAATCAAGCGTCCATTCAGGCGAGGGACGAACACTTTACCAGCTATATGGTGCACCAATGTTCATGCCACCAAAGGAATGGCTACAACTTCACGTTGCCTCACCTGGAAAGCTGATAGTGTCCACCTTGCGGGGGACAAGTTTAAGCCCTTCCACTGTGGGTATCTCTCCCCATATCCCAACCTCTGAATACAATAGAGTAGGGGGTTAAAGAACCATGGTTTGTTACGTACACGGTCCAGATGTTGATAATTACATATATGCATCATCGGAAACTACGTATCATCACTAATGAAACGTGCGAAATGTCTATAAGTAGCGTCCGCGGGTCGCATGTCCGAGTTATAAAACGGAGCTAGACGCTTCGTCTCAGCTAAACCGAAATGGATTTTCTTATGTCAAAAGGCAAGAGAACGCCAATTCTCCCGTCCCGGTGCTACATTTGCTTAAGAATGCAGCACCAACCCTTAAGGGCAAAGCCCGTTTACTTGCGGAACAGTATACAAACGCCAGCGTTCATGAGCCTTGGTCAGCGAAGATCGACATAGAAGCAAAGATTCCAGTGGACTATTTCCATATCGGTGCATTAGTTACTTATGCTCCTGCGTGAAGTAAACCTTACGAAATCTGCCGGGATAGACGCCACCCAACCGCAGCTCTGTACCAGCTGCGGATTTTGAACTGTTCTCCGAGCTGAGTGATTATTTTGCAGACATTTCGTTACCAGACAGGGCAACATCATCAGTGCGGCTTCTGGGGACTGATTCGTAGTGCCTCGGAGCAACTTCAATGTCCAAGTGCTTATTGATCTAGTTCTGCTTTGAATGTCAGGCTTCAATGTACTCATGTGCTTGCCAGCTTTTGGCCCTTCTCAGGATGATGGCGTGCTCCAGGTCGAATTGATGGCCCTCGGCATCCATATAGACTGACATCAAGGAGTTCTGACCGGGGCGAAGAATGTCTAGGCTGTGTTCGTGCAACCTTGTACCAAGCTTTCTTTCAGTCGGTCCCACCTAGTAATTGTCTCAGCTCCGGCAACAGATATATAAGATATAAGAATTTGAAGTCGCTTAGGAGGCACTGGGATCCTGACCTCTGAAGCTGCACTGATGATGTTGCCTTGTCCGGCAACGAAAAGTCTTCAAAATAATCACTCATCTCGGAGAACAGCTCAGAACTCGCCTCCAAACCCCGAGCTACGGATATTCTTATTTCTTGGTAAGAGCTGATCGATATGCTGTTTAAACCCATCAAGTGCCATTTCGAAAGATATTTTCATAGCTGCTTCCACCTGTCGCATACCCTTCTTCAAAAATGGTGACTAGCACCCATAAAAATACAAGCTGGTTAGTCTAACAGGCTTACTTGTCAAGTTATTGGAGAAGCTGGTATGAGTTACGTTCAGAAGCGTTTGCAACGTTAAGCTTGCACAACTTGTCTCAATATTGGTTCTGCAGAGGGTATTCTTGTTGGAGTAACTCGCTAATGACTCAAGAATGCTAAGCTGAGGCTGTAGATTTAGGCCATGTGGTGGATGTTTTGTCCACGGTCTTTTCCAAAGCCTTTGACACCATCCTACGCTGCCAGCTTCAGTTTATGTTGTGATCCTAGGGCGTTTCTGGTCGGGCTTTAAATGGATTTCAGCGTTCATAGAAAGAAGGGAGAAGAGCGTTAGAATGTTTCGAGCCCTTTTGCCGACAATCATTTCTATGCGGAGTTCTACAGAGGTCCTCTCCTTTGTGCATTGTATGTTAACGACATTCCTGAGGAGTTCAGTGTAGCATACCTACTATTTGCCAGCGATTTAAAATGTTGGGGCGTAGTGAGTGAATCTGCTAGTCATTTGTCTTTACAGAAAGCACTCGCTAAGCATTGGGACTATTCGGATTTGTGAAAATTGCCCGTAAAGTTTGCTAAGGGTGCGGTCACGTGCATGGAATCAAGTGTACCCTCATCGATTCGGCTACTTGGCCTGAATGCAGTACCGCAAGTGACCCGTCAAATTGAATTAAACACTTTTACAAAATACTCCGTAGAAATCGGATTAATCCAACTAATGTGGCGCTGAAAAGGCATACCTTGAATGAGCGTGATACCATTGCCTCGAGACTTGATGAGCTGGAACGTAATCGCTGCGCGTACTCAGTCACATTGGACAAACTGGACGCAGTGGAGCGCAAACATTTTGATACCTTTGTTCAACGAATAGTCACAAAGCAAGAGGAGAAACGCTTAGCCTCATTGCGGCGACAGGTTTGCACAGCTAATGCAAACACTTTATTCCCCCCCGAACCGGAAAGGTATGTTCACAATTTTACGTCGTTGCACTTGGATAAGACGCTACTTGAGGTGCTCTCACTTGGTCCAAACTTTTGCTGTCCCCGCAGTTATGCAAGACAATTAGAATTAGAAGTGCAGTTCGAAAATTTATATGCGCAAGTTTCTATGCTTACGCCGTCGTCAGCATTAGCCTCTGAGCATTTTAAGTCTACCCTGGTCAATACTTGTTACCAATATCTGGAATACAAACCTAAACTTAGGTTTTTGCTGAAAATAGACCACCTAGATGCTCTCAAAGCTCTCAAACAAAATAAGAATGTGCTCCTTCTAAGGCCTGATAAGGGAACAGGGATCGTGTTGATGGAGAAAGCTGATTATATCGACAAGATGAACGCGATCCTCAGCGATCGCTCGAAATTCCGGAAAATGGAGAATGAAAAGGACAAAACCGCAGCAATAGAAAAGACAGTTACTAAGCTTTTACGGCGCTTGAAACAGGAAAACATGATTGACTCTGCCACGTTCGAATACATTCGTCCCACAGGGACAGTGATCCCGAGACTCTACGGCTTACCGAAGGTGCATAAGGAAGGACATCCACTAAGGCCCATACTAGACATGTGCAATTCACCGTATCACGCAACAGCCAAGTGGTTAGCTAAGCTTCTAGAGCCGGTGAGAAATACTATTTCCAGGTACAGCCTGCGAGACACATTCAGTTTCTTAGACTCCATAAGACAGCTTCAGCTAACCGGAAGAAAGATGTTTTCGTTGGATGTGGTGTCGCTCTTCACCAATATTCCGTTAGAAGAGACAATAGACCATATATGTGACACCGTTCGAGACCATCAACTGAGTATCGGGCTTTCAAGTGATCGATTGAAGCAGCTACTCCTGCTGTGTACTAGTAACATACAATTTCAGTTTAACGGGGCCATATACAGACAAAAAGATGGAGTAGCAATGGGCTCACCGCTTGGACCACTACTGGCTGATGTGTTCATGAGCAAATTAGAGAATACTTATCTGAGCGGAGTCATTACTAGCCTACCATACTACGGACGATATGTGGATGATATATTTTGCGTGACAGACAGACACTGTTGCCCAGAGACAATTTTATCCTATTTTAACTCAGCGCACCCAAATGCCAAGTTCACTCTAGAAACTGAAAGCAATGACACGATGTCCTTCCTAGACGTTCATCTTAGTAGGAGACCAGATGGATCAGTCCAACGGAGGGTACATAGAAAAGCAACGTGGAACGGACAATATGTACATTTTGCCAGTTTTGTCCCAATAAATCAGAAACGCAACTTGATTACATGTCTAACCGAAAGGGCCAGAAGGATTTGTAGTGAGGACACACTTGCGGACGAGCTCCGTTTCTTAAGTGGCGTCTTCGAGAGAAACGGCTATCCAGAAAAATTTGTCCGGAAATATATGGAATGCAGAGAAACGAGAGCTAAACCAGCTTCGGTAGAAAAGAAACCGGTTTATTTGTCGTTGCCATTCAAGGGGGACGGCATAGCGCAGGCAACAGCAAGGAGATTATCCGACGCTATGAGCCATACGTACTACGCGGCGAGCTTGCGGCTAAGTTTTACTTCAACACCAATCGTGAGGCCCCAACTCAAAGACAGACTTCCTTGGTCATGTACTTCTTATTGTGTATATTCCTTCTCTTGTTCATGTCGAGCAAGATACATCGGAAGAACTACAAGGAGGCTGTCTGAGAGAATACGCGAGCATTGTCCAGCTAACCTACGTAATGGTTCGAGAAAAACTGTGATGAGCGTCGTGTTGGCACACTTGGTTGATTCTAATCACCAAATCGACACCCGCCAATCTTTCCAACCCATTTACCGTGTACCTGGACGTCTTTCACGCGCGGTAAAATGTCGCTTACTAGCGGCAGCTGAGGCAATTGCTATCCGCCACCAGAACCCAGACTTATGTGCTCAAAAACGATTCGTTCAGATTCTGTGTTTGCCCTGGCCCTCCATCACAACGACTCGTTGAGGGACATGCCAGCGATAGTCCATCGATCACTTCTGATCTGTTTTCCAATGACCTTGAAGTTTGAACTCTACCATTATCTGCTGTTTTCTGTTAATCTTATCCCTATCATTTGTGGTGTTTTAGTCTGATGAGAGCCACCGAAAACGAGCTTGTTCGCTAACTTGTCTTTCTGAAATTGAATTAAGCATTTCACTGTCATCGGACTACAAATCTAGCGCAAAGCGACCGACTGCTGGTCGCAAGGGTTTCTGATTTTTGTGGACGATGCTTAGATAGTTCGGGGTCATAACAAATGAATTGTTTGTTACATCATTCATAGCTTTTGTTAGACCATACATGAAATATTGCGTGCACACCTGTCCCCACCCTTGGTTAGTACAAAGATGGTAGTTGAGCAAGTATTGTGTATCGGTACGAAACTGGCGCACGGGTTAAAGCATCTCTCGTATCCGGTAGGCTTTTTTGGTTACAAATATGTTCGTTACAATTAAGGCGCCTTCGGGTCGACTTAATCCCTACCGACTGTACATAAGCTGGTCAGTTTAGACATAAGCTATTACGATTGTTTCATCTCACCCCAGATCCAAACGCTTTCCGACCGCTCGCTGAAGTTGTGCAAGCCACGATCTGACCTGGTTAAGGTTGATTTTTGCTTGTCACCTGGGGTTGTCGCCTCGTTGAAGGCGCTACCCAAGTACGTGGTATTAGTATCAACCGTGAAGGAGTTTGAACCGCGAATCGACGCTCTCGGGTTACGGTTTCACAATTGTCCCTTTGGTTCCTAACTTCTGCTTCCATTTACTGGAAGCACTAGAACCACATTTTACACTTTCGAACTGCATTCGGATTAGCAGTGTGCTGTTTGTATTTTTGCTGTTTAGTCTTTTACAAAGCTTTCATCCATATTTTACGTGGCCGGTACAGCGGCACTGCCGTGTAGACCATGTGGGTATTGATTGATTGACTGAGATGGGATCCAAGTGTATTGATTTGGCTCTCTCAGGTTTCAAATTGACCCCAAGAATTATGTCTTGGTTCCACGATGCACGCAAGAAGGAATGTCCATGCGAATGCATTACTGTCCCGGTCTCATTAGAACTTTGTTTTATACGTTGCCTATTGATGTGCACTACAACCTAACACTCCACTACATCCTCTTTATTTACTGAGTCGCAAACAAGGGAATTAGGGCGACAAAATAGCACACCTAAGCATGTACGGAGGACGATGCTTTCCAATAAATTTCCTGCACGAGTGAGTTAAGATATAGGTGGAGAATTCGTATCCCTTCATAGCTGCCTAAAATCAGTTCTTATCCTGACTTACGTGAGGAAAGGTAAGAAACTTCAGAGTTAAGTGCATTACTTTGCTTCTTTCCGATAATCCAGAGTTTTGGTAAAAATAAAATCAGACGTACGGTTTATTTAGCATAAGTTGCTTGACTATTTTGAATGCTGAAATATAAGTTTGAGCTCTTGGAGACTTCAGTATACATGACGGAGCGAGGATTCTACATACGAAAGTTTAACATGTTCATGAGACTGATCCATCAATAGTGAATTGGCCTATTATTTGCTAAACAAATCGTTTAGAATTATAATGGGCTAATCATTTGAAAAGAAAAGAAAATGTTCTTCATAGCTATGGAGACTAGCATGTACCAACGGGGCATCTGATGGGCCAGTCGATGATCCAAACGACACCGTCTGTTCCAACCTTGTTCCATCGCAGCACCATTGCCTAGGGAATAGCAGGAAAGGGCATAGGTTACGGTATATCTAAGCATCCAGAAGCTATGGATATGAACCTACAGCTTGAATATTCGGATAATACGCTCCGGTATATTATACATCATTAGGGCATAAAGTTAGACATTTTGTGTATACTAGCGGGTAAATTCACATCAGTGAACCATAGCACAGCGTTTTGTGGAGCTGGGCAAATAGCGATGAGATTTCATGACGGTTGCTTGGATACCACATTCGGCAAATATTCTGCCACATCTGCCCTGTGGATCGGTTTATCTTGTCGTCGTACAGTAGGGCCACGAGACAACGATTCCCATGTGTATGCAACTTCTGGAAGCCGTTGTGATATACAGTTATTCTGCAGCTGCCGGATGGCTTTCTCATTCATTCAAGGTGCGACGGCAAATTTCAACAAAAATACTTAGGTTTGCAAGAGAATTAATGAAGTTAAAAGTGTTCTTCTGTGTTTGCCCACACACAGTTGGCTGAGCAGCTCGGCACACACCCTTGTCATTCTAGACGTCGAATAAAATTCGCATTCGCCGGCTTTGCTATTGGTGCTAGTTGTCTCCCACAGCTAACCCGATATATCCGCGTCATCGTAATCATCGCTAGACACTTTAACTCACGAGGTTTCCAGATACTCTTTTGTGATCACCTAGTGGCCAGGGATTTGCGATGCAGAGTTGACAGCGCCATCCGTCTTCGCAGTGGCCCGGTTCGGTACGCCGGTGCTGTCTAAAGCGTCTCTTCGGTAACACCACAGCATTCCTCCTCATTTGTAATCACCAACGCTATTCTCAATATTGAGGTAGTCTTATCAGATGGAACTGATTGTACAGCCAACCGCTAGAAGAACGTTGCCATAGGCACCAAGCTCCATGAATCCGTACACGTACGCATACCGCAAGCCTACGATGATCGCAAAATTACCGCACCTCGGTTCTTGCGCGGGCATTTGCAAGGAAAGTTATTTCATGAATTTGGCTTGATGGTCATTGCTCAACACACGTTAGCAAGAGGTGAGTTAATAGAAACGCAACTAGTAATGGTATCTTTTGGAACCCGTCTTAAGAACTCAACGATTTGCGTCCACATTACTGTGCCCTCCTTCCGAGATGTTAATATATGCAATTAAATAAGTTCCCTTAATGCGAACAAAGTTGCATCGATTGACACAAGCAGCGAACGTGACGTCATTAACGACCCCATGGTCTTGAACTTCGCCCATGATGCACAGAGATCCTAGACAACGTAAGTACAGTTCCTAATGTAATCTTCTGCCTATTTGTACTTTCCGAGATGAATTGGTGCTTAACGTTCGTACACCCCATTGCGCTAACAACCATATCTATTGAAGTGAACAACAACCTCCGTGTAGGCGTAGATTACACACAGCGTAAATGTGAATAGACCCAACTCAGAATTCCTATGGACTTAGAACACTTGGAGAGGTAGACTTGGTTATCAGCAACGTGCTTATCATATCAACTTATTTTATCACAAAGCAATCTACTAAAGAATGTATACCTACTCGACTTTTAGAATCACACCTGAAAGTTACGGTTTTTTATACTTCGCACATTGGCCCTGAAGATACCCGACTAGCCTATATTAGGAAGCATTCTGTGCGGCAATGAGAACCGTGAAGACCCAAGAACGATTTGTATCACAGTTGCATATTAACGAAATTGTACCACTTGATCTCCACACTCAACCGGCTATCCTACAATCAGTACCTGAGACATCTTGAGACCATCAGGGTTTAAATCCTCGGATTTTGGAATCTTTATCAAATGGCTACCTATAGAAAGGCAAACGCTTGACGTCCAGTAAATTGCCACCGTTTGCCTGGGTTAAAGTAACTAAATTCCAGCTAAATTTGTGACGCGGTTTTACAATTGGATGATAGATGCGCTTTGTCCAACAGTATTTTTGGAGTTTGATTAATGGTTTTTGACAAACGGTATATTGCAGAGAGACGAAAACCGATGTTTTACATGTCCCACCGGATGCTCGGTTATGGATGAGCAAAATGCAAGCAAAATAGAAACAGAAAATAATAAAGAACCACAAGTTGCCGGTAACAGTATTACCTATCTGAGCGGTTCACATTTGATATTATGTATCATCTAGCGCCATCGCCTCTCGTCCTTAGATGGAAGCAGGCGTAAGTTGACGTGTGTTTGTTATTCTGCTGTTTGTGTGGGTCGTTTAAGTTACGTGATATGCGGTAGTATGTCCAGTGCACCGTCTACACGAGCTTTGAACAAGGTCAAGGTAGGGAATGAAATAACAGCTTCTGCGAAGGTATTCTATGTGTAGCTAATACGTAGAGGGAAGTTACTTCAACATTCCAGCCGGCTGTATTGTTCTGCCAATTTGAGATGAGGGCTTCTCAATCTGTTGTTGTGACTCAGCTTCAATAGATGATGACAAGGGTGAGTAGAGTTGTTTAGAATTTGGTAAATTATGGCTGCGTCATCATGCAAATGCCGATAACGTTTGCTAAAATGTCCAACAATCTGAAGCCCTATTCCTATGGCAAGTGGCGCAGTCCTTGGACATATTGATCGCCCGAAGTTGCGGAATTTGCAAGGCTGTGAAAACTTGCTTTAGCCATGGATGCCATACTTGAACTGCATATTCAATATGAGGGTGTATGTCAGCTGGAAGTAGTTGGCGGTAAATAGATAGTTCGAATTTGCCGAAAGCTCTCCGTAGAAGCCCTACGATTTGGATCCCCTTCTTCGATTTTTTCCCGGACTTCTTCGAGTAGCCGAGATCTTTCTGGTCTAGCACACTACGATCATTTACGTGAAAAATGTGTTGCAGATCCTGGTCCCCCAGCAAATAAATGTGAACCATTCGGTGTCTTAAATGGAGCACTCGGCATTTAGTCACAGTGGATAAAAGGTGATTCTAGACTGACCATGCATAGATCTTGGCAAGTTCGTTTTGAAGCAGGGTACGGCTTTCTGGAGCTCTGGTCGCTCGCCAAACTTTGGTGTCATCGGTGTAAATTAAACAGTTTGACGTGATTTGGCTCACTAGGTCGTTAAGGAAGACAAAGAATAGACCGGGCCTCAGTACCGAACCCTGTGACACACGGTATCCGACGTGAATTGGTTCTGACATGGAGGGTTTCGGTGTGGCTGTCTTCCATCTGATGTAGTTTCGCGTGCTTGCACCTCCAGACGCCTGTGTGAGAGAAAATTGCAGGTGCACCTGCAAAGAGAGTCCTCAAAGTCACATCCATAAGGTTTGGCGAAAAAGATACGCTGGTCCAACCGGTCGAATGTCCTATAGATATTAAGTCAATCCACATCAACACCTGCATCAGCATCCGCCAGTCCGGTGCAGCAGCCCCGTGTAATAATAGGTTAGTGGTATATGACTGATACCGGTGGAAGCCGTATTGCTGCTGAGCAATATGACCAAAACCGTCCACGTAAGAGATGAGGGCGTCAGTAATGATAGCCTCCATAACTTTTGAAAGAACTGGTAGTAGAGGCACTGGTCAATAATTAGTTGGGTCAGAATGACTACCCCCTTCTTAAATTGCAGTCATTATCTTGTATTTCCACATTGCAGGTACGTACCTCTCGTCAAGGCAGTGCTGAAACAGCTGCTCCAAGTGCTCGGTCAAAATATAAGCTACTACTACAAGCGTCTTTGGGTGAAAATCGTCAATTCCAGGACAGGCGTGCAGGCGCAAGGATAGTAGCTTCTCATCATAGTGTCTGTCCTAAAACCAGTAAGAGCCAGTAGGAAGTGTCATAGATTCCAAAGGTTCAGAAGACCACGTGGCACAATGCTACGTTGATGCATGATGTTGTTGCAGGACATTCCACGCTTCTTTGGCAGTCCGAGTTAGGCCAACCGCTGTTTGCATAGGGGGAATTCCACTTCACTTTGCGAAGGCTGTTCATTACCGACACCTTTGTTTACAAATGTTATTTTCAACCCATCAATTGTGCTAAGGAAGTTACTCTCACTGCGTGAGCATAGTTCTCCAGGAGCAGACAACATCCGCCCGAAGGCACTGAAGGCTACGGCCACCAAGCTAGCTGAACCACTGTCACAGTTCTTTCAAAGGTGCTTTGATGAACAACAAGTCCCCACTATGTGGAAGTGTGGCATTATAACCCCTATTTTTAAGGGCGGTAGCCGTTCCGATCCTGCAAACTATCGTCCAGTGACTCTCCTCCCTGTGCTCGCGAAGGTGATGGAAGCAGTCGTCGCTGAGGCTTTAATGGACTACCTGGAAAAATGCAACATTTTGGTACCGGAACAGCATGACTTCCGTCAACACCGGCCATGCACCACCAACCTACATATTGCATGAGGTAGTTGGACGGAAGTGGCCGATGATGGGGTCGGAGTCGACGTCATCTATCTGGACTTCTCCAAAGCTTTCGACCGCCTTGATCAGCGTATCCTACTTCAAAGACTACAAAGTTACGGAATCGGAGATCCGGTACTTGGTTGGATTGGCAACTTCCTTTACCAACAAAAGCTCCAAGTACGTGTTAGGGGATCACTTTTTAACCCAATTGAGGTGGAATGTGGTGTCTCACAAGGCTCAGTGCTGGGACCGCGTTTATTCCTGATGTTAATCAACGACCTGGCAAGAGTCATATCCTCGAACTTCCTGCTTTTTGCCGATGATGTCAAGATATGGCGGGCAATTAGTAACAAGGCAGATCAGGATCTGCTCCAACATGACCTAGATTGCATTTACGAATGGTCTAAGAGGAACAAGCTGCAATTGAACATGGCTAAGTGCAAAGTGATGTATCTGCGTCACCAGCCGGTGAGCGCTTACAAGATTGGAGACCACACCTTCG